>CM021106.1:484735530-485097234 GCA_007115665.2 Sequoiadendron giganteum
TGGTTATAATTTTTTAGATATTCTATATCCAAAATTTGGACTTCTAGATCGATGTGCAGGAAAAGTTATGATCACCAGTATGTTGACTGGTTTTGTAGTGGTGTGTTCAGAAGTGTCTGGGAGAAATGTTATTGCTCCACATTTCTTCATAGTTGTGTTTCAGGACTTTTGGTTCTAAATATGAGTTGTTGATGATTGTCTCTTTCTTGTTTCAAGAGAATTAGTGGTTTGGTGAAATGGAAGAAGGTCTTATGAGTTATATAGTATTGTCGTATCTGGCAGTTTTATTTGATTAAACAAGATAATCATAATATTTAGGTGAGACTTGTTGCAAAGGAGTTTGTTGGTTTCCAAGTTATTATTGGATCATGCTCAAGAGAATTTTGTTGTTTGAACATTTTGGATTGATCAAAGGAAGTGTGTACTCAAATGATTAATGTGTTTGCATGGGTAATGAACAACCTGGTATTTCCACTACATTCGAAGATGTTCAAGTATTGATGAAAGTGTATCGTGGCATGTGAGAGTTATTTTGGGTCCCAATTAAGTTATGTTTTGGTCCATTTTCATTCTTATCCACTATGAGAATGCTTAGTGCTAACCTAATTTTAAATTGTAAAGTGTGAAGAGTGTATAGCCGACTTGAATATGCATTTTGAGTTAAGGATGGTAAAAATGCAAGATGAGTTGATGTGATATGGAGTGTGGAATAGAAGTGAGTGAGGGATAGAAGTGTGTAGAGAGTGAATTTTGAGCAGAGCAGTGTGAACATCAAAGAGTCAATTTTTTAATGCAGTGAACTGAAGACATCCATAATCATTCAAACAAGACTACAAAAGTGTTGGAGCTATTGTGGTGGATTCTCTATTGCAATTAGAAGTTTTTCTTTTTGTAAAATTTATCTTCCATCTTCTTTTCTTTTTGTGGCAGTGCGCCCTGACTATGAGCCTTTTTGGATAGAGCATCCTATTCTGGTAGTGAACCCTTGTACTAGTTTTGCAATTACTTATAATATGAGCTAATCCTCACCATGGTTTTTCCCTCATTGGATTTTTCACATAAGTTTAGTGTTCTCTTGTGTATGGTGTCGTTTCAGTTGTTTTCTTTATTTCATGCTTAACCATTTTAAAGGTTAATTGAATACATGTGGATCTGATTACTATTGACGGTTTTATGTTTTAATTGGATACAACTAATCCACCCCCCCTCAATTGTATTGTTCATTCAACAATTGGTATTAGAGAAATATTCTTTGTAGAAAAGATTAACCACTTGAGGTATATTTGGGATGGCGAAAAAGATAGAGTCCTAAGTTTGATGGCATAGACTATGCATTCTAGAAGACAAAGATGGAAGGATATCTAGCATATTTTGGATTTGAGGTTGAAAATGAAATAAAGACTCAATATATTGCACCTTTGAATGGTCCAAGCATTAGTAATGAGATCAAGGCACATAAAACAAATGGTAAAGCAAGATTTATTCTTTTGAATAGTCTATCAAATTTTGAATTGGTAAAAGTTATGAATCTAAAAACTACTAAAGAAATTTGGGACAAGTTAGAAATAATCTATGCAGGAGATGATAAGGTTAAACAAGCTAAGCTATAGAATCTAAAGGCACACTTTGAGACTTTTCAAATGTCAAAAGATGAAACAATTGCAGGTTATATGCAAAGGGTCGATGAGTTGGTGAACACGATGAGAGGACTTGCTGCACAAATCAAAGAACCTAGAGTGGTAAAGAAAGTTCTTAGATCTCTTCCTAATTCTTATAGTGAAAAGGTTTTTTCTATTGAAGAAGTTGAAAATTTTATTACTTACTCTAGAGATCAATTGTTTGGCACACTAACTTCATATGAAATGACAAAACATGGTCTAAAAAATGGTAAAAAAGTGGAGACTACTTTCAAGGCCAAAAAATTAGAAAATTGTGAAGATTCAAATGGAGATGATCTTGATGATGTGGAAGCTAAATTTGTAAGAAGGATTAAAAAGGGAACTAGTAAGTACAAAGGAAAACTACCTTTCAATTTTTTTAGTTGTGGAAATATAGGTTAATATGCTTCAAGATATCCAAATAGAGTTGTGAATAATAAAACTAAGGAAAACAAAGGAAAGATGATTAAGAGAAGTTACTATGTTAGAGAAGATGTTATTTTTGATGATGAATTTGATTATGGAGATGATGACAAATATTTTTTCTTGGCTTTAAAAGATGAATCTATTTATGCCAACTTTGAAAGTTGTGTGAAGGAAATTTTTCTAGAAAAGAAGGATAAGATTGAAGATTCAAATGGAGACGATCTTGATGATGTGGAAGCTAACTTTGTAAGAAGGATGGAAAAGGGAAATAGTAAGTACAAAGGCAAACTACCTTTCAATTTTTTTAGTTGTGGAAATATAGGTCAATATGCTTTAAGATGTCCAAATAGAGTTGCGAATAATAAAAGTAAGGAAAAAAAAGGAAAGATCATTAAGAGAAGTTACTATGTTAGAGAAGATGTTATTTATTATGATGAATTTGATTATGGAGATGATGATGAATGCTTGTTCTTGGCTTTAAAAGATGAATCTATTTATGCCAACTTTGAAAGTTATGTGAAGGAAAGTGTTCTGGAAAAGAAGGATAAGATTGAAGGTACTTTGGTATCTGCTTTTCATGCTAGACAAGATAAGAACTATTGGGTTGTTGACAGTGGTTGCTCTAATCACATGATTGGAAAAAAAAGTAAGTTTATTAAAATTGAAAATTATGATGGAGGATTAGTTGAATGTGGAGATGATTTAGAGCTAAGATTTGTGGAATAGGTTCAATCAAATTTGATGGCAAGCATAATACCGAGGATGCTTACTATGTTAAGGGCTTAAGGAATAATCTTTTGAGTGTTGGAAAAATGTGAAGCAAAGGATACAATCTTGTATTTCAGAATGATGAATGTGATATTAGAAAAGGATTTGGAATGGTGATTGATGCTGGTAAGAGGACAGATGAAAATATCTATTATCTTAAGGGTGTTGATGGTCATTTCTTTATTACTCAAATTAATGACAGTTGGTTATGGCATCGAAGGATGTGTCACATGAATTTTGATAATATGGTTAGAATTAATTCAATTCATTCAGTTTGAGACCTACCTAGAATCACAAAGCCTATCAATATTGTCTGCAAATTATCAATTTGGAAAACAAACAAGGAGTAGCTTCAAACGAAAAAAGAAATTTGCTACCGGATTATTGGAATTAATACGTACATATCTCTATGGTCCTACAAGAGTGAGAAGTCTTCAAGATGACAAGTATTTCATGCTTTTGATTGATGATTAGGGTAAAAGCAAGAAGTTGGGTCCACAAAGAGGGGAAGTTTCAACCAAAACAAAAAAAATCACAAGAAACGCGTACACATTTTTAAAAAATGTGTATGTGATTTGGTTTAGGTACCTGAGCTTGAATTCGAACCTGTATCCATTTAGATTCAAGTAGGCAACCAAAAACGTGTACGCATTTTAAAATGTTTACGCGTTTCACAAAGCTATTTAATTTTTTAAATTAACGATTGTGTAATTCATTTTCACAATTCATTTTAGCCATGCCTGAGGGAGAGCAGAGATCGTGCACGCATTTCAGAGGGTCATTTTCAACCAATTATTTTCTACTACCTCCTCCCGTCGAAACAACCAACCTCAGCGATCTCCAGATTGGTTGAATTCTTATTTTTTTGCTTTATATCTTGCATTTCTATTTTGTAACTGTTATTTAGTTTTTGTCTGTTTTGTTTATTTTACATTCAATATTTTATAGTTTTTAAATTGCATTTAAAAAACCAAAAACATCAACGAAACCAAAAATGTTACATTGTAAGTTGAAAAGCATAAAAACTAAACCTAAATTAACTAGAATTTAACCCAAATTGGACACATTTAAATTAGAAATAAAAACCATAACCCTAGGTTCCAAAAAAATAGACCTAAAAACTAAAACCCTTAATCCTAGGACCTAAACCCTAAAACCTAAACCTAAAACCCTAGGTAAGAGTAGCTATATTGAATCTTGTTGTTTTTCCCCTTAGTATTGATCATGTTTCAATTAATGTATATCATCAAATTTGGCTATAGTTTAATTATCAAGTGATAGAGCTAGAAAAATAAGTTGATGACCTTTCAAGGGATTCACTTAATAAGCCAATGACATATAGATCTAACTCAAAACTATTTATAATTTCCACCCCATTTATTAAAGGTAAATAACATAAAATACCTAGATGAATTATGACAAATATGTCATCCTCTAAAATTTTTGGATGTAGAAGCACCTATACAACTCAACATATGAACCCTTTCCATGTACACAAAATGTAATAACTTGCATCCTTAGATATTTTAGGTATCTTAATTATAGTCTACATATTGATCTAAATTATAGTGGAAATATTTTAGATATATACTTGATGAATCTTCTTGGAAGGGTTGCAAAAGTACTAAAAGGTATTCAATAATTAGTTTTAGGTAATGTAAGTATGATTTTATTAAAATTGTATGACCTTGGTGTGACAATTATCTCCATTTTTAGTTGCATTAGAGTTTGTAGTTGAAGGGAAAAGAATGCGGATCTAATAACCCAACAGTGCGGAATACATTCCCTTAACACCTTTACTACAGGGGAGAGAAGCAAAAAATGAAAAACTAATAGTTTCTAAAACTTATAGAGATGCATACAACCATGGCAATGAGAAACCAGAAAGATAAGCAAACAAAGATGACACATTATTTACGTGGGAAAACCCTTTCAGGCAAAAAACCCACCACACAAAGTCAAATTAATTGTATTACAATAATGAATCGATTACATATAATATCCAAACTTCTTTGCTCAGTTCACAATCACCCAGAGAGATTCAAATCCACTGTTACAATGTTTTCACAACATACAGTTCAAAACCCTCTTCAAGAACTCACGTCCTTCTTGTTCTTCAGCTCACGACTTCAACTTGCTCTACAACTTCACGACTCAACTCAACTTGTCTAACTTATGAGAAATAACACATCTCTCATCCAAATGTAATTGACTCAAAAGAGAAATGAATTCCATCCTCAAATCACGCATCTAGTCGGATCTGACAGATCTCCTGCAACAAGCCGTCATTGCATTCAAAGCCATTACTCAAAACGGTTGAGCTCACCACCCTTCGTTGACAAAAGGAACTGCCACAATAACTATCTTGGTATCCATCCAATCACTATTCAACCAGGTGCCACGCGTCCAAGACCCATCAGCAATCACAGCTGACAGAGCAACCAAAATGGTCAAATAGACATCGGGCGTGACCAAGACTTCAAGTCATAAATAACACTGTCAGAGTCAGAGTCGAAACAGAAGTTGAAACAGGACTCCACCGAAAATACACACTGCCAGAGTCGGAGTCGGAGTCAGAACTGGAGTCAAAACATGACTCCACTGAAATTTTAGGTTCAGGAACCATTTCGGTTCCGCGTCCACCCACGACAAAGAGGAACTCATCGGAAATAGTTCTGACCGGGTAAAGTCAACCCGGGGTCAAACCAAGACGGGAACATCGGACTCGAAGCCGGACCCGGGGACGGAATAGAAACAAAAATAGGACTTTACCAAAAGTCCAAGATCAAGAACCAATCTGGTTTTGGTTCCACCTCCGCCAATAGCAAGAAACAAAAATCCAAAAATAGGACAAGGCGGAGGAAAACACCCCGAGTAGAATCCAAACATCCAGAAGAACTAGATCATAAAAGCAGGAGTCGGGCTCGGAGTCGAAACTGTAACTGAAATAGGAACTTGGCAAATGGACATTGCCAACTTCCAAAACTGGTTCCGCCTCTACCAGAACCTGTGAAGCGAAACAGACTGAAGGAAGCGGAGTCGAAGTAGGAACGAGAACCGAAACCTAGAACTTAGGTAAATAGAACAATGCCAAGTTCCATCCTGGTTCCTCCTCCGCTAGAGACTTGAAACTTAGGCAAATAGAACAATGTCAAGTTCCATCCTGGCTCCACCTCCGCCAGAACTTTGTAAACAACAGAAAATCACCAAGGCATGAAAACGAGGACTTCAAGCTGGAAGTTGAGACATAATTTCTCAACAATCTCCCACTTGGTGAACACTTCCAGCTTCCTCAAAGCATCATACCTTACTATCTATCATAGGCCCCAAGGCCCATCGATTTTGTGCACCATCTGAACTTGTCTATGCTAACCGGCTTTGTCAAGGCATCTGCAACATTCTTCAAGGTGTCAACCTTATCCATACTGACCTTGCCATCTTCAACCATATCCCTCATGAAGTGATATTGCACATTTATGTGCTTGGTCCTGGCATGAAAGGTCGGATTCTTTGCCAAACAAATGGCACTTTGACTGTCACAGTAGATTGAAATCTGCTCAACATTAAATCCAATGTCTGAACACAAATTCCTCAGCCACACTGCCTCCTTGCAAGCATGAGTTGCTGCCATGTACTTTGCCTCTATCATGGATAAAGCAACTATAGCTTGTCGCTTGCTCATCCAACTGATTGCTCCACCATTAAGCATGAAAGTGTATCCATTGGTGGATCTTCTGCTGTCAATATCCCCTACCCAATCAGAATCAACATATCCCTGAATGCTAAGAGTCCTCTGTGATGCAACCATACTGCCATGGT
Source organism: Sequoiadendron giganteum (assembly GCA_007115665.2). Lineage (NCBI taxonomy): Eukaryota > Viridiplantae > Streptophyta > Pinopsida > Cupressales > Cupressaceae > Sequoiadendron > Sequoiadendron giganteum. Next base: position 484,742,202 of record CM021106.1, read on the forward strand.
AACATAAAGCATAATCTGAAGTACCCTTCAAATACCTGAACACTCTCTTTACAGCATCCCAATGTGATCTCCCTATATTTTCCATGAAATGGCTTAGAACTCCCACTGCTTGGGTAATGTTTGGTCTTATGCAGACCATAGCATACATCAAACTTCCTACTGCACTTACATAAGGCACACTGGTCATGTCCTCCATCTCAGTAGCAGACTTTGCACAGTCTTTAGTAGATTTTCAATCCTTGCATGATTGGAACAACTAGCTGCTTGTAATCAGTCATGCTAAACCTCTCTAGAATGGTTTTCACATACTTACTCTGAGTGAACCAAAGCTTTCTACTTGTTCTATCCCTGGTTATCTCTACTCCAAGAATGTACCTTGCTGCTCCAAGATCTTTCATTTCAAACTTAGCAGACAATTGAGTTTTAAGATCAGAAATCATTGCCTTGCTATTACTAATGAATAACATGTCATCCACATATAGAGTAATAACAAGCACACGATCATTCTCACATTTATAATAGATGCAATGATCATATTTTGATCTAACAAACCTAATTGACAACACAAATGTGTCAAATTTCTGGTACCACATTCTAGGAGATTGCTTTAGACCATAGAGAGATTTATTTAATTTGCAAACCAGATTTTGTTTACCTCTATCAACAAAATGCTCAGGCTAGGACATGAAGATTTCTTCTTCCAACTCACCATGGAGAAACGTTGTCTTCACATCCATCTACTCAGTTTCATAGTCATACACAGCTGCCAATGACAACAAAAATCTGATGGATGTCAACTTTGCTACAGGGGAAAAGATCTCTCCATAATCAATTCCCTCAACTTGGAAAAATCCCTTTGCAACTAGTCATGCCTTATACTTCTCCACACTACCATCAAGGCCTGTCTTCCTTTTGAATATCCACTTGCAGCCAATAGGCTTTCGCCCTTTAGGTAGTGGTACCAACTTCCAGGTATCATTCTTTTTCAAGGAATCCATCTCCTCATTCATGGCTTCCAGCCAAGACTTTGAATCAGCCATGCTGATTGCTTCTTTCACAGTCCTAGGTTCATCAGTGCTGGTAATTAAGGCATAAGCACAATTTGAATCTAACATAGAGAAACCATACCTTTCTAGTTGTCTTCTTTCTTGTGTAGATCTCCTTAGAGGCTGAGGTTGTTCTTCATCATCAGAACTTCCAGAGCTGCTTGAGCTCTCCTCAATCTCAGGTACACCATGCAGCTCTTCCCTTTCTGGAGTTTGGGGAATCTCAACTGCATCCTTCTTCTTATCACTCTGATTTGTCTCAAGCTTGTTGATCACTTACTAAAGGTTTCAACTCACGAAATATCACGCTTCTGCTATACAAAACCTTCTCAGTAATAGGGTTCCAAAGCTTGTATCCTTTCACACCAACTCCATAGCCGATGAGAATACATTTCACAGCCTTGTTATCCAACTTTGATCTCTTTTCATTTGGCACATGAACATATGCCTCACAGCCAAAGACCCGAACATGCCTTAATGAGGGTTTCTTACCTGACCATGCTTCCAAAGGTGTCATGTCAACAAGAGCTGAACAAGGAGATCTATTTATCAAATAACATGTTGTAGCAACAGCCTCAGCCCAGAACTTCTGCTCCAGACCAGCACCACTCAGCATACTCCTTGCCTTTTCCATCAGTGTCCTGTTCAACCTTTCAGCAACTCCATTTTGCTGTGGAGTGTAGGGGGTTGTCTTATGCCTTTTAATTCCATGATCAGTGCAGTACCTTTCAAAATCTGCAGAACAAAACTCACCTCCATTGTCTGTCCTTAAACACTTTATTTTCCTTCCAGTCTGATTTTCTACCAAAGATTTGAACTCTTTAAACCGACTGAACACTTCTGATTTACTTTTAAGAAAGTATACAAATGCCCTTCTCGAACAGTCATCAATAAAAGAAACATAATATCTAGACTTCGATAACGAAGGAACATCAACTGGACCAAACACATCAGAATGAATATAATCCAGTATACTAGAAGATTTGTGAGGACTAGAGGAGAAAGAAACATGGTGTTGCTTTCCATAGATACAATGTTCACAGAAATCGAACTCAAGGTTACAATCATCAAGCCCTTCTACAAGGTTTTTGTTCTTCAAGGTTTTTAAACCTTTCTCACCAATGTGACCAAGTCTATGATGCCATAACATAGTCTTCTCTGCTGGGAGTTTTACCTCCAAAGCATTTGCAGATAGTGAAGAGTCTTCATCTTTCTCTATAGGTGCAGAATTACATGACTTTACAGAGGCACTGTTACAAAGAATAGGTCGTGCATCTAGCTTGTACAGAGTGCCAGTACGAACACCCTTAGCTAACACCATTGCACCTCTAGCCATTTTACATCCCTTACTAGAAAAAGAAACTTCTACACCAACATCATTTAACTTACTAACAGAAAGAATATTTCGAGCCAAACCTGGGATGTGAAGAACACCACCAATTCCTTTGACTCTCCCATCAGGAAACTGAATTCTGACCCTTTCTCTGCCAACAATCTCCAGCGTTGAATCACTTGCCAAGTATACCTTTCCACCATCATACTTCTCATACTTTGAGAATCAATCTCTATTGGATGTCATGTGAAAAGAGGCACCTGAATCAACTAACCAAACATCATCTGATGCCTGAGTTGTCAGGGCTGCTACAATGAAGGCATCTACATCACTTTGAGAAGATTCGTTGTCAGAAGCATTCTTCTTCTTCTTCTCCTTGCAGTCCTTCCTGATATGACCAGGTTGCCCACAATTCCAACACTTTACCTTGGACATTTTACCAGGAGACTTTGATCTCCCTTTAGACTTGGATTTCAACTTCTTATCTTTCTTCTTGCCTTTCTCCTTTGTTCTACCTCGATTAGAAAGGGAATCTTTGGCCATCTCAGAAGATTTCCTTCGCATTTCTTCAGACAGAAGTGAAGCAACCACATCATTAGTCTTGAAAGCAGTGGTTGTGCTTCCAATAGCCATCACAAGATGATCCCAACTATTAGGTAATGAACACAACAGTAGCATGCAATGATCCTCCTCCTTAATCTTTACACTTACAGATGTCAGCTGAGTAACACTCATATTAAATGAGTTCAGATGATCTGCAACAGATGCACCTTTGTCCATCTTCAAGGAGTACAACTTCTTCCTTAGGAATAACTTTTTTACTAGAGATTTTCCTTGGTAAATATCACCAAGATTCTTCCACAAAGCAGCTGCAGACGTCTCCTCATGAACATTCAAGAGCACAGAATCGGCTAGACTCAGTCTTATCAATCCTCTTTCTTTTCTATCAGCAAGATCCCAAGCTTCTTGGGTTGTAGTTTGTGGCTTAGTTCCAGACACTACAATCTAGAGGTCTCTATCCACAAGCAAGTCTTCTATCTTGAGTTTCCATAACTCAAAGTTTTTGCCATTAAACTTCTCAATATCTATTCTACCAGATATACTCGCCATCTCACAATACAAACAAGTTTAACAATGCAAGTCTCCCACTGAAACAGTATTAGTGCAAAAAACTAATTTTCCATAACAAGGATAACACGAACTGGCCAAGCTCTGATACCAATTTGAAGGGAAAAGAATGTAGATCTAATGACCCAACAGTGCGAAATACATTCCCTTAACACCTTTACTATAGGGGAGAGAAGCAAAAATGAAAAACTAACAGTTTCTAAAACTTATAGAGATGCATACAACCATGGCAATGAGAAACCAGAAAGATAAGCAAACAAAGATGACACAATATTTACGTGGGAAAACCCTTTGAAGCAAAAAACCCACCACACAAAGTCAAATCAATTGTATTACAGTAATGAATCGATTACATACAATATCCAGACTTCTTTGCTCAGCTCACAATCACCCAGAGAGATTCATATCCACTGTTAGAATGTTTTCACAACATACAATTCAAAACCCTCTTCAAGAAATCACGTCCTTCTTGTTCTTCAGCTTGCGACTTCAACTTGCTCTGCTACTTCACGACTCAACTCAACTTGTCTAACTTATGAGAAATAACACATCTCTCATCCAAATGTAACCGACTCAGAAGAGCAATGAATTCCATCCTCAAATCATGCATCTGGTCGGATCTGACAGATCTCCTGCAACAAGTCGTCATTGCATTCAAAGCCATTACTCAAAACGGTTGAGCTCGCCATCCTTCGTTGACAAATGCAACTACCACAATAACTATCTTGGTATCCGTCCAATCACTATTCAGCCAAGTTCCACACGTCCAATACCCATCAGCAATTGTAGCTGACAGAGCAACCAAAACAGTCAAACAGACATCGAGCGCGACCAAGACTTCAAGTCATAAATAGCACTGCCGGAGTCGGAGTCGGAACAGGAGTCGAAACAGGACTCCACCGAAAATACACACTACCAGAGTCAGAGTCGGAGTCGCAGCTGGAGTCAAAACATGACTCCACCAAAATTTTAGGTTCAGGAACCATTTCAGTTCCGCATCTACCCACGATAAAGAGGAACTCATTGGAAACAGTTATGACTGGGTAAAGTCAACCCGGGGTCAAACCAAGATGGGAACACAAAAGATCGGAGTTAGAGTCGAGGACGGAATAGGAACAGAAAGAGGACTTTACCAAAAGTCCAAGAATAGGAACCAATCTGGTTCCAGTTCCGTCTCTGCCAACTACAAGAAACAACAATCCAAAAACAGGACAAGGTGGAGGAAAACACCCCGAGTAGAATCCAAACATCTAGAAGAACCAGATCGTAAAAGCAGGAGTCAGGATTGGAGTCGGAACATGAACTGAAATAGGAACCTGGCAAATGGACATTGCCAACTTCCAAAATCGGTTCTGCCTCTGCCAGAACCTGCGAAGTGAAATAGATGGTAGGAAGCAGAGTCGAAGTAGGAACAAGAACCGAAACCCAAAACTTAGGCAAATAGAACAATGCCATGTTCCATCCCGGTCCCGCCTCTGCCAGAGACTCAGAACTTAGTTAAACAGAACAATGCCAAGTTCCATCCTGGCTCCACCTCTGCTAGAACTTTGTAAAGAACACAAAATCACCAAGGCATGAAAATGAGGATTTCAAACTGGAAGTTGAGACATAATTTCTCAACACTTTCCCTCTTCTGGAGTAGTCGGATAAGGATTTATCTTGTCAAGTTTTTTCAGCTTCACTGAGAGCGCTTGCTATTAGTATATGTTGGTACTTTACCAGTTCTCCAAGCTATTTGAATCTCCTTATAACATCCTCTTTATGTATTTTTAGGGTGAAAAACTTGTTTTGCAAGTCTGAAATGGAACCCCAAGAGGTGTAGTTTCTATCTTGTGTGAGGTCATAAGTTTTGGAGGCATTAGTTAACTATGACTCTATTGAGTCCATTAGGTCCTTAATGCCTTGAGTGGAGTTTGACCATCTCATGCAATACATGAATAATGTTTGAGCCTCATCTTCACATTACTTTACTTTTTCTAGGAATTTCGTCACCTTGCTATGTGTAGTTGCACATTTGTCCTGAATCTCAAGCAATATTTTCTCCACAATCCTTGACTTAGCTTCTTTTGCAGCCTGCTCCTTTAGGCTAGAAGTATATTCTCGGAATGAATCAACCAAAAAATTCAAATTCTCAATAGTTGTTAAAGAATTATCAACAGTGGTACCAAGGGTTGTATCCTATAAAAACTTGATGCCATCATTGATTAGCTCAGTCCTCTTTTGATGAGTTTCTATAATTTCCTTTTTCTTGGAGATAATAAAAGTATTTCCAATCTCCATTGTCTAAACATGTGTGATCTTATTCAGGGAAACATAGCCTTGTTGTGATGGGAGCCGAACCAATTGGGGAGGAAGGACTGGTTGAATCCTTATTTTCCTTGTCAGAAGATCCTTGAGTGTACTTCCAAAGGATTCTCCAGATGACTTTTTTGGTTCTGTGGTCTTTTAGGATTCTTCATTTCTTTCAATCGTAGGTTCATCTTTGTTTTCTTCTTTCTCCTCTTCGTATTTTTCTTCTTTTTTGGAGGTGTTTTCCTTTTGCCTGTCTTTCTTTTCATCCTCCTTTTTATCTTCATCATCCTTCTTATCATTGCTTTTTTCATCTTTACCTTCTTCTTCTTTTCCATTTTTATTCTCTTCACCATCATTTTTGGTGTCCTCATTATGTTTGTCATGTTGATCTTCAGTATTATCATTGACATCATTCTTATTCTAATCTTCATTATTTTCTTTGGTTGTGTTCTCAATGTCTTTCAAAGGAGTAGATATTCCTGGAGGAGCATGTGTATCATCAATTGTATTCCTAGGATATCCAAATTTGGAGTCTCTCCTACAGAATAAACATTTACCTCTTCTACTACTAATTGTTGACAAAAAAGTGAACTAGATATGGGAGGAATATTTTCCTTGACATCAGTAACTTTATCTTTACCAGGCTCTTTGACTTGAGTTGTATCAAATGAAGAACTAGAAATCATCCCATATTTTTGTGCCATGTCTTTTACTGCATCAGAAGTTTCTTGTTTCAACTTTTTTGTGCTAACCTTTTCTCTAGCCATAAGAATGGTATTTGTTTGATTTACCCTGAATTGCTTTGTACATGCTTTCAGTAGAGTAGCCTTATCATCCTTAGACAAAAATGATCCAATCTTATTCAAAGCTTCACTTTTGATCTTATCTTATGCTTTGACAAATTTATGTCTTCTTTTCACCAGAGCTTTGCATACAACATCAATTACCTTCTCCTTCATGTTTTCCATATTTGCATCCAAAATGATCATATAATTAAAGATAGCATCTATAATATTTTTCTTGTCTTCTTCATTAGCTTCATCATAGAATTTGGAATTGGCTTCTAATAAGCCATCATGTTCTAGAATTTTGTTAACCAAAGGTTCCAACTTTAAAGGTGAACAGGCTTTGATTGAAGGAGTCTTGAACTTCTTCTTCTTAGGCTTTGATGTGCCTTTCCATTTTCTTTTCCTCTTTCTTCTTGTGCATATGAATTCTAAAATCTTCTTTCTCCTTTTCCATTTCCTCTTCTTCAAATTAATCCACAATATTGAATATGGCCCTTTTTGATTCAGTGCTAGCCTCTTGTGAGGCACCTTCACCACTGGTAGAGACACTTCTCCTTTTCATTTTCAGTTCTTCTTCCTCTAATCCAAGCTTAATTTCCTCTTCCATGACATCACTTAGGTTATAATCTCTAGATGATTTTTGTTTCTTTCTTCTTCTAGAGGTAGCTGGGGGTGCTACCTGAGGTACATTTTTCCTCTTTGAGGTCTGGGTGTTGGGTCTAGAGGGTGCAAATACATCAATTGTAGTTGAAGCATTGTGCTCCACCTTCTTCCCTTTATTTCCAATTGTGGTAGTAGATTTTGGCAGTGTAGAGGTAGGGGTGGAATTTTGATCTTCCTGATCTACATGGTCTAGAGGACTCACTAGCAATCTTGGTTGCTCTTTCTGTTGCAACTTCCCTTAATCTATCAAATTCTTATTTTGAGATGCCATACCTTGCAAAGAGTTTTTCAACTTGTTTGTTTACCCTTTTGGTTCTAGTGGGTGCTAAAGTCTCCAAGTATACTACTATAGATTTCTCCTCATATGTGGCATGTCTAGGCAGAGAGGGATCCTTAGGGCCGCTTAAAAATATTTCAATGTATCTCTCAACCTCTTTCTCATTAATTTCATATCCCAGGGGTTCCATCGATATTGTTTTGGGTTTTACTACCTCTATTATGCATTCATCAGTGGATATAAGAAATGGTTATTGTTGATGGATTTTTCTGCATAGCAACAACTCAGATAGAATGCAATATTCTGTCTCTCTTGAAAGGTTATTTTCAACAATAAATATTGAAAATCACCCCAAGGTCTCTCGGGTGTCAGGTCATGACAATGCATAAACAACTCAGATAATATGTGAAATGCTAGTAATCACAATCAGACCTTACTACAAGCAAACTGTACCTTTCCAATTATCAGATTGTGCGATATAATGATCTCAAATCCTAAATCTAACTAGATAATAAAAAAAATAGCAAAAGATAAGGGTGCAAGAATATGATAAAATCTAAACTATTCCTAGAATAGGTAATGCAAATGACAGATATCTGGAATGGACCAATCTCGAATAACCAATTCTTGCTTAACCCACAATGCAATCTCACAAGAACGGTGCAATCTTCTAAGGTATATAGATTTTCAAATCATAGACATTCATCCACAATTGAACTTAAGCACATGTAAATATATGGTCCAGGTTGACTTCACCAGCCTACTACAATCAGATAGTTACTGGGAGTATAGACCAGAGATTGCTACAAACATTCCAAATATGAAATCATAAACATCATACACCAAACTAAAACTAATTTAATTCTAAACACTAAACTTTAAATCTTTAAGCAATCTGAAAAATAAAACAACAAAAACCATGCAAGATGAAATAACACAAAAGATTGCACCAGGAAAATCACAATGTCTTCAATTGTATTAGACCACCAAAATGCTGCAACAATTCCACTGTTTGTTTACAATACTTGCTTCAAGAAATTGACAAAATGCTCTAACTCCTCCTTCTAACTTAACTCTATTATCTCTTCTCCTTTTCTCTAATATCTAATATCTTACAATGAGGCAAGAATACCTTTTATAGCAAATTCTCAAGACATGTCGGCCCAGCCAAACATTTACAAAACAAGAACATCCGCCATAATAGGTCGGCCCTAGGAATTCAAAATAAGGCACACATTAAATGCCATATATCATCAAGGTCGAACTAGGCATAGTACCCAATGTAGTCTGGTTCAATACATGCCCTATAATAATAGGGAAGCACAAATCTTAAAATAGGCGTTAACTGCCGCCTCCCTTATCCTTGCTCTGGGCCAACGATCCTTGAACCCTCAAAAATGCTCCATCCAATTTGGTGACAGGTGGCAAAGGCAATATCCTAAGCCGACATTCTATGGAGCCAATCTCCTCCTTTGACTATTTAACCGTCTTATCCCAATCATTCTTGTTGACATGATACTTATCCATTACTGCCAGATATGTGGCTACATCATCTAACTGGTGGCTAGTTATAACATTCTCAAAATCCAGAGTATAAACTTCATGCCACCACTCTCTTAGCTGTTCCAAACTTAGGTATTTAGGAGCAATCTTTCTTCTTCCAGTCATGACTTCAAAGAATGCAATGCACCCCTCATATACTCTAGTAAGATCACCATCTATTTGTTTCTTTCGTTTCTGAATCTTCCTCATGGCCTTATGCCGAATCTGCAGAGCCTCAAACCACTCCCAAGGTTCATTTAACCTAGAAGAAGGAAGAATCCCATCCGTAGCCAATTGATCCCTACCATATCCCATGATGACCTTAGATTTCTGCAATAGAAGATCAATGTCTTCCTTATCCTGAGATAGCACGTATTCCAACAGTTCTTTAGCTCTGACTGCATCTTTCCCAACTGACAAGATCTCCTTGATTGCATTATCTCCTTTTACCTACACATCCTTCAGCCAATCTATTGTGGTTTGAGCAGAGGCTTTCATTTTCTCAATCTCAGAAATAGTTTCCTTGGGTAGGAAACCAGGAGTAGCAGAGGAAGACGGGTGAAGGGACTGCAGAGGTTTCATCACCTCCTCCAAACATTTCCTAAGTCTTTCATTCTCCTTTCTCAGCTCATGCTTGGTCTGAGCCTCCTTTCTCAATCTGCCGACGATCACAGCACTAGACCCTTCATATTCCTCTATGTCCTGCTCCATGGATGCCAGTCCAAGGTTGATAGTTTGTACATTATAATCTTCACCAGTGACCTCTTCTCTGGTCCTGTCTGTGGCAGGAGTGGCAATGTGAATGACCCTGTTGTTTAGTTCATCTCTCTCCATCTTTGAAACCACTTTAGCTGCCTTCTTTTTCTTTCCTTTGCCAATTTTGGACAGCATCTCATCCCAATCCAAAGGAGTGACCTCAACAACTACCTGTTTCTTCCTTGTAATCTCCTTTTCAAGCCAATCCGGGACAGCAGGTTCTACCTGGATTTCCTCTATTTTTTCCTCTTCTTGTTGTTCTTCCGGCATTTTCTCCTCTTCCTTTTCAGGGAGCTGCTCACTTTGATCATCTACCTCAATCTCCACTTCCTGCACCGGTGATGGGGTTCTAACAGGGATGTCCTCCTCTTGCTCAGGCGATCCGTTTCCTCTGCCATTTTCGGGAGAATCTTCATACATCACTAGAGGAGAAGGATGCTTTTCTACCTCTTTGGCCTCAAGCTCAGCTGCCTCACCAAAGAGTTCCCCTTCCTTGAATGGCTCTGCTTCTCTGCTAGTCTCATGTTCCTCAAGAGTTTCTTGCTCATGCACGCTTGGTGGAGGAGAAGCAACCTTAGATGGCTCCACAACTGGTGGATTTGGAGGAGAATCCCTCTTTTGCACAGTGTCCTTAGGTGAAGGAGTCCTTGATCTCCTCATGTAGACTTTTGTCTTCTCTCCTGAACTCTCTACATCAACAATAAGAGGCTCATCCTTGGATGTGTCCTGGACCTTCTTCTTTGAAGTCCTAGTTGTTCTTGCCTTTTTCGGTGGTGGAGGAGCACTTTCTTCTTCTGCCTTCTCCAACTCTTCCTCATCAGAAGATCTGCCAATCTTCAAAGCCCAACTTCTCTTCTTCCCTTTAGGCTTTCTTTTTGGTTCCGACTCACTTTCCTTAGGGCCTCTAATCTTTATTTTCAAAGGTGAGCTCTTTTGGGTTTTCCCTTTGGGGTCATCATCCCCAAATTCTTCTGAAGTAGTCATTGGGTTGAGATTTCCCATTAAATTGAAGGTACAGGCTACCTTCTCGCTCTCAAGCTCCCAAACCTTGTGCTTCAACCAAGAAGTGGTAAATTTTATAATCGGGGCCATTAGGTCCTCCAACTCTGTGACCTCATCCTCATTCCAGTTGATTTCTCCGATTGACCTATCCTTAGTAGCTTCATAGGCATGATCTTGCACTAGGTTTCCATCATCCTGCAGTTGGTCGGGGATCAACTTCACATTGTACTGTCTGATCACATCAACAGGAAGCCTGGAGTACCTCTTCTTTCTAGCTTCAAGATCATCCCTAATGTTGGCCCAATAGTCTTCTAGGTCATCCTTATGACGGTACTCCTTGGTAGCCTTCTTCTATGCCTCCCCGGTGATATCAAAGTTTGTTCTCTTGGAGTGGAAGGAGAAACCATATGCTACCAATACATCTCCTATGGTGTGTGCTGATTGGATGGAAGGGCACACTTCTGCCACGCCAATTCCAAGAGGGAAATCCCCACCAAAGACTGTTCTATGCTTCTCCTTTTTGACTATGGCATCAAATTCACATATTTGCCTCACAATCTCCAATAACACAATGTGATCTGTAGGATACCGAGGTAACCTATATGGAGCGGCTGGACATCCATCAATTCTAATGTAGGTGAAGGTGGGAAATTGAATGAACCAGGCCCCATAATTCTTTATCAACCCTTTTCCTCCATCTGACAACCTCACATGCTGGACATTCTAAAGCATCCTAGTGATATGCATTGTGAATGCATCATTAGCCCTTTTGTAGTCTTTGAGTCCTAGGTGCAACTCCGGGTATACTTCATAGACAATATCCTGTCCAAATGTCCCATGTGGATTCAAGCCCCTGTATGGGTAGAATCTTGCAAGCACATACATGACATAGGAAGACATGGTGAATCTCTTGGTCTCTAAGACGTCCCTTAGCTGCTTATCAATTATGGTGCTGATAAGTCCCGCCCAGTGGTAGTTGGTTCCCTGTTCAATTTTGGTGATCACATGGACCATCCAACTCTCCAATACTCTAGTACTTTTCAATCCTACCACCCTACTCAGAAATGTTATTGCATCATAGATATCTGATCTGAATTTGATCCTATGCAATTGCTTGGGTAGTTTAGAGTGATGTGATTTCGGCTTCTCCAACCAAGCATTAATCATCTGTTGAGCTTTGATGGGCTCCTTTTCGTAATATGTTCTGGCCAAGTCCATATTTAGAGCACACACAGAAGGCAGATCTGACATGTCAAAGGCTTGGGCAATAGAGACAGGATTGAAATTAGCCAAGACTCTCCCTTTAGTATTGACAACCCTTTGTGTATCAAAATCATACTACCGGGCACACTCTAAAATCAACTCATAGCATTGGATTGCAGGAGGAAACCCTGCCACATGCACCAGTCCGAACTTCATCATTCCATTCCTTAGAACTGACAGATTCTTCTCAGCTATCCTCTATTTAAACTCTTCGTATCTCCAAGCTCCAACATTAGTATCAGACACTTTGGACCATACAGAAGATATCTTGCTTTCAGGAAGCTGACTCTTAGTGTCCAATCTTAATCTTTCGGCCTCTGAGATGGAGGAACCCTCCATGTCACCTTTGGATTTTCCTGCAGCAGCTCTGCTTGATTCAACCTGCACTCACAAAAGACCGTCATAAGTATCCCATTATTACGCATAGTCCAACCAAAGGATTAGCACAAAATCATATAATGCAATTAAAAGTTATCACAAATGGCCAATCCTTGAAAATCCGAAAAAATAAAGGAATCCGGGAAAACAATGTAAACCGGGAAAATCCAATCGGGGCGGAATTTCAGAGAAATCCGACCCAGACGGGTTCCTGTTGCCAAGACATCATCAGTCAAATAAATCGCTAGCACAAAAGATTATGAGATAATCATGTAATTCATTCATTAGCAACAAGAAATAAGCATTTAGTATTTACTCTGTTAATCCTATCCTTAGAAAATCGGAAGAAGTGCAACCAAACAGGAAAACTGGAAAAGTTCGGATGGAACGGATTTCCGTGGACAGTTTGAAGAACTCCGGAAATCGCCACACTCCGCGGAATCAGCCGAGACCAGGAAAATCCGGGTGTGCAGGAATTCCGCGGACACCTCAGAAACCCGACGAACGACGATATGCAAACCATCAATCATATGATCATGCAACCCTTTCTACCTGGACTCTAATGGTCCCAAAATATATGCTAATCAACAAAATTCAGAATGCACTTGGACCCAGACCTCAAAAGACCTCCGAATAACCAAACTTCATAGCGAAACAATGATGCCCTAAGTCCAATAACTAGACCCCACCATTAGAGTCCAGGTAAGCTAAAATTCTCAAGGAAAACTATCATTTGGGCGATCAACCAATGTGCGCAATGATCCCTCAAGGTATGAGCAGGTTGGGATGGACATGAATCATGAAATAATGAAAACCCCACTAAACCTTGGCAAACTCGGGCAGATGAACCGAAACCCTAACCTTCATAAAATATGGTGAATGGCACGCTTAAGGGCAAAGTCCTATTCGGACGGGTTCATACTCATGCACCCACCAGTGAATGGATAAACACAAGCATGGGCGACAAAGCCTTGGTATGGATTTAAGTCCAACCCTAATTCGATAAATATAAACTCATGATCAAGCAAAAGTCGACCTGGAACGGCTACCAATCAACTTGGAAAGATTTAATCAAGACGCAACAAAAGGAAGGATCAGAGATGACTTACCATGGATTAGTGCTGGTAATACCCGAACTCGAAGAAGCGACTGCAAAATGAACACGCCCAGGCAATGAAAATCCAGACACCGGCACCCAAACAATCCACACGCACGCAATTCAAGATCAATCTTCACAGCTCAAATGGAAAACTCTTAATCGCCAGAGCAGTAAGCAAGTGAATAATGAAGTGGGAATGATGCTCAAAATGTTTTAAATTCACCCATATGCTCGTCTGAGCAAAGGTACCTCGGTCATTAATGAGCGACAAGACGTATCTAAAAAATTCGGAAACCCGAGCCCAGGACGAATTTCAGAAAATCCCCAAGTACGCGGAAAATCCGGATGAACACGAATTCCGTAGAAATAGCAGAAACCGAGATTTTAACAAAGTTTGGGATTTTGACGCAGTCCGGGAAAATCCGCTAGAGCCGAAAAATCTCGGATTCAGGTCAAGACTCGGATTTTCACTGAAAGCCCACTTTAACTAATTTAAGCCTTAGGGAGGGATCAAAGCTAGCAAGACCAACATGTCAAGACCTTAAAAAGGTAAATCCAATAAAACCAAAGCTCAAAAGACATCCGAAAAGAGGGTCCCTACTTCCAAGTGGGGCGTGTGTGCAAAATTGCACAACAGTAATGTCATTTGCATAATTATCCACTAAACTCTTAGGAATTCTTTCTCTCTCATACATGTTCCTTTGGGATATAGAAAAAAAATGCAGTCAATGCATCAACATGTGCATTATAGTCTCCAATGTTGTGTAAATATTCAAAAATTTGATGTGTTACCAGTCTACTTTTGTCCCATACAATGTTCTTACTTTCGAGTAGCTCTCTCATAAAGTAAAAAAGAAAGAAAACAATCAAACTTATGTACTTGAAAGCATGTTTCTTTTTTTTGGTTTGATGCAAGTTCTCTAGAAGTTGTTGCTGAAGCAACTCACACAAATCATAATCTTTCCCATTTACTACCATGTCATGAGCAACATATATTCCTGTTGCACATATTGAATTTTCTTTGTTTTAAAAATATATTTTGAGACCAATCACGATAGATGCATACTTCACTATAAGATTGACGATAGGTTTAGTTGTTAGTTCTCTCCTATCAAATGTGGCACCAATTAGTTGCATAACTATATCATTCTTTATAGATTTCAAAATTTGTATGGGTCCAGTGTCACACAATCCAATCAAAGCCTTAATTGCATCCTTTGAAATTAGTCCAGTCATATTATTCCACATGAATTTTTCATGCATTCTACTCAGGGCTATCTTCACATACTTTGCATCAAATCACTACTAAAGTTAGGAGGCCAGTTCCAAATGTCTAGCTTCTTTTGCACTAGGTTTATATACTCTATTTTTACTAGAAATTATTCTCTATTTAACTCATTTGACCATTGATTCTTGAGACCTTGATGATCATACTCTTCCAATTTGGAATGTATATAGATTCTTGTGTCTTTAGTGGGAAAAAACTTAATTGGGATCTTCGAAAATGCACCATTGGGGTCATTCTCAAAAAAATTCCATGAAAACCTCTTAAACTTTAGTCTAGGCCTTTCAGTAATCTTAACTATGGTTGATGTAACTATTATAACCTCAATTCTACCTTCAAATTCTTGTAAAGTCACTTCTTATACAAACCCACAAAGAACAGATAGCAGTAAATACCTTTTTGACACTCGACATAAACTAGGGTTTGAACTAGTTTTCCTTGAATTGCCTTCGGTCACTTCTCAATTTTATCTGCTTTCTTTCAAATATGAAAAAAGTGATTTAAAAATTGACCAAGGACTTCACTTCATACATTATCGATCTGCCCTAATTTTGCATTTAATGCCTCAACTTCCCCAAAAGTTGGCAAGTGCTTCATTGAAACACTGTAAACCTTAAAAGGCTTTGCAATTCTTCCAGTTCACATATTTTATACCAAAATATTTTCCAAAATATTAAGCATACCATTTTTCAACATATATCTTCATGTCACTACTTGACACATCATGATTTCAGGGGGTTGTTAGATTTTTCTATTACTACTCTCCCTAAGCCTTAGCATGGGCTTAGTTTTCAGAAGAATTATTTGCATCATATGTAGGTACATATGCA
This sequence comes from Sequoiadendron giganteum, assembly GCA_007115665.2. Taxonomy (NCBI): domain Eukaryota; kingdom Viridiplantae; phylum Streptophyta; class Pinopsida; order Cupressales; family Cupressaceae; genus Sequoiadendron; species Sequoiadendron giganteum. The sequence goes on from CM021106.1 coordinate 484,757,884, forward strand.
TTTGATTCATCCTTGTTCTCAGGTTCCTCTTTTTTCTTCCAAATCTTCTCCATTTCCTTCTTAACTTTAGTAGGATCAACTTTATTCACTGGATTATTCCTCAGTTCCAAATTAGTCTGCCTTCCATTCTTGCTTCTGCACAATCTTGAAATGTGTCCAAGCTTGTTGAAATTATTGCACACAACATTTTTCTAACCAAACTAACTTCTATTCATTCTTGACCTACACTAGTTGGCCTTATGTCCAAACACATTGCATGTATAAGAGTAGCCATTAAAGGATTGAAACATTGTACTAGTATTAAATCTATTCATCATCTGGATTCTTCACTTAGTAGCTCTATGTCCAAATTTATTGCATGCAAACAAATTTCCAAAAAAGGATCCAACATTCTGACTCATTCTACTTCTACATTTTAGAGCCTTATGTCCAAATTTATTGCATGAAAAATAGATACCATTAAAAGATGGGTACCTTTGAGCATTTGGTTGTTTGATAAGAGTTATTTTAGTATTGCTTCTTTGATTCTTCAATTGTCTACCATTTCCTTGAATCTGCTTTTGATTGTCAACCTTGTTAAATGTCTGATTTGTCTTTGAACTTTGTCCTTTTTCTAGTCCCAAGCCACCTTTATTATTGGAATTTTTTAAAATTGCAATCAATTCATCAAGCATTCTAGTACTTATTTTGAATTTGTCCTCATGAGCTCTTTCTTTCTCCAGATCTGATCTTAGGGTCACCGCTTCTTGTTCAAGCTTTGTACATTCATCAGCCTTACTTTATATCTTAGTATTTAGACATTCCTCAATTCTCTTTTTTCTTCCTCTTGTGCTTTCAGTCCAGTGATGTCTTTGTTTTCCTTCTTCAACTATTCATTAACTATTCTATGTCTCTCTTTGAAATTCTTGATTTTTTCTCTCAGATGTTTGATGTATTCATTTGCTTCTCCTAGGATTTCCTTCAATTTTTTGTTCACTTTCAACTTTTTCAAGATCTTCAAGAGCAGCTTTAAGTTCTTCTTTGTCAAACATTCAATCGTCTTCTTCATATTCAATTATAGAAATTTCTTACAAAGGAATAAGATACTTTTTATCAGCCATGTGTTCAAACTTCAAGATTTTCCTCAAGCTGTTAGACTTTTCAAAAGGAACTAGGCTCTGATACCGATTGTTGAACACCCAAAATACTGAGAGAGGGGTGCATCATTATTCTATTAAACCATTTAGTCATAATCCAACCAATTATCAAAACATATTTAAATACAACTATGAATGAGTACATGAAGGAAATCACAACACCACATAACACATGAACACCAAGATTTTTATGTGGAAAACCCAAAAAGGGAAAAACCATAGTGAGGATTAACTCATAATATATTATAATTGGTTATAAGATATTACAAGGTGCACTACCAAGACTCATTGTCCTTAAAAGTTTCACAACCTGAAAATAGGTACTAGACAAAAGTGGACACAACCAAGGTGTAAAATTATGTGAGATGCACCTTCCTTGTGTTGAATTCAATTCCAATGAAGTTCTAAATACAAAATACTGCTCTGCTTAGTAGTCGCTCAACATACACAACAATTCTACCCTTACTGTGATCTCACACATAAATTTTTGCAAGTTCACACAATATCAAATTTTGCACACTTCATACATCTCTTCTCATACATATGCAACACAAGACTATTCCACATATATACCATATTGCATCCACATACATCAGATAGGTCGACCTAATTAGATGTAGCCCCATTTCAAATCAAAAACACTTTGTTAGCTTCATAAATGGAAATAAAAATTCTTCGCACTCAAAACAAACATGTAAAACTTGAATTTAGGTTGGAACAAATCTAAAATATATCCCCTTAACATCAAAAATACATATTAATCTTCATAACACAATTTCAAGTATAGGGTCAACCAGGGATTAGATTTAATCATAAAATAAGCCAATCTATCCATATTGATCATCAATATAACTATATAAGAAATCACAATCTGGAATATATGCAATACTAACATTTGTAAGCCAGCTCCCAAAATTGTAGAGTTTGAAACTAAACATTGGAGGAATGCAAACTGGATAACTCATAGCATCTTGCATAGTCTAAGCCAAAACATTGTATGTCAATCTATTGTCATTTGTAGCTTTCAATTTGATCAACCAAATTTTTTGAAATCTTGAGCATAGCAATATTTATCAGTCTTGAAAATCATATTGTAACCACATAATCCGAACTTTTAATATGAGCAATTCCGAACCAAATTACCAGATCAAAGTGTCGTCAAAACTATTTTCCATAACATACAAAGAACTATCAACAAACAATGTTGGCATCAACGACAACACATCAAAGGGTTCCTTCTTCATTGTTTCAATAGATTCCATCACATAGCAATAAAAATTTTATTTTCAAAGTCAAAGATAAAATGCACATTTGAAATAAACACTATTCCAATACTTTCCATTACATTACATTAAAATATCACAATCTTTCAAAAGTATTAATTTCAGATTAAATAATCCCAAGATAACATTTCACTTTTACAATCTTCCATATAAATGGATACAAGAATACATATATTTATCCACTTAGCTTACTGGCAATAGAAATACAAATGGTCTAGGTAATCCCCCTTCAAATCTTGGCCACCAAATGATGAGGAGAAGCATCACTCAAGTTATTTTCCACCAACCATGGACTTACTATGATCCCCCACACATCTACCTAATTGGTAAAATGGCCCTACCATTCGATGAATAGATTGGTTTGGTAACCTCATAATACTAGCCCTCTTGATCTTGGTGTTGTGTCCTACATAACTAGAATTTCCATACAGTAGCTACTACCTACATGTATGGCAATCCTAGCCTAGCATGCATAACTGGATCACAATGAACTGACAATATAAACAATGGCAACTTACAGTACTTTTTCCAAATAATTCATCACCCAATTACTTCAAGTGAGAGTCATCCCATTCACACCTTCCTAGCTCATTTTTTTATGACCACACATATTATATGCATAGGCTAGCCCTTTCATTGGATTATCCTAACCCTAGCAATAACCTATTCTCTTTTTCAAGTTTACTAAGACATTTTTCTAAAGCAATTCAAACTAATTCATAATCCAAACTTCACAATCCCCTTTGTAATCCAAACTATAGCTATATAAATTTTAACTTAACATAGCTTATAGAAAACAATCAAACACTCATTTTGACATAGATAATATGTTAATATAATCCAATTATGGGGTTTACAAACAACTATACTCATCAAGTATCTCTCATTCTTATCAAGAATAATATAAACACATTCTTTATAAAGCATCTAAATTTCCTCTTTCATCTGAATTCTTTTCAAACAAGACATATTAAATCACATAATCTTTTTAACATAAATATTAAATGTTGTAGAAAAATAGCATGCATGTATTTAGAAAGCTCCAAATGACAATTCTAGATTCCTAGCTCAACCTTCACAAAATCAGCTTGCAACTCCTAAACTCAACCTTTCACTATCCTTTATCTTCCCTTGCCAAACTCTCACAATGTAAATATTCCAATCTCTCTAAATTCTCTCTAAAAAAACCGAACTCAGAAATGTAATAGAATAACTCTCAAAAAAATCAGAAAACAAGAGTGCAAATATGCATCCTATAAGATGGAAAAAGATCATCTATTAATACTAAAACTTGAGCACTCCATGGCTACAAATAAGTTCACATTCCTACCACTTCTCAAGCTAAACAATCGACTCAACAAAATAAAATAAAGGTGGCAGATTCAAAACTAGTGACTATATGCAAAGACTCGGCCAACCGCCTTCTCTTCATGACAACAAGTTATTTACTCAGAAAATCAAGGTTAAAGGCTTCACAAATTGACTTCTTTCAAGTCAACATCATAATTTGACTCCTTCTCATGTGTTATTTTTCCTTATACGCTGGAGAGGAAATACAAAGAAGATTTCTATTGGTATGAAGAATTCATATTTTGGCACCACATAAACCCACACACCCATATTTACTTTTTTTTTATTTTTGAAAGATCAAGTCTTGGCTATTTACACGTTATATGTGTTTCTCTTTTATTTCATAGTTTTGACCAAGTCTTATGAGAATGCAATTTATAAACTTATTTTAATTTAACTCCACACACTTTTTCATAGCGTTGCCTTTGCATGATTTACACACCACTTTAATTCACTATACAATGTCTTTAATATATGCACTATCTTTTATTTGGTGTGCTTTACATTTTATCATATGTATCACACTGTGTAGTATGCACTATATTAAATTTTCATGTACTGCTTAAAATTATATATATATATATATATATTATATATACATATCACGATATATATGTATATATCAGCTTATATAATTATAAAATTCTTTATTCGACATTTGATTACATTTACACATATTTACATATTCCACATAATAATAATACATGCATATATATACATATGCATTAATATATTTGTATTTATGTTTCCGTTAATGTAAATACATACGCATACATTAATATATGTATATATACTTATATTATATATATCATTTCCTTAATATTTAAACACATATATTCTCAATCCCATTGATCGAAATATATACATGTGAAGTGTATATCTACAAACATACATACATATATATATCACCTCCATCCAATCAATATTCCCATGAATATGGGTAATCCGTCCATGAGAATGTGTAGATAGGTCCATCTACCTATACTCATGCATGTATTTACTCATGTGTATGAGTTTATCATAGAAACATGCATATATAAATATATATACATTTTATGTACATATCTCATCGATTCAAATATAAACACATAAAGAAGAATTCACACACGATAAAGAGACTCAATCAAATAACATGAATCAAAACATTCACAAACAAGTTCATAATGTCTTCTAAATCATACACAAACAAGAATAAAGGTAACTTACTATTTCCCAAACTATTGACTCAAATTCACTAAACTAGAGATGAGTATGTGAAAGCTTACTTGGACTCATTAAGGGTTACCAAACCAAGTACTTCTCTTGAGTGATACTTCCCCTCTCTTACGGAGGCTTGAATCCGTTCTTGTATCCAACTTAGTACATTGCAACAGTAGTTAGCTGAATCAATACAACCATTCACATTATATATTTCATAGTCAAAATCATTATAAAACATCAAATTGAATCAAAGATTCATTCATTATATTTCTAAGATACATAAAACATAAACATATATATTTAAAGCATTTTCATCCAACTAGGTAAAAGTAAATAGGTAATAACACAATGAGGTGTAAGAATCAAAACCTTTCCAAACAACTCTTGGAATTGTCTCTTCACCTTCTCATTCTCTATAGGTGTCAAATCATATTTATTTCCTTATTTTCTAAGCTTGATCTTTGAGCTAAATCCATATATTATTTGATATTTCTCATGGGTGGAAACCCATCTAGCAATTAATTTGTAATATTTTTTGCATACTCTAATATAATCTTCACTTCATGCATATTTTTGCCAACTTTACGTATTTTCCTAAACTCCACAAGATTAGGGATGAAATAAAAGTAGGCCTTATATTTTTTCATATATCTTAGAAACTATTTTCTTGAGAATAAACAAACCTTAGGATTATTTTCCACTTCTTCCCTTTTTTCCTTCAATGGACTTAGCGTATACTTCTTGCTTTGGAATTTGTAGAGAAGGATGGTTACCAAATATGACTAACCTTCATTACTATTCTAGTTAAGAGATGAAGAGAAACACAAACCATATTTTAATCATAGATGTGAAGATGATGATCCCATCAATAGTGGGATGGAAAGGCCCAAGGGACTAGAAATAGAGGATTTTCATATGCAATATTATGAGTACCACCAACCAAAATGGAGAAATAAATGCATAAATATAATACATATTCTATTACCTCACCTTAGATCTCAAATGAAAATATATCTACCAAATATTAGGATGATTAAAATGATAATAAAATAAACTATGGTGAATTTATATGATGACACAATAGAATTATTGACTAAGGTCAAAGGAGAAGAGAGGAGATCACATGCCATGCATACAATGAAACAAGGAACTATGCAATTGATTGTATATGAAAAATAAAAAAGAAGTTTTGATGTGTGTTTTGGAACACTTTCTCAACTCAGGTAATGCATAGGTACATCACCTCTCTTGAAAGGAAATATCCAACACAAGTTGCGGAAATATTATTGAAGTTTACTGCTACATCATGGGACACTTGTCAATCCACATGGTAGGTGGATTGCCTCTTCCTTTCCTATATATGAAAGCTTTTCTCATTTATACATTTAGACCATCTAAATACATGATGATTGATATCTTGATTGCTGCAATAAACTTCAATAATATTCCCCTGAATGCTTTTGTGAACTCTTGAACTCATAAAATTTCTATTAGGATTCTTGCATAAAAGTTATTAGGTTGCTTCGGTCCCCAAGGTCTCTTGGGTGTTAGGTCATGACTTGCATAAAATATCTCAATTGTTGTTTGATGTGATCTTGTTGGTAATCACAGGGCAGACTTATGGAAGTTAGGATAGAAGAAAGTTGAGTCTTTATATGGAGTTGTTGAAGTGGGAAGTTGATGCACAATTTTCTCTAGGTTCAGACAACAATCTTGAACTCCTATTTTCACTTGAGATTTGGCTTTACAATGTGAAATGAACCTTAGCATAGGTTACTTATTAAAAAAAAAGGAAAAAAGGGCAGGGAAGAGAAGAGGTTCTTGGACCTGCACTACGAATGAATAATGATCATGGAGGTTTCTACTGTGGACAACTTCCTTGAATTTTTTTTTCACTTAACCAAAAATTTCATAGTGTCATGAAATCTGTGCTATCTTCTAAGGACTACAAATATTTTACCATTCATTCACCATGTACATGCATGAACAAAGATAAAAGTTTGAGGAAAAATTGAATTTAAGTCTAGACTAACTTTACACAACCATCTACGAACAACAAACATCCAAAATTATGGACTAGGAAGGCATCTACACAACAAAAATATTCACAACCATAGAACAAAATTACTAAATCTATCAAAGAAAACTAGAAATAACTTAAACAAAAAATTAAATTTAACTAAATTAGCTAACTATGAGAGATGAACCATGAAACACACAAATAAAATCATAAATCCACCAAAGTCAATGTATTTCTATTAAATTTTTTGCAGCATGTCATTACAACAACTCAACTCTCTCTTGAAAATGAGAGGATACCCCCTATTTATAGTGTCAAAAAATTAGAATGAATGGCCAAGATTGATTTACATTTGTGTGGCCAAGATTCAATACAAACTAGGGTTCTACCTACCCCCACAATATATTACATTTTAAAATACAATTTTGTCCTTATCCCTATTTTGGCTTCCAGTGGCAACACTGTAGCATTTTGTATTCTTATTGATTGCTCTTTTGCTACAGCTATTCTATAAGAATCTCTTCACCAATAATAGGGTTGCCTTATTGCTTCTTCAAAGCAGCATACTCCATGAATTTTAGAATTACTGGCTAGAGTTTATCAATTTCTATGATTTCAACTTGCAACACTTGGTAACTCCATTCTTTGGAGCTGTTGGAGAGCTTCTCCCAGTCTTCATCATACTTGGCGGCATGATCTCTGAACAAATCAAACTGGCAAAAGGCTTGGGCAGCAAAACTCATGAAATCAGTAGTAACTTCATCTGACATTCCATCCTCCATCTTCTTTTATAAGTGAGGCCTTATCTTTTATGGATCAACTCGGACAACGGGCACATCATACCCCATCAATAGCTCTAGGTACCAAAGACATTCCGCCTTGACCTCTTTGGTCCACTCAATGTTTGGATCCACCTTATCAAGCACCTATTCTAGCCTTTCCTTCCAATTATCAAAATCTTGTTTCCATACATCCATCAGCCAATTTTCATCCTTCTTGAATGCTAGTTCCTTTTCCCAAGTCGCACTTGGCAGTTTAAGGATAGCCTCAATTTTAGGGTAAGTGGACCCATATATCCTTGGGAAGTCTATACAAAACATCCTTGTGCCCTCAAGAGAATTTTTCAAATCTAGGAACTTATTTGTTGTATGGACAACACGACTGAGGCCTATGTTTCCAATATAGAAGACCTTCCAGAACCAGTTCTCTATGGTTTTATCCAAGTTCTTTCTCCTTTCAAGCTTATCTATTTTTTCCTTGGAAAACAATGGTGGTGGTGCCAAAGATGTGGTAGGTTGCTCCTATGTTGATGAACATTGTTAGATGTAAGTTGTTAAATCAACCACTTGTGCCTTGATCTCTTCTTTTGAAACTTTATCGTGTTGTATTAGATGCACAACTATGGTGATGCACTCCTCGAGGTAATCTAATTTTTGTTCTCTGGTGGCCATCCCCAAGTTGATGGTGGAGATGTTGTAACTTATTCCTTGTTCTCACACCACCAATGTAGCTACCTGCACTACTCTAGATCCAGAGACATCTGTTGTCACCTTTGATCTAATTTTAGGTTTCTTCTCTTTCTTGGTGCTAATTTGAGCTTGGGCCAATATAGCCTCCAATATTGTTTTTGGGTCCTTAGGAGCAGGAGATTTCTTCTCTATTTTCTTTCCCAACCAATCTGGCATTGAGGACTTTTCCTTGGGTGATTCTTGGTCACCCTCCTTTTCATCTTTTTTGATTTGAATATATTTACCACTAAGAGCTTCTTGCTCTATCCTTGTATCCTCCTTTTCCTCATTGAAATTCTTGATGAACATTGTGCGTTTAATGGGGAATTTGATGGGAAGGTGTTCCTTGGGGCTATCTTCCCCTTCAACATCCTTTTCTTCCTTTTCTTCATCATGCCCATGCTCCTCGGGCTGCTCGGTCTTTGGATTGTCATGAGTTTCAACCTCTTCTTCAAGCTTATCTTCTTCTTTTTATTCTTGCTCACTATGAGGGAGCACCTCCTCACCATGTCTAGGGTTGTGGTCATGTGCCTCTGCTAGAGATTGATTTCCCTTTATTTCTATGTTGGCAATCCTTTCTTCAATAATAGGTTGTCTTTTAGCTTCCTTCTCTTCAATCTCCTTGAACTGCTTGGCTATCTCATCATCAAGCTCAGTGTCAGAGGACTCTTCAATAATCCTCGCATTCAAACCCTCGCCATCATCACTAGAGGATTCATTTATGCCTTTTTCAATTACTCTATGCTCATATACAAGGTGCTCATGGTAGTCGTCTGCCTCCTCCTCGAAGCCCTTGGCTGCCTCCATTTGTTGTTGTTTTCCACCTCTTCAAAAATCTGCATGGTGGCCTCCATTGTAGGTGGCTCAGTAGCAAGAGGAGGAACTGGGAGATTGGTTATTACTTGGCCAATGGAAGCCTGCACCGTTGGGTTTACAAACATCCCCGAAAGCTCAAATGGCATATTTTGCATATATTTAACAAAGGATTCTAGAAGAGTGAGGGAGGTCATTGCAATTGCTATGGTGGAAATTGGAAGAGAAAATGATGGGGACATAGATGATGAGAAAATTGGTGAGGTGGTGGCTGAGGATGAATCCAATGATATGACATGTGCTGCAGGAGAGGTAGAGACAAGGTGGACAGAGATGTCCACTGCAAGAGGAGAGGTAGCAACTGCTGCATGTGGGATAAGCGGGGTGGTTGCAACAAAACAAGTGGTTGCAATAGAAGATGAGATAGGTGGATATTGCAGCTGATCGACCTCCTTTTCCTCTCCCTCATGGAGTGGATCTTCTTGAATTATAGGAATTTCAATGACGTTGCCTGATTTCTTATGTTTCTTGGAAGGTTCACCTTCCGAGGCCTTTCAAGCATACACCTTTGGATTAGATTGTTTCTCATTCATCTCTTTTCTCTTCTTTGAACAAGTGAGTGGATGGGATTTTGATGTTTCTCCTATTGATGTAGCAGCTACCCCACCATCATATCCACTTGGCTCACTTTCAATCCCCTTATAAGTCAGGATGACCCCTTGTTGCTTCAATTGGGCAACTTGCCCATCAATCCATTCCTTTGTGCGAGCCTCAACGGGCTTGGTGAGAATGTCGAGGTCATTGACCTCTTGCTCATTCCAATAAATCAATGGTAATGGAAGATTAACAATTGAATTATATCTAGGGTCTATCATAGTGCTCTCATCTTCTTCCATCTGATTCGGCATTTGGAATAGGTTCACCCTCTTTAAAAAGCATGTGGTCATCCACATATAGTGCCTTATCCGCACCTCAAATTCATCCTTACAATTGGCCCAAAAGTATTCAATGATAAGGAGATGGGAATATTCATGTCCAAGTGCTTTCTTGATGTGGCCATAGGGATCCATCCCTTGTCAGGCTGTGTGGAGCTTGAAATGATACTCGACCAGCTCCTTCTCTAAGTTTTGGGCACATTGGGAAGTATAAATCTCGTACATCCCCTATCCAAAGCTAAGGGGATAAGGGATCCCCACTAGATGCTTGCTGCTTAGGAGGGCATGAATGTATCACAACTACAAAGAAAGCTCCAACAGTATTATCTTGTCATTGGGATATTGGTGCAACTTATTTGGTCTTTCTGAGAACCCTTGGGAACAGATGTAAGTAAACTTAGGATATTGAATGAACATGAATGCATACTATTTGATAAAAGCTTGAGCACTCTGGAAGACTTTCCTCTCAAAGTCACCCCCAAGCAACCCAATGATACAACCTATGAAAGCATCATTCACCCTACAATAATATTTCTTAGAATTCCTAAATTATAGCTGAGGGTGTTTTTCATAGACCTTAAGCTCCCTACCGGGTTCTTTATCCATAGCTCTGAACAAACCACTGTAATGCCTTTGTTCGACCAATGAGTACACCAGATAAGAAGATGTATAGAATTTGAAGGTCTACATAAGATTCATGAATTTCTCATGAAATAAATCACTAATTATTCCTCCCCAATAAAATGTAGTATCCTTCTCTCTGTGGATAATCTGCTCGACAAAGTAGACCATCCATTCTTGAAAATAGGCCATGGTAGGGAGGCCCATTACCTTGCTTAGTAGGGTCACCAGATCATGATAATACTCAAATAAGTCATTGTGAAAGAGCTCCTGAGGAACCTTTGCATCACTGCCCCTCTTCTCCTTGAGCCAATGTTGATTTATAAGCTTTTTGCATTTCATGGGATCTTCATCCCACATTTCCTTGCACTCCTTTATGGTCGGTAATTCCATCTCCCTGAAGGTAGGGATATGGAAGGTCTTTTTTATTCCTTTGGTAGACATGTTGGCCAAAATGTTCCTATCTTTGTCTACTATCATTCTAGTTTCCGGTTATGCCTCCCTACAAGCCATCACTAGCTCGGGGGCAACAAGAGAGCGAGGGGAATCGACAACTTTAGCTATTCTGCTGCTTCTGATTAATCTTGCACTTTCTATCTTTGACCCTGACCCTTTGTGTGAAATCATCAATATCCACATGTCCAATGTTAGTATCGAAGACCTCCTTCCACTTGGTGGTGACTCTAGATTGCAAAGGCTCCCCTTGGAACTAGTACCTCATTTCATCTTTTTCCTCTTTTCCATGAGGGGCCTTGCCTGTTTTATTTCCTTTGTCCTTTTCTATGACCACCCCTAAGGTTTCTACACCTGATTCCATATATCCTGCACATAGAGGCAAGGCGAGCATAATCAATCATGAAAAAACAAACGGTTAGTCAAATCCATGCAAAATATTGTTAGATTGGATAATTCATCATTCAAAAATCTAACATTTAGTCAAAATTACCATCAGTAGTTCACTCGAGGGAGTTTGGATGGTCCAGGCCCAAGAGGCCGGACGTCCCTAGTCAACATGTTGTTTTGAAGGGCGAACAAGGTAGGTCAATCTGGATGGTTCGTTTTGACCTCAGATTTAGATGACTTGAAATGTTCATGCGGGAGAGGGTTCAATTTAAGCATGTGGGTCAATGTTTGTTTCTAGATTGGAAGGCATCTAGATCATCATTATAGAACTTAGAGCCATGAAGAGGAAAAGTTGTCTGGTGTTAGCCATTTGGAATGGCTTTGGCGAAATGAAGTTTTGGGGGTGGATTTTCGGAGTCCGAGAACTATGAAGCTGGAGGATAGTTGGCACATTTTTGTTGTTTGGATGCTCGGACTGCAAAGGTCAAAAATCCATTTGAGGATGGTTGCTTAGAATAGTGGGTCACGAGTGAAGGTCCGATGGGAGCAACCCGATCAACCAGACCCAGGTGTGGATTTTTCCTCACGTTTCTTCATTGAATTCTTGGTGGTGATCTGAGTATTGGGGTCCAGAGGCTGGAGGGATGGTCTCAATTTTCGTTTTGTGAGGCCGATATGGGACGGAGTCCCAACGGCAGAAGTCCAGAAATTGGGACCTGACGAGGGCAAGGACTTGGGGTTTTCTCATTTTAACTCATGCAACACTAGGAAGTTTAGGTTCCAAGGGCCAGAAGACAGTCCTTTGATGACTATTAGAAATGACGAAATCACAATGGAGGTCCGGGGAGGGAACTTCACGGGTCAAAACCTAAAAAATCATTCAGGACTCATCTGTTTTACTTAGCAAATCCAAAAACGGACAGCAGGGCGGGCTTTGAGGCTCAGGCAGACAGGATGGAAATTTCGTTTGGAACAACAAAAGGGAGATGGCATCCTAGGGATGGAATCCTGTGGGAGCGAGCCTGACAAGCACGACAAGAGAGAAGGAGTTCATTCAACGGTCTCCACGACACTCTGTTAAGGGAATTTCGGGGTCCTAGGCCCAAAGATGAATCTTGTCATTTAAAATAATGTTTCAGTTTTGTCAATCGACGAAGGGAACCCTAAGATCCAAAGGGTGCGAGTGCCCTAATCAAAGAACTACACTGGGGAGATGAAGTTCCCGATTCAACTATGAGGTGATTTAATGGATTTTCTAAGAATTTCATCTCATGGGTTTTCAAAAACAAAACGCCCTCTATAAAATAAGTACAATTTTATCCTTTTCTACCTATTATTTGAACACAAAATCATGAAAAGGATAACATTAAAGCGGATGGAAAACCTACCTCAAGAACCCAGTGAATGCAACTGATGAATCCACGAAGAACGACAAAGGGAGGCAATGGGCGTGAGGGCGGCGATCGACGAAGGCTAGGAGGTCTCTGCAATTGCTTTGATTAATCTTGACATGTGAAAATGATAGGGAAACTATGTTTATTTATATCCCTAAGTGCATATAATGTACTTTATTAATGTAGGTATGACGGGCCAAAATTTGGTGAGTTCAAATTTCGGGACGACGACGGGAGGTCTGGAACCTAGAGGCCAGAAGGAAGTGAGCTCAAGGTCATTCAAAATTCCAAGCGAAAAGAAAACAATGAAGAGGGACCAAGGGTCCGAGGGCAGGAAAGACATGGGGCGATGACTGTTAGAAACAACGAACTCATGAAGGAATCTCGGGTAGAGAAATCTGGTGGATCGAGCCTGGAGCATGCGAAGGACGGTAAGTTTGTTGAGACATAAGTTATGAAATGACAATTAGAGATCCGAGCCTTGGACATTGGAAGGATGCAGGCCAATGGCCGTTAAAAGAGAAAATACAAAAAGGAAATTCGAAAAGGGAAACCCGGCAAACCGGGACCAAAAGGTCCCATGGCCACTTGGAAAAAGGAAAAGTACCAAAGGAACTCTATGTGGATTCAGGACTTAGCGAATTTTGAGGGGAGGGTGAAACATGGTCAACCTAATATGAGACTTTAGAGGCACATTGACCATATAGGACACCAAAATAGGGGCATGCAAAATGAGGCGGTGACAAAACAATCCGACAAGGCGAAGGAAAGAGAGGGTCCCCATTCCGAACGGGGCATGTGTGTTGAGGGCACAAAAAGAAGGTTTGTAGATTATGTAGATATTATAGTTATGACTCATTTAATTTTCCAAGAGCAGCACAATGCTACATGAATGGATAGGAACCCGCCAAGAGTGAAGAAAAATCAAGACCAAATATGCCAAGAGGGGAAAAACTAATTATTAGAATACCTATAGAAAACCCCTTAAATGCTCAAAGATGACAAGGAATAGAGGTAGAAGATGACGAGGAGAAAGGATAAAACCTATTGATAGAAGAAGTGTAATTAGTGAAAAAGTATTTGAAAAGGATTTAAACAATATAATGGAGTAAATTTGTAACAAAATATAAGAAAAATAAGGTAGTTGTAATTACAAGAGGTGGAATAGACACCACAAAGGGTAAATTGATCCTAGATGATTTAGCTGAAGAGGATGTAAAGGAGTTTCCAACCAAAATATTTCATAGTGGATAAGGATAAGAGAATTATTAAGGAATTAAAAAGGAGGCAATATAACCAAAAATATTGTTCTTTAGAGAAAAAAAGATCTACTATTAAAAGAATTAGCCAAATTTATGGAAGAAGAAGATGGAAAATTTGAGAAAATTTACCAAATATTGGAATAAATTCAAAGAGTTTAATATGAGAAAAAAAAAAAGAGGCCAAAACCTCAAGAAAATGGAAAATCTTCCCTATTTAATAGAATTAAGAATTTAGGATAAATGTATGAAGAGTGTATTAGTAGACCTAGAGGTAGATGTTAGCATCATGCATATGAGAGTTTGAGAGAAATTAGGGAAACCCATCCTGTATGATACACCACACAACATGAATTTCGAAGATGAGACATCAATATGTACCATAGGGACATGTACAAATATAGAAATGAAAGGGAATACTTTTGTCATAACCCTCTCCCTTGTAACATTTGAAAAATGTTTTAATTAGGTTAGAATAATAATTATAAAACTAGAGTGTATTGTACTATTTATTTATTAACAGTAATTTGTAGAGTATGCTAAGAAAGAAATGAATAAATAAATTGAATTAGAACCATCTCCATTAGAATATTATAAATAAAAATTTATACAACATCAACTTATATTATTAAATTATATGAAGATTTAGTTATTAAATTTAAAAAGGAATTAAATGAATATTTTAAAATTATTTTTAAATAACTCATGATGCAAATATCATTTTTTTTAATTTGTTAATTTATCAAATATTGAACTATAATATTTGGCATGTGGTGGAAGATAATATCATCATTTATAGTGGTGTAAGAAGGATTTATGAGAGTGTAAGAAGAATAAGAAAGCATCTTTGACTATAGGTAGGAAGTGGGTAGCCTTATTTTGACAAAATAAGTTAATATTTTATCTTTTAATGAGTCATTTTGATCATTTTATGAAGTTGGAAGACCCAAATTACTTTAAAATAAATTCCATTTTAATTTATGATGCAACTTAATATATTTAAGGAAAATAAGGGGAAAGGCTATAAAACATGACATTATTGTATGGGAGTTACAAGGTATATTCTATGACAATTTTGTGACATATCTTATGATAAATTTTATGACAGAGAATAATGTTATTTGAAGCATATTCTATGATGACATGGGATTTACATGTTTGTAATAGAAATTTATTTTATTTCTTGATCATAATCCTAGACTTGAGTCTATCCAAGAAACCCCTCTTGATGATCATGATATCCATAATAATACAATATTTGATCAAGATATTATTCCTAATCATGTCATCCAATCTAAACCTATCTTTGATCAAGAAACTACATATGGTGAAGAAATCCAAGATGATCCCCTTATTGACCTCATTACCATCCATGATAATAAACTTGAAGTTGAACCTATCCAAACTCCAAAAAACTTTGTTTCCCAAGATGAGACACTTGCCTTCCTTGGACACATAGATAATCAAGTAAATGACATGGGTCAAAGCAAACAAGAAGATGTAGAAGCTACTATGAATCAAATCAAACAAGAACATACCAAATATACCATGGATCAAATCAACATCCCAAATGATCAAGAAGCAACAAGTATGATGAAGGAGAAAGATTCAATAACCTATCAACTAGGATTATCTACTTTTATCAAAGCGATATTTCTTGTAGATGAAAAAATACCAAACATTAATGGTTTCCAACTACACAATGATGGGTTATCATCTTACTTCTGAAACAAAAAATACCCCATCACAAATAAAATATTTCAAAGCATGTAGTATCAAGGAAGAGGATTAGGCCTACATGAGCAAGGAATTCTAGAATTAGTACAATTTCCTATAAATATTTGACATCAAGGTCTTGGTTATTCTTCAATCGAAAAATCAAATGATGTTAATGATACATCCATGATATTGGGGGTAACTTTATCCAATACAAACATCAAAATGGGGGTGATGAGTAATATTTACCATAAGGTTGCTACCAATACTCCTTCCATCAACACCATAAACCACATTCCCAATTAACTGAACCTACCAATGGGAACAAAAAAAAAGAAAAGATCCAAAAATATCTTAACTAAATTGTAAAATAACCTTGAAGTGTAAAGCTCCAAAATGAGTGGGAGGGCGAATTTCAAATCTACTGAGGGCATGGTTGAGGGTGAGGTGATTTCTGATGAGGAAGATAAGATGAATGTGTTTTCTTGTCCACATGAGGTTATTCTTCCCTCTATGGACATTGTTTTTGTTGGTTCGGGTTTCATCTTTGTGGTGTGTAGTTTGCTAGAGTCTGATCTTCTAATTTTTTTGATGTTGTCTCTAATGTGTGGCACTACCTATCCATGGGGGGCTTTGTTTTTCTTTCACTTTCGGCTTGGATAGTTTTTGTTGTTGGAACCTTTGGCTCTATGGAATATTTGGTCTTTGTTTGTGATGGTGCTATGGGTTTCTTTGTTAATGGTTTTTATGAGAATAGAGGGGTTGTGGTGCTAGTCTTTTGGAGGAGGCATGAGGTGGTGCCTTATTGAGTTGATTTTTCTAAAACCTCTCCCTTCCATTATTGTTTTCCCTTATAATTCCTAGTGTTTGTGTTTTCTTTTCTATTCGAGGAAACCAAAATGTTTCTTATGCTATTTATCTTTGGAGGTTGGTGTCCTCTAGTTGGTCTTTTGTGTAGTGTTTCTCTGTTTAGTGTTCTTTGACCTCCCTAGTGGTGTTCGGTGGAGTTATTTTTTCTTTGGTTTCTTTTGTTTGGTGGTCTGTTTTCACAAGTCTAGAGGCTTATGCTCCTCCAAGCTTTGGGCTCTGATTTTGTGTTGAACCCCTTTTGGTTTGTATCTCTTATTCTATTGCAACGATCTGGATTTTTTCTTCTACATCTATTTAAAGGTGCCTCTACAGTCACCGTTGAAGTTATTTTCTTGTTGGCTGGGCTAATTTCAAAGTCTAATCTACTACCCTAGACATTTATATTTCTAGAGGAAGTTGTTTCAAACCCTTTATGGTCTATGAAGACTTTGAAGTTAAAGGGGGAAAATATTTTTCACTGGCAGATGGCTTCCTTCTGTCGGTGGTGGAACTCGAAGGATATCAGCTTGGTAGTATCTTTATACATGGGATCCCTTCTAATATTGTATGGGATGTTGTGGTGATTTTTGAAGGATACTTATCTTTTGGTATCCGTGTTGAAGAATTTCTTAGAGGAAACTTGGTTTGTGATTCCTTGGATGAAGGTTTCTAGAGTTGTAGTGGCGGTCCTTATTGGTGCATCTGTATGACTTGTGTTATTGAAGGATGCTATTTTTTTCCTTTCTATTAGAGTGTTTTCTTGGTTGTCGAATTTTTAATCAAGGTCTTCTATTGAGGTGGAGAATCCTCATTTTGAGGTGGATTTGGGATTTATGGAGGTGATTAAGTTTTCAATTTTCTTGTTGGTCTTCTTTCTAGTAGCCCTATTGAGGTGGTGGTTTTTTTCTGGAGAGTTATGATTTTAGTTGAAATGGTTCTGATTTCATCCTCTCCTATAGAGGTGGAGTATGAGTTGGATAGTGTGGCTATTTGGTGCTACAAGAAGGTGTTTTCTACTCTTTGTATTGTGCAGTCTAACTTTCCTATTTAGGTGGGGAGTTTGGACAAGATGGTTTTCTGAAAGGGGGATCTTGATGCCCTCTCTTTTGGGTCTCTCTTATGGGGAGAATCTAGTTAGGTAATGTGGGTTTTTGACATTGCCATGTTTTCCTTCTCTTTGGGCTCTATAATATTCTTAGGGAGTGACTGGTTTGTTATAGCTTGGCTATTGTAGGTTGTGTTGTTGTCTAGATAATCCAATTTGTGTTTGTGAGTTGATTTGGGTTTAAGGTCCCTAAAAAACCTTGGTTATTGAGGGTTTAAGGTTCCCTTCAAAACTTGATCTTTGCAGTATGTGTAGTCTAATCTATCCTTTGGTGGTTTTTTTTGTTAGGTTGTTGGTTGTCTATGTTTTATCTATTAATAATAGGGTTTTAGGTCCCTTCAAAACCTAAACTAAAAGGCTTTCGGGTCCCTTCAAAACCCAATTGTAAAGGGTTTTGGGTCCCTTCAAAGCCTATTTTCCCCCTTAATCAAAATTAAAATAAAATCTCTACAAATCCAAAGTCCAAAATCAAATGTCAAAGGACATTGAATCAAACAAAAATTCAAGTGGACATATGAAGTTAAAATGGATTTCAAAGAAAAATGGATCAAGTAGAGAAAATAATCCAAATCCAATGTTTAATCAAAATGTGGAGCCACAAGAAAAGAGACCTCCTACATATAATAATTTTCCATCTCCTTCAAAATGGTCATCACACAAGGCATATAAAAATGTTGGTTCCAAAAAGTAATTTAATCAAAATCCCAAACTCCATCATCCACTATCCCAAGTTTGGTGAATGAAAATTCCTGCATCTAAAATACCAAATAATCCATCCACATCTACCATCATCGAGTATAATCCCACATCTCACCTAAAGTCTAAAATTCCCACTTCACAAATCTGTCGCACATTGGCAATAACTCTTTATTATAAGGAATCTCATGGAGCTCTATCAAGATGTGTGTATTTCAATAAGACCAACCCTAGTATTAGAAAGGATCACATTGAAATCCCTTAGTTGTATGCAAGTGCCATGATCCTAACAAGGAAACTAAGTATGGGCATGTGTAGGATCATGATGGGCCAAAAAGTGGCGATATGAAAAAAGTAGCATTTTGCATTTACCAAAAAATGTGAAAATCCTGAGTTGACTTTTTTTGAGTTGGGTGTCAGTACATTGCTCCATAGAATTTCCCAAGCCAAAGTAAAACAAATCAGATATCTGATACTATTGGAAACAAGCCACACTGAGAGGGGGGGTGAATCAGTATTGTGCAAAAATTAACTTCAATATATTTACCCTCCAAGCATTAGGAACATTAAAAAATAAAGCATGAACAAGAAAATAAACACAACACCATAACACCAAGACTTTTATGTGGAAACCCTATTAGGGGAAAAACCGTGGTAGATGGCCAATCCACAATAATGATTATGAGTATACTCAAAATGGAGATTACAAAATGAATGCACTTGCATTCAGGTGCACTACCTAGAGCTCACTTGTCAAAGAAAATAGGGCTTGTTGCCCAAGAGTTCAGATTAAAACCATCTGAAGAATTGAACTGACATGATAGAATCTATAATTCCTGATTACAGTTCTAGATTAAGTACAATAATTGATCTGCTACCTTACAAACTGATTATGCACTACTACTCTGCTCTGCTAACACACACCACATAGATATTCTATGTGCAAGTGAAATTGCACTTAACTGCACCTCTTCTCTTCTCTAACTCACAAATCGAATGCTTACTCAACATGTACATCACACAAAATAATATAGACAAACTTGTATATATATCCACAACATAGGATTTATTTGCACTTTGTCGAATTCAACAAAATTACAACTATCGGCTCACATAATGAGAACTATACAATGCATACCTTTAATGGTCAACTACAACTTGGCTAAGACCCATACAAACATATACAATCATATAGATATTCGATTAATTAACTCACATACATCTGCAACTTAATATTTTTATAAAGTCGGGCTTAGTACACACAAAACTGAGAATACATCAATTGAATCTCCTAACTCTTATGAGAATTGATACGAGCCACTGCACATTAGACACGAGATATATAATACCTCAATAATCTTTCTTGAGATGTGCAACACAAAATGGTAACCTAAAATGTAAGCACGGATCGATGAATGTTGAGTTATCAGATACCCTATTCTACCTTGTTTGATTTCAATCTGACTGTTGGTAGGCTTGAATAAGGATATGCATACCTTATCAATGCATAGGGTTTCCATCAATGACAACACTAGATGAAATTTGTAGTGTCTCTTGCCAAAAATCCCCCCTTTGGCATTGATGGCAACACTTAGTGAAAAATGACCAAGTGTCGGATCAATACCAAGATAGACTATACTGCAAATCAAAATTTCTTCAAAAATGGTGCTTTCCAAAATTCCAAGAATAAGGCTCTCCCCCTGAGCTAATTATGCATTTTTCACACCACTTCTCCCCCTTTGACATCAATGGAAAAGGTAGGGATCGCATACCAAAAAGATAATCAAAATTTTGACTGTACAAGGCTGCTTCTTTACCTTACAAGAGTTGAAAGATGTCTACAAAATATTTCTTTAACTTCTCCAAGTTTGAATCCCAAACTTTTATCAAGCTTTCCATTATTGTTATATGTCCACAGGTCAAGTATGACAATGTTTCTATGGATTCCAAACTGGTAGGATCATTGACAACTAAAGTTTCATCTCCTTCTTTTAGAGCACTGCCCATTACATCCATTTTGGGACTTATAATGCTTTTGAGTTCATAGGTTCTGGAGACAAATTTATCATTTTCATGTTGTAGTCCTTTGATTTGGTTGAGCAGAGACATAAATTCACCTTCAATATTTCCAACTCCACCAAATAGTGGATCAAATGCCTTGGAGATATTTGCTAGCTAACTCTCTAGGTCTTTTACCTTCTTTTCATTTGCTTCAGTAAACTTGGAAAAAGACAAGCAGGATTTGTAAACCTTTCCTACTTCAATACATCCTGTATGTGTTTGACACATGTGGCCAAGGTAACTTTGTCTTGGGTAATCAACACCTTCAAACCATTAAATTTTTTTGCATTAAATTCCTTCCGCACTTTAGCCAACACAGATTTTTTATTTGACTAAAAATGAGTGTCCATCGAGCTGATGAGTCAATCAGTTCATTGGATGAAGATTTAATTAGATCCTTTACAAATGAAGGCATGATATTTTCTAGTGCTCCAGACACAAGATCCAACAGTTCACTATCTTCCATATGAGATTTTTGCAACTCCTCTTGAGCTTTTACTTGTGCAAATGAGGCCACCTTCATATTTGGATTGGGCTTAGAGTGGATAGGTCAATGGGACCTCTGATTAGTTCAGGATCACTCTCTTCCTTATGCTCTACCAAGAATTTCTTAACTGTCTCAGTAGTGTCTCTTGATTTAATTTTTATATCACTTTTGTTTTCCTCAACTATTGCTTCCTCAGTTGAAGCTTTTAACTTCTCTTCAATGTTTTTTCACGATTCACCTGATGCATTTGTAGTTGCATCAACTTTCATAGGGATATTTGTATTGATTTTCGGAAGTGATATTTTAGTGGTACCAAGGTTTTCTACTTCTACATCTTGAACTGGATTAGATGAGACATCATCTATATGAGTCTCCTCAGATACAATTTTTATTTTGTCATTCAATAGCATCTCTTTCAAAATTTGATGTGTTTCTTGAGTGACCTCATCTATTAGACCAATCATCATTTTATTTACCCTTGATTTGCTTCTAAACTACTTTTTAGCTTTGTTCAGAAATGCTTTCATTTCTTCTATAGACATTTCCGGACATAGTTCTGCAAGAACTCTTTCTCTCATTCTTTATTCTTTAGTTAGGGCACTTAATATCCTTGATTCCAAAATTTTATACAATTTTTTTGGGGGGCTAGACATAATTTCAACCAAAAATTTGTTGAAAATATTCATGTACTTTATTGTAGCTTCTTCTAAAATTATTTTATCAGATTCACAGAAAGATTCAGACCATTGAGAAAGTGGTTTAAGATTTGCATATGAAATTATTTCTTTTTCAATTTGGTCATCAGACATACCAGGTGCATCAATTTTGGTCTTCTTCTTCACTTGAGTATCTACACTGGAGGGTTTTGGTACAAAAGCTGATTTAGTACCTTGTTGCTTGATCTCCTTGAAATTTTCATCAAATTTTGTTTCCTCATCATCAAAAACAGACATGTAGATTCATTTTCTTTTGCTCTTCTTTCCTTCGGATTCCTTTTCAGACCTTTTTCCTTCACTTTTCACAGGAGTGGATTTCACTGCAGGAGCTAAGTGAGATGTCGAGCTTCTATTTTTTCTAGTTTGGACAGGTGGTGCTATCAGACTAGCTGATTGATCTTTTGTTGCCTCTTTAGCAGTATTACCTCTTGCTGCTTTTCTCACCCTTCTCTCCCTAACTTCATTTAGTTTCTCCGCAAATACACCCAAAAATTCTACAATGACTTCAACTTCTTTTCTAATCCTTTTCGTTGATGCTGGTTTCTTGAGCTCATTATGGATTTGGGTATTCTTTTTTGCATAAGTGCAAAATATCCCTTCGCACGGATTTTGAGGTTTGGTTAACAAATGTTGAGCATACATTTCCAAAATATTTTCCTTGACCTCATATCCCATCGGCACAATCCAAACGGTTCTTGGATCTATTGTTTCCATCAGGAACTGATCAACCATGAAGAAAATTGAGTCTTTTTATTTCTCCACAATGGTGGTGGGAATTATTTCCCTTGCTTGCATGCTAGCTTGAAAGGTTTTGAAATAACCCCAGATTTCTAAATTTTTTGTTTTCATATCTATGAGGTTGTACAATAGGTTCTGGATTTGTTCAGCTACTAGACTGTTCTTCTACCATTGAACTTTTCCAACACCTAGAACTTCCTCTATGAAATAGAAAAATAGACATAAAAGCAGACTGCCATATTTGAATGTATTTTTCTTTTCCTTTTTGATCTTCACAAGGTTTTCCATCAACTGAATCCTTAATAATTCACAAAGATCATAGTCCATGTCTTCTTTGACCATTTTTTAGGTAGTGTAAATTATCGTACTAGATACAGAGTTTTCCCGACTAGAATGGTAAATCTTATAGCCTATTACCATAGGTACAAATCTGACATTTATATCAGCAATATTGTCAAAATACATTTCTCTCCTATCATATGTCGAGCCTGTGGCATTGGTGACGGTTTAACTTTTCATTGACTTTAGGAGAGGTAGACCACCGAAGGAATTCAAACCACTTACTGCACTAATGGATTCCTTAGTGATTTTGAAAGGTATGGTAAGCCACATGAATTCATCATGTACCCGACTAAAGACATAGCGGACCCACTTTGACTCCATTAACACAGGAAATTTAATCGTCGAAATGAATTTCTTTGTTTCTAAGATTTGGTTTTCCGATTTTACACAAAATTTTCATCAACTATATGATGATTATACAAATTCACAAGTTGATTGCTTCCCAGATCCTTAATGTTCACATGAATATAAACCCTAATATCCTCTTTATGCAACACATAATGTAGAACTGATGAAAATTCCCCTAGTGGATTTGTCTCTAAAGACTTGTGGGGATGCAATTTAAATTGGGGATGAGGTAAGTCCTTACCTTCAACCACTAAAGGAGTATTCATCTTTATCAAATCACAAAAGCTGAGAAGTTCTTGATAAATACCTTTTTCCGCCGGATGCGAAATCAATTGCTGAATCACTTTCACACTTGATTTTTGCCTCAATTCACCTTAGGATCACTTGGAGCTCTCCAACTTCTTTCACTCGAGGTAGCCAAGTGACAATGAGGAGTAGAAGTGACTTTTTATCACTTGTATACCTAAACATTTTGTCGCAAGAAATGCACTTGCCCTAATTAATCTGATTACACCATTATAATGTATAGAGACCAGATAAATCTTTTGCGGACTTGATATATGGTATACCACTTCCTCTGATGTGTTCGACAACATTTGTTGAATATTCATTCATCTCCATCATGTATTGACATTTGGTGTCATTTACCGGTTGGGGGTTTGATGATTTTCTTTGGCTACTCCTCTTGGGCCATGGGCCTAAAACTAATTCTCTAAGGAATTACTGGAGGTGGGTTCTTGTGTAGGTGTATTTTCTTCAACTGAGGGACTCTTCTACACCCATTTTTTCTGCATTTGCTGCCTAACTTCATCTACAGTGATTTTACCTTTACCTTTTACATCCTTTTGCATATTTTTCTTTTGGTTTACAAGAACTTTTCTATTATGATAGAATATAGCAATTTGTCCAGTTTTGTTGCAATTTTAGCATACAAAATTCCTCTTACTAGGTTGGTTATTCCATTGATTTCGTCTGCATTGATTAGCAACATGTCCAGGTCTGTTGCAGATATAACATTTGATGTTTCTGTGAAACTAATTCACTATAGATTTGCATTCATTTGACTTATGACCAATCTTATGACAATTGAAACACTGGCCTGAGAAAGATGGACCACTTTGGTTTTCTCTTCTTCTGCACTGAGAAGCCATGTGTCCAAACTTCTTGCAATTAAAGAAATATCCATTAAACCTCTAGGCATTGGGTTGTCTTACCGGATACCTACCAGGATTGTTCATCTAATTTCTCTGTCTAAATCTCCTTTGTTCAGAATCCTTTTGACCAGATTTTGAGTTCTCTCCTTTCTCAAATCCAAGACCTCTTTTATAATCATGAATCCTTTGATTATCAATTAGTTCATTAGGCATGATTGAGCTGGTTTTGAAATTTTCCTTGTACTCATTTGAATTAGCAACTTCATTTTTGATATCATCCAACTATTTTTCAAGTGCTTCTTCACTATTTCTAGATATTTACAATTAATCATCCAAACGGCTACATACTTCATTTTTCTTTCAAGGACTATGCCAAGCTTTCTTCATTCTTATTTCTATCTTTAATCTCTTTAATCATCCTCATCATGATGGATTCCATTTAAACCTTCAAAACTATATTCTCTTGGTTAATTTTTTCACATTCCTTTGTCTTATCTTTCAAGGCTTTACTAGATTGCTCATCTTCAATGTTGTTGTTGTCATTATGTTGAAATTGATCATAGAGTTCCTTTCTCTTCTCTCTTGACTTATTGATTTTTTATTTTAGGGACTCAATGAACTTTTCTGCATCTTTGAGATTTGCTTTTAGTTTCTAGACTTCATCTTTTGATTGATCAAGGTCATTTAGGGCCACCATAAGCTGTTGTTCAAAATTGCTTGAATCCCTTTGAATTTTTTTCCAAGATCTCCCAATATATTAGACTTATTCTTCTGAGGAATGAGCTCTAATACCAATTGTTGGAAACAAGCCACACTAAGAAGGGGGGGTGAATCATTGTTGTGCAAAAATTAACTTCAATATATTTACCCTCCAAGCATTAGGAACATTCAAACATAAAGCATGAACAAGAAAATAAACACAACACCATAACACAAAGATTTTTAAATGGAAACCCTATTAGGGGAAAAAATATGCTGGATGGCCGATCCACGATAATGATTATGAGTATACTCAAAATGGAGATTACAAAAGTAATGCACTTGCATTTAGGCACACTGCCTAGAGCTCACTACTCAAAGAAAATAGGGCTTGTTGCACAAGAGTTTAGATTAAAACCATCTGAAGAATTGAATTGACATGATAGCATCTATAATTCCTTATTACAGTTCTAGATTAAGTACAATAATTGATCTAATGCCTTACAAACTGATTTTGCACTATTGTTATGCTCTGCTAACACACACCACACAAATATTCTATGCGCAAGTGAAACTATGCTTAATCACACCTCTGATCTTCTCTAACTCACAAATTGAATGCTTACTCAACATGTACATCACACAAAATGATACAGACCAACTTTTTTATATATATCTACAACATAGGATTTATTTGCACTTTGTCGACTTCAAAAAAATTACAACTATCGGCTCACATAATGAGAACTATACAATGTGTACCCTTAATGGTCGGCCACAATTTGGCTAAGACCCATACAAACATATACAATCATATAGATATTCAATTAATTAACTCGCATACATCTACGAATTAATATTTTTATAAAGTCGGCCTTAGTACACAAAGAACTGAGAATAGGCCAACCAAATCTCCTAACTCTTATGAGAATTGGTATGAGCCATTGCACATTAAACACAAGATAGATAATACCTCAATAATCATTTCCTGAGATGCACAACACAAAATGGTATTTTGAAATGTAAGCATAAATCGATGAATTTTGAGTTATCGGATACCCTGTTCTGCCTTGTCTGATTAGTCTGACTGTTGGTAGGCTTGAATAAGGATATGTATACCTTATCAATGAATAGGGTTGCCATCAATGAAAAAATCAGATGATAGTTGCAGTGTCTCTTGTCAATAGATACAAATCGAATATCCAATTTGTAAAGTAAAACAAATCAGATATTCGATTTGGGTCGAGTAATATAAAAGAAAAAAAGGTCATTTTAAACCTTTCAAACCTGTAACGACTGTAACAACGATGATTATTATGGCTGAGAATCAAAACCCACAAATGCCAAACTCTCCACCACCTTTGTGCCCATCACTTGGAGAGTTAATTGGTGATAATTTGGAGGAATTGAGGGGAATTTGTGATGTTTATAAGATAATCCCTCAATTAAGGAAGATGACAAACACATTGAAAGAAATAATTAAAAATATAGAAACCCTCTCCGCCCAACATAATGCCATTATTTTTTGGCAAGAAACCATGAGGGAATATACTCATTTAGATTGTCTTATGAAGAGGTGAAAGATCTTGAAATAACAAAAGCCCAAATAGCCTCTTTATTTGTTAACCCCTGCATTAGTTTTCCAATTAATGTTAATAAACCAAAAATTTCTATAAAATGGTGCACAAATAAGGACATTGTAGATAACTTTTGGGATCGTTGGTAGATGGTTTTTGATAAACCACCCAACAACAATAGTGATGGAACATTTTACTTTATTAAAAAAATATACATTGAGTTTGTGTTAGGGCATCATGTCAATTACTTTGATTGTAAACCCTTTTGGGGCATAGGTAGAGGTATGCCCCAGAATATACCAGGGGTAGTTAGAGTAGTCTAGGGCCCATATGTTCCCCCTCCTCGCCCTCCTCACCCACCTCTAGTATATCATCCAGATATTATTGAGGATGTAGCCACACAAACTATTCAAGTTATTCACTCTTTGAGTGATCTTTTGGTTTCCCATACTGCTAAAGTAGCTCAGCCACATGCTGGTGATGTTGGAAATGGATCGAGTGTTGTTGCATCCTCCTCCTCAGGTCAACATATCTATGTGCCACATACTTGCACTATGTACCACCAAATATGCTTGGGTCCTCTTGTACAGCCCACTGAGCATCCCTTGGACACTTCTAATTATGACCTCCATGATGTGGATGTTATAGGAGATCAAACGTAGGAGATTGGATCACACCCTACAGAGTCCTCTCCTGCTAGAGAGGGGGATGTTGGAATAGTTACATAGGTAATATTTAAGTTGTAAATTCATAACTTACATTTGTTTCGAAATGAATATTAATAAGAGATAATATCAAGTACTAATATTTTTTTACATGGTTTATTTAACAATTGATGTTTGAGGAGGAGCTTACACAGGTTACTGATAGCACCCTTAGGGCCATTTAATTTGGCCTCAACATGCACATGGTATATATTTTCGCACTCACTCGTTTATATTTTTTTTATTATATACATGCTTGTCATTTGAATTGTCATTAATGAAATTATATATTAACTTATATGTTTATCTTAATTTACTCTTGTAGGAAACACCTAGAGTGAGTGAGGTGTAGTTTTGTCCAAACTTTGGAGGTACAATGGTTGATAAGGGAAAGGTAATTGAACTCAAATTCGATTGAATTAACTTTTTAAAGATCTTATAGTCATTATACATACATCGAAATAGATTTGTAGTTTCATATACTTGTCATTTTTATGTACAAGCAGTTATGAGCTACACATCCTTATTGACAAGTGTCACAACGAGGAGTAGGTGTTGGAAAACTTAAAGGAGTAGGTGTTGAAACACCTCAAGGAGGAGGTGTCGAAACACCTGAAGGAGATAAAGAAAAAGAGATGCCTAAAGAGGTATGTGTTTATTTTATTTTGTGTTTGGTAAATATGTTCCTATTACTGACAATTGTATGCTAACTTGTATCAATTTAATGTTTTTGTTCACATATATAGATTGAAATTGCAAAAGTCGATATAATTGGTTCTTTGAGAGGGGCATATTCTTCCACTCCTGACGGTTTGAAGAGATGTATATATGAGGTAATCAATATTTCAATTTTACAGTTCAATTATAATTCAATGTATATTGATTTTGACATTAATTATTCAATTTTAAATTATATTAATATAACTAATCTCAATTGTGGTTTGAATTTTTCTTGTGCAGTTTCCTTCAGAGCTAAAGAGTGTTTCAAAGAGGCTCCATTTTGATGATCCACTAGTAGTTTAGGATGAGAAAGACATTTTGGCATGTGTATTTTGAATAGATATTGAGATGGCATATGGCACATTTTGTAAAACTTTGTTTGAGTTGGCGTTAATTCCATTTTTGTATATGGACATACACTTGACTATTGGATAATTTGATATATAGAAGTTGAGAATCAAAATAATTTGTTCCTCATGTGCATGTTTAAACTATTCAAAAATTTAATCTTGAGCAATGGTTAAATATCACTATACAATAGCATAAAAAATAATGGTTATATTATATAGTTCACAATAAAAAATAATGAATAATGGTTAAATTATATCATATATTGATTAGTTATATTATTTTTATATTATATATTTTAAACAACTTTGAAGACAAGAACAACGGTAAAGTTTAACATTTTAACTTTAAACTTTAAATACACAAATACCATTGTCTCACACTACATATTTCATATTAGATTATCATTACATATTGAAATTCAAAAAATATCATAGTTTTGTGTTGATAAACATGCCAAAGTGATGTAGATCAGGGTGGAAAACTCTCAACAAACCCAATTTGATCAGGTTCAATCAACAATTCATCCCTTACAATTCCATTTCATCAACTTTTCACAATTTCATACTAGGTTCCTTGTAGCACTCCAAAAGTGGTTCTTCAAGGATATCTTTTAGACAAGTTCATCTCTCCACAAGAGAAGGACCTTTTTAGATACCCATTATTTTCTTCTTAGACATATCTCAAAGGGGAAATAGGTTGTTTCAGATCAAATCCCTCAATTAGATTCTTCTACGTTGTTCCAATAGGCCAATTAGGCCACATTTACAAAGCAGCCTCCCTTTAATCTTCCTTCTAGACACAAAACACCATTGGAAAATCATGACCAAGGTACATAAGCACTAAATCAACAATCATCTTCCAAAGAAACTGGTGTAGCGGCACCTAAGTCCAAGACTTGAATTTTGGATTTTTATGTCAAGTTTTTGAATTTTGAATCTTTTTATGTAATAATGCCATAATTCAGGCCATTTATTATGTTTTAAGGTTGTTAGGGAGTCATAGGTATCATTTTGTGCATTACAACGAGGAAGTTGCAAAATATTGCAAATTATGAAAAGTTGTCATTAAGAATGACAAAAGGTTGTAAAGAGAAAGCCCAATGGTGATTTGGGTTTGAACAGTAGTTGTAACTATTTAATTTTTTGGGAGAACCTTTAAATAGGCTTGTGAACTCGAAGGGATGGTTGGATAAGTTGTTCATTGAAAAGAAGCAATAAAATTTCATTGTTTCCTTGCAATTTCTTGAGTTTTTCCAAAATTTATGAAGTTTCTTTATGTTGTACAGTTCCGTATAGGGTAATATTGCTCTCCAATGAAATTAATTTGGTGGGAAGCAAGGTTAAACTCACCACAAACTTGGTTTGAATCATTTTCATTTGTCTTTGTGCATTTGAGAGGCAATTTACTAAGGGTTAGTCTGTATACCCTATTTAAGGGTTTTGAGTGCATCTAAAATGGCATATTAAGCCTTCCACCCACTATATGCATCTTTAACTTGGTGGATAGGGTTATTTAGGGTTAATAAACATTTTTTCATCATTTCATGTGTAGGGGAGGTCAGGATCATAATTTTGATGGTGCCCTAGATGGCATTTTGGGTGTTTTTGCATGAAAAGGAGAGGTTAGAGGGGGTAAATGTGAGAAATATTTGAGGGAAATCACTTTTTATGTCCTTTTAGCTTTTTTTAGGGTTGTTTGAAGGTGTTGGATGCACTAGGATGGTATAGTGAAGTCCGCAAGTAGGTTTTTCAATAAACCCTTGCCTAAATTGAGCAATTTGAGGGTTTTATGGAATAGGGTCTTAGAGGGCGAGTTCCTAAAGATAAGTTGGAAAATTTGTGGTTTTGACACCTAGTGAGTGCTGTCCCATTTATTTTTGGGTTTGTGAAGTGATTCAAGGCTGGTTGCTTTGGAAATTAGGCCTATTTGGCTAGGTTGAGCAGCATAGCTTAAATGATTTGTGGAAGTTGTTCCAAAGGAGTCATATGTGGGGTTGATGTATGTTGTAGAAGGATTTAATGGGTGCCTAGAATGATAGTCACTTGCAAAGGTTGTTAATGAAAATTGAGAGTTAAGTTGGGAAAATTGGGTCTGTAGACCTACAAGGGTATCTAGGCAAGAAAGGGAAAATAAACCAAGATTGAGTTTGTAAGTGAAAAGGTGATTTTTCACCTTTTGAGTTGATAAAGTGAGGGGTTTGTCAACCTAGGTTGCTATCAGAAACACTCACCAACACTCCAAAATTCAAAACCCTCACTTTTGACAAGTTTCAAGAGGGGTTTATTGAAAACCTAACCTCCAGACCTTTCCTAACTATTTCAATGCCTCCAACACCTTCAAATATGTCTACCCTTGCTTAATTAACTCTTACAAAGTGTTGCCCTGATGTAAACAAGGGGGCTCCCAACTACAGCAAGAGATTAGAACCTTTCACATGGACTTTAAGAGGCATCTAACAAGATTAAGATGCTCTTACAAATTCAACTTATCCCCAAAACACACCCTAAAGGCTTGTAGCCTCAAAACACAACTTTTGAAGATTTATTTTGGAGAAGGCCATACAAAGACCTACAAAACATCATTTGAAAGAAACTTCAACTCTTAACACAACATACAAAAAGATCCAATAAGGTTTCTTTGAAATAAATTTGTAAACCTTAAGTTTGCCTCTATTTTAGGCTACTCAATTAGCCCTCTTTTACAAAGGAGGTCCCTCCTAAACTCCTTTCTTTCACCAAAATTCAATGGAAAATCACTAATTGTGTGACAAAACACCAAATACCAATATTTATTCTCAGATTCAAGACTTCTAGGGTGCTACTCCAACAAACCCTCACCTTTCATGCAAAACACCAAGGGTTTATTGAAACTCACATTACCCAGGCTTAAACAACTCAACCAATGTCACCAATAGACTCTAAATGGTCTGAACAAAATCACAAAACCATCACAAGACTAAAAATATCAACACTTCATCAAAACCCTATCTCAATACCTCATTTTCACATGAAAAATGCACTATTTAACCCTAGGGCATCATCCCAATTTTAACCACTCAACTCCACTACCTACCAAAGCATGAAAACACATAAATTAAAGTGTATTGGACCCATTACATGAGTTATAGTGGGTGGAATGGGTCAAATCATCATTTTAGAAGGTAATCAAACCTAAATACAAAGATTACATGCTACTTCAAAAAATTAAAGAAATCTCCCAAAACTTTTAGAGTTAGACACTCAAAATGGAACAATTTAAAAGCTATCTCATGCCCCTACATAACACAATAAGATTCATATCAATTAAATCCTGTATAGGTCCGTACAAAGTGAGTAAAGTTTAGAAAACACAAAAAAATTGTAGATAAACGTTTTATTATGATTGGAATTCTTCAATAAAAACTTCAACCACCTTGTTTGATCCTTTTGGAAGAATTTTATACTTACTCCATTCAAATCCCAACCAACCCAATGCCTATAACTATCTTTTAAAATCCTTGCCTTTCACTTTCGTTAAAAGTTGCAATTTTGACAATTTCGCTCTTGACAACATTTTAATATTTTTGCAACTTTTGACTCCCAAACACAAACGACTCAAAAAACAACCAATTACATCATGAATGGTCTCAAAAGACCTTATTTAATGTAAATATACTATATCTAATTCTAGATGACCTTAAAACCTACACTTGACCAATTGAGCTCCATTTGTGAACTTCATGTGCTTAGGTGCACCTGTACCATACAACCCTACAAAAAAAGAACTCATGTCACATGAATTGTTTCTTACACCAGTTCCACCAAGATTTACACCTACCATCTAGTATAAAAATATCCTTACTTGGTTCATAGACAGTGATTCCACAATCTGCCCTACATCCTTGACATTGCTCTCACTTGAATAAGTCACCATCTTTGCATTCCAACATGATGTTTGTTTTCTATCTACTCCTTGATCAAAACCAAATGATGTTTATGCCTTTATGCCTGCAATCAAACTCTTACCAATAGTTTCCTGAACTACCCGCCCCTTTATCACAACTCCATGCTTGCATCTATCCTTGGGTTCTTGTTCTTTTTTTCCTTTCATCCTTGTCATCAATTCTCTTATCTTATCAGCAATAAGTACCTTTGTACGTACTGTACTTGTAGAACCTTCATGCTTTGAAACTTTATTCCCAACCAATGGACACACAATTGACCCTATCATGACATTAGCATAGCAATTTACTACCAAATCAATCTTCAAACATCTGTCAACCTTCACACCTGTTGTCAAAGTATTTTCAGACTTCAAACTTATTTAAGCACTCATCATTGTGCCTTCCTTCACATCCTTTACAAGTTCCTTCTTTCCACACATGATTACCTTAGCCTCACCCTTATCATCTTCCACCAAAGGAGTAAAAAAAAACTTACCTCCATCCTTCTCTATAGAGTATGTGTTCTCTCTCCCATCATATAATGCACACCTTCCATACTACCAGGGTCTATGGTCACGCCCACAAAAGGATATAAAAAGTCACGAAAAATCCTAATCTGGGAATTGGACATTCCAATAGGTGACTAACATCTTCTCATGGTCATTCATTTACTTGTCAAACCAGGGAATGTATACTTGAAATGGAGCGGCATTGTATGTGCACTAAGAACCAGTTTTAGCCATAACTTTCTAGAAGTAAATGCTTGAAAGGAATTCTAACCCTGATGCAGGAATGTAAAGCAAAGTCTGATTAATTTAAGCATAACTTAACTAAAGCAGGAATCATAATAACATTTACTGGGAAACAAACCATGAACTCGCCTTATGTTGCAGGAACAGACACGGGGATGGATTCCTTATGCTACAGGAACAGTTTGAGGCTGAGTTTGCATCAAAACTTACTGGAATGGAATTCTAACAGATAAATAATAGAAATTGAATAGCTAACTACAGATACTTACTAAGTGGGCCCCCTTAGCAAGCATCAACCAATTATACAAGAATGGAACTCAAAACTTCATCAGTTTCTAATTCATAACTTCAGAATCACATACATGGTTGTTTGCTTGTAAGAAAGCTTAATACAAAGCTTTGTCTTTCATTATAACAGTAAAACACATTACAATCTGTTCTATCTCTACTTTCTAGTCTAATCTCTCTTAACCAACCCGTTCACTCACGCAGGAGGAACCTTTATTTAAAGAGAAACAGCTAACTAACTAACCAACTAACAGTGAAATACGTGGGTATAAATGTCGCCTGAGACGGAGGAACAGACTTCATAAATGCAAGTCTATCCACTCAACAGTCTTAGGTGAAATCTAGAACTCCACTTCTCCTATATTGATGATTCATTCGGTTTCTTCCCAAAGACTCAGATAAAGAATCCTCACTTGAAATGACTCCTTCGATGGTGCACTGGAAATGGCTTTTTCTGCGAGGCCGTGTTCTGCTGTGCATTCATACCAGTCTTCAACAACTTGTAGAACACATGGCAATAGAGGAAAAATAAGGCATGCACTCATAATAGCATGACATTCCTCATTAATCACACGCATTCAATTCATCTTATTTATCCAAAACTACATATATCATATCAGTCAATTGGGAAGTCAAAACAGGGTAATGATCATAGATAGACTAAGATATTTATGCTGCAAGTTTAGGAGTGCTTCTCATTGAATACTACCCTTTAACATTAAAATTTCATAACCACAGAGTTTAAAACATTCATAAAAAGAGAGCAAGAGTTTTTAAAACTTATAACATGATATCTAATTTATAACCATATTTTGGGCTCATTCTTTGCCCCCTACTTTATCTAATGTTGGTCCTCCAGCATTAATCTTTTTGGTTGTCTCCTTGAAGTCTGTAGGAGTCACATGGCCATGTAATGCAGTCCCAAACCTATAGTAGAAACCCCTATAGTTCTGCCATCTTTCACATCTTCGAGCTTCTATGTCTTCATTGATATCTGTGACCTGATAAGGATATAGTGGCCATATTAAGGCAGGAGGCCTGAATGTCAGAGGCAACCATAATTCAAACCTTTTCTGAAGACCTATCCGCATATATCTTTCAAACCTCCTGACAGTTGCTCTTAAGTTTAAGGGACTATGGGGCTCAAACTTCTTTAAACCAACTCTTAGCTTTTCCCATCTTGTTTTCCTTCTAGAAGCTGAAAGATTCCAGAATGAATATGGTTGGCTTTTGAACTCGTCATAAACTTGTTTTCTAAGATCAAATATCCTTACCCTTGCTGCAGGGTCATAAAAGCCATATGCTGCAAAAAACTAGGCCCTTAGAAAATTTTGGGGGTCTGAGCTTTCTGATCTTAGGGGAATAGGTTCTCTTCACTCAATCTCCTCATAGTCCTCAGATTGTTTCCCATAATTAATTTCATTTGCTGCCCAAGACATCAGTGATCTCAAATGTATGTCACCTATAAACAAAAGTGGATTCCACTCAGTTTCATAAGGAATTAATAAACCATGTAAATAAAACTTACACATGGAATTCCTTAGCCAGTCAGGTGCCATTTGATAAGCATCATAGAATTCTTTAGTAGTATTAGGAACAGGGTTAAGGTTTTTAGAAATCCTCATCAACTGAAACCACAAAAACTGCTCCTTAAGGCACATTGCATATATTCTAGGTGGTGGTCTGCATTCCATGATCTGCCCTGCCACTTTCATCATTTCATTCATCTTTTCGTTTATCTCCTGGAGTTCCTATTTTTTATTTTCAATTTCTTTCTTTAACTTATTCTTTTCTTCCTCCCACAGACTCTGCTACATTTGAGTTTTAGCCAAAAGGTAGAAACTCAAGGTCTGAAGTGTCACAGGACTCCAGGTTTCCTGAAGGTGTTCTAAACATTCGGTTAGCAGTGGTCTTTTATATACAACTAATGCTTGGCATGTTTCAGAAGGTAATGGAATTTCATTGAATGCCTTAGGCTGCTCATATTGCTCTTGCTCTTGCTGCAGGACAAACCCTTGTTGTTGGTCAACAGGGGATCGTGCTTCCTCAGACATTCTTTCAGCTGCCTTAACCAAGTCATCAAGACTCGGCATTCTCCCCTCATTATTACAATCTTGCTGTCCTTCCCCAACTTCCCCTGTTTCTCTTTGTATATCATCAGGACTTTTTGAGGTGCCGAGTGGGAAATTCTCAGATATACTCTGAGAACTTTCATGAATGAGTTCCTCGGATTCTGATTCCTCATAAATGACAATTATTTCAGGTTAGGTAGAAGAGGGTGGGGTAGTTTGAATTTGTTTTCTTGCGGAAGTTCTCCTAGGTAATGCAGTTGAGGCAGGAGATTCATTGGCAACTTTTCTCTTCCTAGATTGCTTGGGGTTTTGAGAATCAGAAGGAAAGGATGATGAAACTATGGTGGAATTGGGTGTTGCTGCAGGAGAAAGTCGGGTAGCTCATTTTTGCTTCTTTGTTTGAGGGTTTTTCCCTAGGGTATGCCCAACACTAGATGGTTCGGCTATCTTGGTTTTCCCTTTTCACTCCTTGTAGCAGACCTGGTTTTGACTTGGGTAGAGGGCTCAGTTATAGCGGCTGCAGGACTAGGTGTTGCAGGAGAAGCAGGGGAACCTTGTTCAACTTCTCTACTTGAAGACTCTACTCATTTTCTCTTTTTCTTGGGTCATGCAGGCAATGTTCTTGGAGGTTCAGGAGGCTGCAACGCTCTCGGGGTGACAAATTCTTGCCAGGAAATATCTAATATGTCCCTCAGGGAACACTCAGTCAGTAGTTTTATAAGGGCATGATGGGAAATTGAATTGTCTTTTCCTTTCTAAGTTTCATTGGCACTGCGCTCTAAAAATTTTAACAAAAATTTCGGGGCATTGATAGCTAACCTGTGCCTTATATGGCTTAACAACTTAAAATGATAGGAGTGCAAAAAGGAAAAGTTTCCCTCACAAGTTAAGTACTTGATTATAAAGGAGGCATATTTCGAGTAGGGGTAAGGCAGATACACCCTTTTGCACCCTTGCTTTGAAAATTCCAAGGGTCTATCAGTTGGCAATGTGAATTCTGCCCTGGCAGAGACGACATCCCTTCTTGAAGGAAAATTTTCTCCAACTGTAGGAAGCCTTACTATTTCAGCAATTCGTTCCTTAGTGACTACTACTACTAAGCCCCATATTGTAGCCTCCTCCTCAGAAAGAGTTCTTAAGAATTCACTAGCAACTTTGTCATCAAAGGAATTGATGCTCAAAAAGTAGTTCAACCATCTACACATGTTGAACGCTTGAACTATTTGAGGGTCCTGCATTAAGGCTTCATGAGCTGCTGGTTCATGTCGTACAAGGTGACCACCCATATTCTGAAATGTTTCTGCTAAGAACCCTGAATCTCAACTTCTTCTGAATATTTGAAAAACTTTTTTCTTTGCTCTGCTTCTCCCTGTTCGACTTCTTTCTCTTTTTGCTTTACTAAAAATAATGTAAAAACAATTGCATGCAATGATTTCGAGGAACTACTTAACTAGTAGTTAACTTGCTAATCTAGGAAAATCATGCATTCATTTGGCGGCATGTATGATAAAAATTGTCTTTACTAAACGTGGCAATAGCAAAAGGAAAGAATTTGTTTCAAATTATCCCCGCCCCCTACTTAAGATTTGACATGTGTCCACACATGTGGGAAAGGATAGGCAAGGCATGGGGAGTAATGATAGGAATGACTGATAAACATAATGCAATAAGTGAATAAATAAAATTAATGAATGATATGATGAATAGAAAGAATATCGTGTACCTTTTAATAAATGTCCATGGATGCTGGCAGATCTCACAGCATAACTGGAAATGACGGTTCGAAAAGAAACCATAAATGAATGCGGTACAGTAGATAGATGATGTGGATGGGTGACATAGAAAAGAGGAATGGAATGAGTGATTGATGGGGATGGATGA
The DNA here is from genome assembly GCA_007115665.2 of Sequoiadendron giganteum. Taxonomy (NCBI): domain Eukaryota; kingdom Viridiplantae; phylum Streptophyta; class Pinopsida; order Cupressales; family Cupressaceae; genus Sequoiadendron; species Sequoiadendron giganteum. The sequence continues at coordinate 484,795,424 of CM021106.1, forward strand.
TGATGGAGAAAGTGGTTTTCGTAAAGAAAACCTTTATTATGAACATTTTAACATAATTCAAAGAGATGCTGCAGGAAGAGGACTGAAGCCCTTTGCTGCATGCAGATCACTAGCCGTAGGTGAAACAAACTGCTGCATGAACTCTTCTTTTGAAGCTGGTTTATGGTACAACTGCAGACAATGTCCATTAACCAACAGTTTGAAGTGGATAGGATCAATTGTCACCAACTGTATCGAACCATTATCAAATACATTCTCAATTTCATACGGACCCAGCCACCTTGTTGTAAGCTTACCCTGATTTTCTTTATATCTGGAGTCGTAGAGTAGGGCCCAATCACCAGCAAAAAATTGCTTTGTCTTGATATGGTGATCGTGCCACTTCTTCCTTTGTTGTTGCACTGCTTCAATATGTTGCAGGGCAGCTTTCCGCATCTCATCCAATGCATTCAACTAGAGGAGGTGTTCTTTTTACGCTTCAGAAAGATCAATCTATAGCTACAAAGCAGTCCTTAAGGTTTTATGTTCAAATTCAATTGGAAACATAGCAGTCTTACCATAAAGTAGCTTAAAAGGTGTGAACCCTGTAGTAGTTTTTCAAGTTGTCCTGTAGGCCCGGACTATTTTTGGAAGACAGCTGCTCCAGTCCTTCTTATGTAGCTTCACTATTTTGGTGAGGATTGCTTCCAACTCTCTGTTAGTAACCTCTGCCTAGCCATTTGCTTGAGGGTGATATGGGCTTGATTTCCTGTGTCTGATTTTATAATCATTCATCAACATTGTGATCAGTGTTGATGTGAATTGAGCTCCCTGATCAGTGACGAGTTCCCTAGGAATGCCAAATCTAGTGAAAATTTGTTCATATAGGAATTCAGCAACTTTGTTGTCCCTGGCATGTGTCATTGCCTTTACCTCCACCCATTTGGTTACATACTCTATACACACCAAAATATAGGACTTTCCATTGGATGGTGGGTCTATAGGACCAACAAAATCCATACCCCACTTGTCAAAGGGGGTTACCACCACTTGTGGATGCAGAGGCATTTCATCAGTCTTTGTTGGTTGCCCCATTCGTTGGCATCTGTCATATTTCTTGGTATATGCTATAGCATCTTTGTGTAAGGTGGGCCAATAATACCCTGTGTTAAGTACTTTCATTGTTATTCTTTTAGAGGCAAAATGGCCACCACATAGCTCATCATGACAAGCATGTAGTATGTCATATGTCTCATCTTCCCTCACACACCTATGCATGACTTTATCTGGTCCAGTATAGAACAAACAATCAGCTATCCAAGAAAAGTTGAAACTCTTCTCAATCAGCAACTTTCTCTCTTTTGGAGAGAAGTGGGCTGGAATTTTGTTGGTTGCCAAGTAGTTTGCAATATCTGCATACCATGGAGTGTGAGCAGCAATATAAAATAGATGTTCATCAGGAAAAGTATCATCAATTACCTCGAATGTGGCAGGTGTAGGTGTTTGAAGTCTTGACAGGAAATCAGCGACCACATTTTCCTTGCCTGGCTTGTCAATGACTGTGATATCAAACTCCTGCAACAACAGTAGCCACTTTGCTAACCTTCCAAAAATGGCAAGTTTATTCATAAGGTACCGTATTGCTGCATGGTCAGTGTGAACAAATACTTGGTAGCCAATTACATAATGCCTAAACTTATTTAGAGCATACACTACTGCTAGCAACTCCTTCTCTGTGACAGTGTAATTCAATTCTGGACCTTGTAGATTCTTGTTGATGAAATAGATAGCATGCTCAATGGAATTCTCTTTCTGTCCTAACACAACCCCTATGGCATAATCAGAGGCATCTATATGTATGTGAAAGAGCAGACTCCACTTTGGTCCTTGAAGAACAGGTGCTTTAGTAAGTAGGTCCTTCAGCTATAGGAAAGACTTGTCACAGGCCTCAGTCCAGTGAAATTCAGAGCCCTTAGTTAATAAGGCATACAATGGACTGACTATTTTGCTGAAATCTTTTATAAATCTCCTATAATATCCAGCATGTCCTAAGAATCTTCTAACATCTTTCTATTTCATAGGTGTTGGTAAGGTTTGAATAACTTCAATTTTTGCAAGATCTACTTGGATTCCAGTTTGAGAGATGTGATGGCCTAAAACGATGCCTTCTTGCATCATTATGAAACACTTTTCACTATTCAAGGATAAGTTATGCTCCTTACATTGTTTCAACACCTTTTCTAAATTTCCTAATGCTTCTTCATAGGTTATTCCATAAGTGGTGAAGTCATCCATATAAATCTCCATGGAGTCATTGGAAATGTCAGCAAAGATACTATTGACTACTCTTTGAAATATGGCAGGAGCATTGCATAGACCAAAAGGTAGGACAAAGTAAGCAAAAGTCCCCCATGGACAAGTAAACGTTGTTTTGTCTTGGTCAGCAGGGGCAATCTTAATTTGGTTGTACCCACTATATCCATCCAAAAAGGAGAAATACTTCTTACCAGACAATGAATCGAGTGCTTGATCAACAAATGGTAGTGGAAAGTGATCCTTTTTAGTTGTAGTATTCAACTCCCAGTAGTCCACACAAACTCTCCATTTTCCATTTTTTTAGGAACAATTACCAATGGAGATACCCATTGATTATCTGAAATAGGGTAGATGAAACCTGCATCAAATAATTTTTGGAGCTCATTTTTAACTATTTCCTTGAGTGTTGGGTTTATCCTTCTTTAAGGCTACCTAACAGGTGAACAATCTTCCTTAATGTAGATCCTATGAGTATAGATCTGCGGATCTATTCCCTTTATATCTCCATAGTCCCATGCAAAAGCTTTGTGTTGATCTTGAAGCATTGTGACTAGAGTAGTTTGTTGAAGTTGAGGTAGCTTACTATTAATATTTAGACAATGGCCTGGGGATAGCTCAATTTGCTTGGTAAGATCATTCATGGAATTTACTGATAAAGGTGGTGTCTGTATTTCTTGAGGAAGCAAATGTTGAAAAACTGCAGGGACTTTAAATGGTAGGCTCTTAGGGCTCAGCTGCTGCAGGAAAGGTTGTTCATTAACAGATTGGCTACTCATATCAGATTTGGACTACAACATTTGAAAAAGCAGGTCATCTTCACTCAGAAATTGTGAAAACGGATTAGTTTGCAGCATCATTAGCTAGGCCAATGAGTTAACATTTTATGCTTCTTCTCCTAAGTCTGACCAAACAACTTCTCCAGACTCAGGCTAGGGCTGGGCTGGAGAATAGAGGGTAATCTTCTTTGTGTTATAACCATTAGATATTGTCATGTTACTTGATCTACAACCAATATAAGCATCAGCAGTAGCCAACCAAGGCCTTCCCAGTATGAAAAGATATCCCCCCAATGATGCCTTTGGAGATAAGACCATAAAGTCAACAAGGTACTCTCAGGAATCCAAGGTGACTACAAGGTCTTCAGCTACCCCATCAAGTTTGACAGTTGAGCTATCAGCAAGCTGCAATATTGTAGGTGTAGCGCTTAGGTCTAAAATACTAAGTTCTACAACTAGGTCCTTTGTCATGACATTGATAGCTGCCCCAAGGTCTACTAAAGCATTCTTAATTTGCAACCCATTAATATTGATCTCCACAACAAGGCTTCCTGGATCAGAATATTTTGGGATGGTAAGCTTCCCTAGCATTAAGTCAGAGAGTTGGCCTATGACATGGACAGTTTAAGGGTCTTTCTTTTTCCTCCTCGGTTTCTTCAAGCATGCCACCTTAATGGCTTTGCTATAGATAGGTACCTCTTTGATTGCTTGGAACAAGAGAATTTTCACACATATATGCTTTAGTTAGTCAATGATGTCAAAAATAGGTTCTTCTTGTTTTTTTACATTTTCACCTTCCAACCTTTGTGGAAAAGGAGGGGACACTTTATTATATGCCTTGGGTAATGATGGAATCTGAACTGGCTCATTTGCTTGGGCAAGGTCATTTTTATCCTCATCTTGGTTAGCTCCCTTAAATTGCAATTCTAAGATTATGGGAGGAGATGGAGTGGGCAACACAGTTCCTGAACGTAAATTGATATTATTCAGGTTAAGAGCATAGGCAGACTGATGATTAGGATCATCAAAATAGACTTGTTGCTGGGGTTGTTGCAGCTACTGGTTATTCGGATTGGGTGCTACTTGAGTAGGTAATTGGGTTGGCTTTGGATTCAGACCTTGATTAGCTATAGGAGGTGGCATAATGGACTGCTGCTGGGGTTGTTGTAGGAAACCAGTGGGTGGATTTGACCATTGCTGGCCTCCTCTCCATTGGTTAGACTACTGCCAATTTTCTTGCGAAGGCTGCCACTGATTTTGCAGTGGTGGTTTCCAATTCCCTTGTGGGGATTGCCAATGGTTTTGCTGGGCATTTGGCCAAGGATTATTCCATTGAGGTTGAGAATATGGGCCATAACTTGGAGGGTATTGGTTCTGCCATTGATTATTATATGAACCAAAATTTTGCAAGGGGTCCTGAGGCATACTTTGTCTTGGGGCCCATGGCCTGCATTGAGCAATAAAGAACACTTCCTCCTCTCCTTCAATGGTTTTGAACTCGGTAGGGAGATGCTGCACCTCCAAATTGGCCACTGCTTTGCATCTGCAGTCTTTCTTTCTTTGTCGGCAGTGGGGGTAATATTCAGCTAACATTGCCTCAACTTCCTCCTTCTTTCTCTGAGCTTGCATAGTATCCAGTTGAGTAGCTACATCATTGATGATGTCCTACTTGAAGTCAGACAAGAGATTGGTAATGTCTCCTTTAGATACTCCAGAAGCACTCCCTTTTATAGAAGAGGGTCTAAACCCCCTTCCCTTCTTCACAGCTGCTCTGGAATAATTGAGACAGATTTTCTTGATGTCATCCCAATCGCTTTGAGTGACATCACTTCCTGCCATGAGGTCAAGGGCCTCCATGCAGGTATCATTGACTCCTCTTAGGAAGAGAAGTTTTTGAGATTCCTCATTCAGCTCATAATGAGTATTCTTCTGCACACTAAACAAGAATCTTGACACATAATCCTCTAAGGTTTCATCCTCCTTTTGTGACATTTTGAAAATGTCATCTCCTCTCATATCATTTCCTCTACAATACTCTTTATATTTACTCAAGAATAGAGTCTTCATTTCATCCCAAGTGTTAGCTACATTTCCCCCCAATCCTATGAACCATCTCAAGGCTGCCTCTTTTAGAGTAGAGGGAAACAAATTCAACTTGTGTGTTGAGGTTGTATAATCATAGCTTCTGCAAAGGATGTCGAATTCAAACAAGAAGGTATGAGGATCCTTAGTAATAAGTCCATAGAACTTGGGTAGTAATGAGGTAGGGATGTTCTTGAGGTTATTATTGTCATGTAGGTCAGGGATTGGGAATGGAAAAATAGGATTTGCCATTCTTGGTTGTATCCTTGGATTAGCTCCTCGTTGATGAACTACAAGAGCAAGTGGATTAATTGGTTATGTCTCTTCGGATAGGTTAAAGCTTTGCTCAGAGGAAGAAGATGAGGTAACTAAGTCTTGGCCAGCATCCAGATATGGGTCATCTTGGAATAGGTTCGGTTCAATCTCTTCAATATCTATACTTCTAGGAAGGAATCTTCCAAATTGGTCTCTTCTTCTATGCATACAACAAAAGTAAACTAACTATGGAGATGTTGGAATGCAAAATTCTAAACTAAAAATACTAAGAATGACATCTTAACTCTTTACTAGCATGACTGTAACAGGTCCTTAGTTTGGCACCATCCCTGACAATGGCACCAAAAATGGTCGCGCCCACAAAAGGATATAAAAAGTCATGGAAAATCCTAACCTGAGAATTGGACATTCCAGCAGGTGACTAACATCTTCTCATGGTCGTTTATTTACTTGTCAAACCAAGGAATGTATACTTGAAATGGAGCGGCACTGTATGTGCACTAAGAACCAGTTTTAGCCATAACTTTCTAGAAGTAAATGCTTGAAAGGAATTCTAACCCTAATGCAGGAATGTAAAGCAAAGTCTGATTAATTTAAGCATAACTTAACTAAAACAAGAATCATAATAACATTTACTGGGAAACAAACCATGAACTGGCCTTATGTTGCAGGAACAGACACGGGGATGGATTCCTTATGCTGCAAGAACAGTTTGAGGCTGAGTTTGCATCAAAACTTACTGGAATGGAATTCTAACGGATAAATAATAGAAAGTGAATAGCTAACTACAGATACTTACTAAGTGGGCCCCCTTAGCAAGCATCAACCAATTATGCAAGAATGGAACTCAAAACTTCATTAGTTTCTTATTCATAACTTCAGAATCACATACATGGTTGTTTACTTGTAAGAAAGCTTAATACAAAGCTTTGTCTTTCATTATAACAATAAAACACATTACAATCTGTTCTATCTCGACTTTCTATTCTAATCTCTCTTAACCAACCCGTTCACTCACGCAGGAGGAACCTTTATTTAAAGAGAAACAGCTAACTAACTAACCAACTAACAGAGAAATACGCGGGTATCAATGTCGCCTGAGACGGAGGAATAGACTTCATAAATGCAAGTCTATCCACTCAACAGTCTTAGGCGAAATCTAGAACTCCACTTCTCCTATATTGATGATTCATTCGGTTTCTTCCCAAAGACTCAGACAAAGAATCCTCGCTTGAAACGACTCCTTCGATGGTGCATTGGAAATGGCTTTTTCCGCGAGGCCGTGTTCTATTGTGCATTGACTCATTCATACCAGTCTTCAACAATCTGTAGAACACATGGAAACAGAGGAAAAAGAAGTCATGCACTCATAATAGCATGACATTCCTCATTAATCACACGCATTTAATTCATCTTATTTATCCAAAACTATATATATCGTATCAGTCAATTAAGAAGTCAAAACAGGGTAATGATCATAGATAGACTAAGATATTTATGCTGCAAGTTTAGGAGTGCTTCTCATTGAATACTACCCTTTAACATTAAAAGTTCATAACCACAGAGTTTAAAACATTCATAAAAAGAGAGCAAGAGTTTTTAAAACTTATAACGTGATATCCAATTTATTACCATATTCTAGGCTCATCAGTCTACCTAGGAGTAAGTGACAACAATCCATGGGCAAAATATCACACACTACCTTATCTTTATAGCCTCCAATTTAAAATTCAACAACATGTTCATTGACTAAAAGAGATTGCCCATCACTCAACCAAGACAACTTATATGGCAATTCATGAGGAATATTTTTCAAATTTAGTTTACTAACCATCCCACTTGACATATATTTTCAGTAGAGCCTGAATCAATAACAATTTTGCATACCTTATCCTTGCACTTACATGTTTTGAAGAGATTATTTCTCTGCAATGGTTCCATATCCTTTTCTGCCTTAAGTATGGTCTTCCTCATCATCAAAATTTCACCAGTCTCAGGAGAAACACTTAAACTTGTAGAATTGGTACTCTCACATTCTTCCTTTTGTACTCATTGAGCCCTCCTTTCAGTACTCTCACATAGCCCATGTGGAAAAAGCATGAATTTAGGCCTAGGAGGCATAACTTGAAGTAGTAGATTAAACCAATAGTTTGGAAGAAGGTTATAACCTGGTTGTTTCAGTGTTATCAGGTGGAGTTTGATGTGATAGAAGGTCTGCAAAGGCATGGTAGGTCATTTGGATGTTTGGGCTTGAAGCCCTAGTTGAACAAAGAGTGAAAATGGGTGAAATTGAGAGGTTTTAAGAAGGTAATGTGTGAGAACTTTGGGGGTAGCATAATTTGAAGGTGAATTAAGTTTGTGCAGGGTGAAATAAGAGTGTTTGAAAATATTTTAAGGTTGAATGAGGTCTAGAGATGGGTTTTTCAATAAACCCCTGCTTATTTGGTGAAAAATGAGGGTTTCATGAAAGAGGGTCTTAGCAAGCAGTTTTGACTTAGTGACTGAAAAAATTGTGGTTTTGGAGGAATTTTTAGGACTATCTACTAGTATTTTGAGTGGGCAGCAATATTGAAGGAGAGTTCCTTTGTGAAAGTGGGCTAATTGGAGCCTCTTTTCTAGCATTCAAGGTCATTTTTATGGTATGCTTCCAAAGTAATTACATGTGATTCTTTGCTATGTTTAAAAGTGCCCTAATGGGTTCCTAAAATGGTTTTTTTTTTGTGGATTTGAGTGGTTTGTTGAAAGTTGTGAGAGGAAAACCTAGGTTGAACACCTACAAGACTCAATAACGAAGTTGAGAAGAGTCACCCTTGCTAGGGTTTGAAGGTTTGAAGTTTGATTTATTCAAGTGAATTTTATTTTGGATATTTGTGTACCTCCCTATCATTTCATCACAATGGACCTTATTCATGACCAAAAACATTAAGACACCCTAAGCACTAACTAGTGCAGGAGCACCAAGAGCATTTTATGCAAATGTTGACAATTGAGGTCTTTTGGTTGTTCAGGGGTATTTGAGTATTTTTTTTCAAATAATAAGGTCATTTAGACCATTTTATGATGTAATGAGTCCTTTTATAGGTCTTTAGGTGGTTGGAAGGTCTAATTTATAAAATATTGCAAAAATTGCAAAAAAGTGTAAAAGTTGTCAAAACTGCAACGTATTGTCAAATGGTGGAAGTTCAAGAGTCATCTTTTTTTTTTTCATGGGGAAAGTACTTCTAAGTTGTTTAGTAATGTTTTTAATTCCTTTAAAAGGCCTTGTGAATGATTGAAGAGAGATTAGCTCTTGAGATTAGCATGATGCCCTAGTTAGCAAATTTGTTCATTTTGGGTGAAATTGAGTGGTTTGAGAATGGAAATGGATTAATTCCTTGGGGGAAGTAGGTTTTTATGGAATTTTGAGCATTTGAAGACCTAATAAGGTATTTTTGAGGTATTGGTTGAATGATTCAAGTGTGGGAATGCATAATCTCAATAAACCCTCTTCAAAAAGGGTGTAAATGAGGGTTTTGGAGTTAGGTGTTTAGGAGAGCATTTGTTTGGAAAAGAATGTTGGTTTTGGGGATTTTGTAACCTGATAAGTGAATTTCCATAGGTTTTTGGAGGTGTAAGGAAGTTTTGAGTATACTTTCTTTGTAAATTTTACCTATTTGAGGTCTAGGCCAACGTAGAAGTTGGGTTTTTAGAAAGTTGGTCCAAAGTGAACTATATTGCTTTTGAGATATGTTTTATGTTGGCTTAAAGGGTGTCTAAAAATGTGAGTGTCTTTTGGGTGAGAAGAGCTAATTGAGAGAAAATTTTGTGAGACTAGGTGAAATATTGAAGAGTTGATGAGATAGGAACTTAAGAGTTGAAAAGTTGTTTCAAATTGTTTGAATTCTGATTGGTGAGTGATTTCCTCCCTAATCTGCATCACTAACACTTGACCCCATAATTGAAAAAGCATGGCCTAGGTGCCCCTGAACCACTAAGGATATGAGATTCCTAGTTATGAAAAAAATTGTACACTTTCCATACATGTCTACAAGGGCAGCTGCAAATATAATACATGTGACAAAATTCCTATATCATTTATGCTTTAATGGTTGTCCACTCATTTAGGGGTATCAAGATCCCCATAGGCATACATGGTGATAATTTTGGTTTTTTGGTTGATTTTGTGTTTCTTGGTTGTAATAAGGTCATCCATGACCATTTGGAGTCATTTAGAGTCATTTTGAAGTGATTTGGGGTCATTTTTCAAAAAATGTAAAATGTTGTCAAACAACTTTTGCAAGAAAGTGCAAAAATGAAGTTTTTATTAACAAATTGATTAAAAAGTGGTTGTAAATGGTTGAGAAATTTTTGGATGGGTACATTTATGCTAGGAATGGTCCTCTTACACACTAAAACACATGGAATCACTCTGACCTACATTCAACTGGCAAAATCCCTTAAGAGTGCAAACTACAAAATGGTTGCAAACTTTAGCATGCTTGTATTCAGACATCATGAAACTTAGAAACTTCTTGTTTGATCTTGTGGGATCATGTTGTGCCTCTCTACAATAACCTCTCTCATTTTTCACTATCTCAGAGGCCTTTTCTCGTGGTGGCGATTTTTTTCTTGGAGAACTTTTTTTCAAATGCAAGTAGTTAAAAGTTGCAAAGTGGTGCAACTTTCATTTTGAAACTCATGTGATCAAAATAACTATTCCAAATCATGTGGATGGGTAGGTTTACATTAGGAATGGTCCTCTTATCCACCAAAACACACGAAATCGCTCCAAGCTACATTCAACCGGAAGAATCCCTTAAGAGTCCAAAGTGCAAAATGCATGTAAACTTCAACATGCTCATATCCAGACACCATGATGCTTGGAAAATTCATGTCTAACCCTATGGGATCATGTTTATCCCCCATATAATAACCTCTCTCAGTTTTCACTATCTCAGAGGCCTTTTCCTTTGGTAGCAATTTTTTGCTTGGGGAAAAGTTGTCAAATGCAAGTAGTTGAAAGTTGCAAAGTGGTGCAAATTTCGTTCTACAACTCATGGGATCAAAAAAACTATTCTAACATGTTCATATGGGTATTTTTATGCTAGGCATGGCCCTCTTATGCACCAAAACATGCGGAATCACTCCGAGCTACATTCAATTAGCAGAATCCCTTGAGTCTAAAGTGCAAATTGGGTACAAAATTCAACATGCTCGCACTCAGACACCATGACACTTATAAAATTATTGTTTGACCCTATGGGATCACATTGGGACCCTCTACAATAACCTCTCTTAGTTTTTTCTATCTCAGAGGCCTTTTCCTGTGGTGGAAAATTTTCGCTTGGGGAAAAAGTTGTCAAATGCAAGTAGTTGGAAGTTACAAAGTAGTGCAACTTTCATTCGACAACTTATGTGACCAAAAAAAATGTTCCCATGCACCCAAATGGGTACTTTTATGCTATAAATGGTCCTCTTATGCATTGAAACATGCAGAATCACTCTCAGCTACATTGAACCAACAAAATCCCTTAAGAGTCCAAAGTGCAAAATGGCTGCAAACTTCAACGTGCTTGTATTCAAACATCGTGATGCTTAGAAAATTATTTTATGATCCTATTAGATAATGATGGCCCCCTCTAAAATAACCTCTCTCTATTTTTTCTATCTCAGAGGCCTTTTCCCGTGGTGGCGAATTTTTGCTTGGGGAAAAAGTTGTCAAATGCAAGTAGTTGAAAATTGCAAAGTGGTGCAACTTTCGTTCTATGACTCGTGTGACTAAACAAACTGTTCTAACGCATCCAAATGGGTACATTTACACTAGACATGGTCTTCTTATGCATCGAAACACGCGGAATCCATTAAGAGTCTGAACTGCAATTGTTGTCACCAAGTTCATCATATTTTGCAAACATGGTCTAGTAAGGTCTTTTGATAAATTTTGATGTGTTAAGTCTTTTTTCAAGAAAATAAGGTCATTGAATCTTGTGGGAAGCAGAGTTAAATTTATTTTGGCATTTATTTGGGTTGATTTCATTAAGATTTGTGGTTTTTACAAGCTTTTTACTATAGGCGGGTTAAAAACCTTGTTTTAAGGGTTTGAAGGCACTGAAAAATGGATTGAACACCCATTCCACCATTATATATCTTTGTAGCTTGGTGTAATGGGTGTGTTATGGTAGGATGAGATGTCTATGGAGTTTTTTGAGTAGGGAGGGTGTTTGGATGGGTTTTTGATGCTGCCCTAGGTGAGTTTCCTTGAGTTTTGCTTGAAAAATGATAGCTAAGTATGAGAGCTTGGCAAAATTGCATCGTTGGAGGTTGGGAGATGATTTTCTAAGCATGTGTAGGTATACAATAATTTTTTTGAAGCTTTATTAAGGTGATATTTTTTTGGGAACATCGAGTTTCAATAAACCCCCTTTAAACTTGTCAAAAGTGAGGGTTTTGGGAATAGGTGACTTGGTGAGTGTGTCCCCAAAGAAAAGTGGTTGATTTTGGCTATTTGTAGCTTGGTAATGATCATGAAATATTTATTTAAGGTTGGAAGCACATTTTTATTGGTGATGCCTTGTAAAAGTGACCTAATTAGCCAAGGAGGGCAGTGTAGCAATATTGTTTTGGAGGTGTTTGTCCAAAGTGACCTAATGATCTTTTGAAATATTTTTTGAAGGCCTTAATGGGTGTTTGGATTTCTATTTGATTTGTGGGATTTAAAGTATCCATAGCTTATTCAAAAGCACTTGTTTTAGGCTTTTAGCCATAACAACAAGACAGTGAACTATTTGACAAGATGCTTTGGTAGACATGTATGAAAAAATGTGGCAACATAGACAAGGAAGTGAACTATTTGAAAAAATACCTAAAATAAATTTGGTCTCATAGAATTCCATGATAAGAAAATGCAATTGGCAACTACTCCTAGTTATTAATTATGCAATGTGAAGTAATTACATAACTGCTTAGGTTGACTTTGTAAAAACTATATTATAATTGAATTTTTTTCATCTATCAGCATCTAGTTATTAGTTATGCAATGTGAAATTTGGTCATCTCTATATGCTATGGAAATACCTTTCAATTTCAAAAAAAATAGTTTTTATCTCTTGTTCTACAATTTTTTATGTTTTTTTAAATATGATTTTTTCTCGATTTTTTAAAAAACTCTTATACTTTTGGACCAACTTTGCAACTCTCAAAAACCTATTGTGTTAAAAATCTTGAACAAGATTAATAACCAGGAACACCTGCAAAAACAACGATGAATCTTCCACAAGAGGATATGCAAGAGCTTGCTTGATATTAAGACCTCTCAAAATGATGAGGAAAAGGGATGCCCCAAATGATATAATAACCCTCCTTATATAGGAAAGGGTGAGATACAAGATGCAATAAGATGTTGCCATGTGTCTTCATCTAACAACATTTATAACAAGGAAACCCTAAAAATATTAAATGCATCCTAAGGTTAAAAACGACCTAAGTTAACTTATGCTAGTGTAGTGAATAAATATTTATACTAACACCCCCCCATAAGTGCAACTTAGGGAGGAAAATAAAATGCAATGATTATGCATGAAGATGATGGGTCCTGGATGATGGCCATATTAGGTACCCATGTACATAGGATGAAAAATGCAACTAATCTCCCACAAAAATGGAGAAAAGGGGAAAACCTAGTGGGAAGAAAACCCCTCTCCGAAAAGGAGATAAAAAGCAAAAAGGTGATTATTTGGAGGACTCAACATCATCCCCCCAAGGACAACCATCACATGAATACAAAAAAGATTAGGAGACTAGATATCCCCCCCATAACGGAGAGTGGTCCCCTCAAGGATGTCTTCAAAACCTGTGGAGAATTGAGAAGCCAAGTCACCAAGACCTGTTGTGAACCCATCTGGATGCTACAAGTCAGAAGAGATGGATGAGCCCTGCTCTATTGAAACAAATCTCAATGGAGAGGAGGAAGAAGATGATGCCAGAAGAAGAGCCAAATCAATCCAACCTCCACAACCCTGGCGAGGGGGAGGAGAACTGCTTCCTACCCTGGAATCTGGAGAAGTCGGAAAGGATGGAGTCCGATCCCAAAACTTGGTGAACTTATACACTCGAGAGTAATGATCAACCTCACCATAGGCAATGAGAGTATCAAAATGATCCCTACTGATAGCTAGATCAGATGTGAACTCAATCTTAAGACCCTCTTGAGCAAGCTGATAAACAAAAAGTAGATTATGAGCCATTTTTGGAATATAAACAATATCAGAAATAGACCTCCCATCCAAAGTAACATCACAAATTGCAGCAACATGAACCATGTCTACATTGGCAATGAACATTCTGTCAAACTCTAGAGGACGCATAGTCTCCCAAAGAATGTGATTCGTGGAATAGGTGATGTGCCTTGAAGCTCCTGAGTCGATGACCCAACCTTCCTATCTATTAACTAGAGTAGTGATCAAAGAATGCCCCTTGCCTGGTTTCTTAGTTGAGACAATTGCAGTAGTACCTGAAGATGACTCTTCATGTGGAGAAGAGGGGGATGAGAGGACAGAAGAAGAAGGAAGAGTGATTTTATGATGCTTGAGAAGCTCTCTCAGTTCATGAATCTCCTTCTTAAAACAAGTCTCCTCGTGATGACCAAGCCCATTACAAAAGTTTCATTTGGGCCTCTCCTTCTGAGGCTTATCTACCTTGTGTTGTGATGATTCAAATCCTGTCTTGGATTTTTCCTTATTCTTGCCTTTCCCTTTGGATGGTGTTGCAATGAGAGCATGAGTCTTTGAAGATGAATCAACTTGGTTGAAGTTAGATTGCTCCCTAGTCAACCGCTCACAGAAGGTCTCAAATGAAGGCATTACAAAACTGTTTCCAAGTCCATCCATTGTAGAATAAAAAGAAGTGGCAAAGTAAGAAAAAGAAACTTTTAATTTAGACAAGATCATGAAGATGCATTCTTTGTCGGTTTTGTCCTTACCAAACCTTGCAAGCTGAGTCCTCAAGGACTTGAATTTCTCCAAGTAATCATCAATAGAGGGAAAAGTATCAACTGAGAGTGAAGCAATCTTTGACTCTAATTGAAGTGCCCGAATATCACTTATTGAACCAAACAATGTTTTGAGCTTATCCCAAATTTCCTTCGGAGTATCACACCCCTCGATGTGGAAAAATAGTGGATTGGAGATATGAAGAGCGATCAGTCCCATAGCCTCCTCACTCTTGATTCGATGCTCAAACTTCTCATATTCCCTATTCAGATTAGGTTGGTTCACATCCAATGTAGACCAGAGACCTTTAGACCAGAGGAGATGCTGCATACCAATTTTCCAAGTGTGGTAATTGTGGGGAGTCAGAAGCTCAAAACCTGATTCAGCCATTAGAGAGAAGAAAAGACACAAGACAAAATATCTCTGAAAAAGAATGCTGGAAAATCTAATGAAAGTGTTGAAGTGCTGGAAAAACATAGTAATACCCTATCGATGGCAGAATTTCGACAAACTGAAAATGTATCACCTCCAAAACCCTAAATGATAGTTTTCACTTCAACTGGATGGTATATCTGATAGAAGCAGAAAAACAAAAAACAGAGTGTACCATTGAAGGGTTGATGTTGAGACCTTTCCAACAGTATATTGTTTTCCGTTTTTTGATATTATGGTGAAAAGTTATGATGAAATAAAAAACTGCCTTGATTGTTCCTACTGCAGGCTAACCAGGAGCAATAAATAAGCCCCTTTCGGCTTAGCACCCGGTGGCACATATGACCGGCACTGTGATTTAGCCGATCGGTGGTCAGCGGTGAGTGCTCGGTGGTCGCAGTGAATGCTCGGTGTTAGCGGATGTGATGGGCGTCGGAAGATGGACCGGTTGGTGAGAATGCGGCCAGAATAGTCAGTGGATGGGAAGGCAATCGGAGCCGGCTGATGTGACGGAAGTGACGTCAACGGGTGGGAAAAAAATTTTCCCCTTTTTTTTGAAATTTGATTTATATTTTTATTTTTACAATTTTTTTTTGAAAAAAAACAAAAAAAAGGCCAAAGGAAATTTGCAGAATATATAATTTTTTTTTATTCTGCAAGATCGTAAAAATATTTTTTCCTCATGAATAGCTGATGCCAAATATGGGCATGTTATATGTTGATCTTCGTCTCTCAGGCTCTCTAGATCTGATGGCGTGGTCGATTTGAGGTGAAAAAAGCTCCTGTAGGTCTGCAATCTCCAAATCTTGCAAAACTTCAGATCCTCATAACTTTGGCATAAAATGTCGGATTTTGGCGAAACAAAAGTCGATTTTGACTTTTTCAACAACCCTGGACTCAAATATGAGCTTAGATTTCCTCCAACACGCATCGAAAGTGACCTTCTAGAGAAAACCTAATATGGAGACAACCTCAGAGAAGATCTTACAGCCATAACTCAATCTTCAGATTTGGGAAGAGTCTTGCAATAATGGCTCTGATACCATGTTAGAAATCTTGAACAAGATTAATAACTAGGAACACTTGCAAAAACAACGATGAATCTTCCACAAGAGGATATGCAAGAGCTTGCTTGATATTAAGACCTCTCAAAATGATGAGGAAAAGGGATGCCCCAAATGATATAATAACCCTCCTTATATAGGAAAGGGTGAGATACAAGATGCAGTAGGATGTTGCCATGTGTCTTCATCTAACAACATGTGACAACAAGGAAACCCTAAAAATATTAAATGCATCCTAAGTTTAAAAATGACCTAAGTTAACTTATGCTAGTGTAGTGAATAAATATTTACACTAACATATTGCGCCAACCCTTTACAACTTCACCTATTTTATCTTATAGGTGTCCAATAGAGGTTTCTTGACCTCAACTCCCCAATCCAATTTCAAACCAACTACTCAAATACATTTTTAGACACCCTTTATTTCTTATACAACATATCACAAAATCTCACATAGTTCTTTTGGAACCAAACCCTCAATCTGTTGCATCTACGTTGTCCTAGACCTTCAATTAGGTCACTTTTACAAAGAAAGTACTCTCAAAACTTCCTTCCAACCAAAAAAACCTATAGATAGTCAATTACTAGCTTACAAAAACTCAAAATCCACTACTCTTTGTTAGGGAAAAGCCTTCTAACCCTTCCAACCATAAAACCTTAAAAAATGCTTGATTAGAGGAGGGTTTATTGAAAACCCAACATCCACATCTTAACTCAACATGCCAAAACCTCCAACATACCTTAAATTACCTGCAAAAACTTAAAATTCCTTCAAGATCTGCTTCCCCCTAGTTTTACAACCTTTTCCAACCCGAAACCATCAAATTTCACCAAAACTCACTCCACCGAGCCACCTGCCTACAAAAAGTCAACCACCAAACACTCAAAATTAAATGGTTTTCAATCCCACAAAATCCAAAATGGTCTTAAGATATCTCTCCACTAAAAAAATCCACTTCTAGCCTTAATCTTCATGTACATGAAAGTTATTTAACCTGCAACAACAAATTATAAATGAAAATATAGAATTTTAAAGAAACAGGGTACTTTATTTGAGTTTAATTCACAAATTCATCAACATCGACCTTGCTTAAAAGTTTAGAATGATATTTAAGAACTTTCCCACCAACCTCAACTATTCAAAACTGACTCATAACCTACTTGACCATTGACCTTCTCCAACTTTACAAATTTTGCAATTTTGCAACTTTTGTTTGACAACTTTTTACATCATTTTGCAATTTTTGCAATATTAACTCAAATGACCCCAAACCACACTAATATCAATTATTACATCACAAATTGGTCTATATGACTTTATTAGACCTCAAAAAATACTCAAACACTAACATACCTAATATTGGACCATGTTTCCAAAACTTGCAAATTCAAACTTTCATGGTGCCCCTGCACCAAAAATTCATGCCTACAACATTCAAGCATACAATTTACACGATACAAATCATAAGGGAGATTCAAGAATGGCAGTAGAAAAATAATATTTTTTTAATCAAAAATCCGTAAGGCTATACAATGATATATATTAATAAAAGTATATACAATATATCCAAAAAAGCCATATAGGCTTTGTACAAAGGAGCCATATGGACATAAAATGTCATGCATATATCGATAGTACAAAACATATTTCCCTCAAGGGGAAGGAAATAGATCATGTGTTGCCTTCAAAATTTGGCTAGATGGAGTGGTTGTTGGTTCTCTTGTCTTTCGAATATGCTCGCTAGTCCTCTCTTTACTCTAGACATTGAAAATATAGTTTACCATAGAGGAAGAATGTGTCAGTAATAAGACCAAATGAAAATATATTGAAGAGAATTCTCTGTTTGGATTATAGATAGAAAAAGTGCAAAAAGATGCATATGGAACTAAAAGCTTTGAAAATACTGTATCCATATCAAAGCTTTACCTTAATTTCAGGTTCTTCAATAGTTATATCAGAGCATTACCTTAATTTCAGCTTCTTCAACTGTATCCTAACTGTCCCATCATCCAACCAATTACTTTTTGCAAGTATTAAATAAAGAACACTAATGAACTTAAGCATAATGAACCTAAGAATTGTACCTTCCATTCTTGAATATGTTATTCAAATGTGCCTGAAGGGTCCTCTATTTTCTTAAGAGTATCCAATATTGCTTCATGATCAACATTACTAAGTGTCCATAGTTGTTTTGTCTTTGGTTTTGCGTGATGCTTCAACAACTTAACAATTTTTGCTATAACAAGGTGTGAATACATGCCAATGGTTTTGTGTTTCTCATAGTCTTCAAATGCAATTATTCCATTCTTTCTAATCATGTATGTTCACAGCCAAGTTCCTGCAACCACAACTAAACTTGTAGGATGCATGTACCCATCATCATCTTCCATTGGTTGTGTTAGCTTATGCTTTACCTATACACATTGATCCAACCAATAGTCTAATCTCTCTTCATTCCCCTGTGGTGCAACAACTGCAAAAGCATGTCATGGCTATAGTAGATTTGAAAGATGATTGTAATCAAATCAACTTTCCATTATGTCATTTGTCATGGATATTGTTTGAGATAAAGGAGTTAGATACCGTGGAACCCATGTATCCACCCACTCACTTAACTCGCATTCATCCCATTCGCACTAAATACAACTCTAACAAAAACAAGCCAACTCTCATGTCCAAATGGTCCATGTGCTTGCATTTGAGCTTCAAAATGAATGCATCTTTGAAGAATCTTTAATTGTATAACAATCCAATCTACCTCCCATTGTACCCTCCTCAACCAACCAAAATAATCTACGCACTATTGAATCAAGTGCCCCTCCATGTGACAGTTTTGAACTACACCAGTAAATAATAGAATGTGCATCATTGAATTTTGCTCCTAAAATCTTCAATTGCTTGTTAACTAGAGCTCTCTTTACACATGCACCTACTCCATCATTCTCCCCTTTCCCATGCCTAGCTTCAAAAAAACTTCAAATATGAGGTACACCCCTCTCTACATGAATTCTACTAAACCAATAAAACATATGAGCATTCTTAAATTGACCTGTGTAGTTATCTAACCAAATGAGATGTTAGCCCACTACTATATCATGCTCCTGCAAGAACTCAATAAAATTCTCAAAACAATGTTGGACATACTCGGATGAGTGAGATCTATCAAAACTCATATAAATGTGACACTCTTTGATTATCTTTCGATCCTCTTCTATACTATCAGGTGCATGTCTATATGTTATGTGGAAAAAAATAGCAATCTGAATGGAATTGTAATACTGCGATTGTACCTCATTTTGTGGTTGTAATGTGTAGTTTTCTGCAAAATCAACCACTAATATAATAGTGCCAATCAGAAAAGAGTCCTTACACATCCTGAATTGTTGATCCAACCACTGAGACCTATGGCTATGCCTTGCATACTTGTAGAAAAGATTGTCCTTAAAATCTGAAATAAAATCAGCAATACTGCATTCTCTTGTAACCAACTCGCATCTAGAACCTTCACCTCCACTTTGCAAAGTATATTTGACTATCTCATATCTCTTTTTCTCAACAATATTCTTTCCAAATTCATGTTTGAAACCCTCATGAAAACATTGAATAAACTTTGGCAAGCCATCACATTGTGAGCAGTTCGCATTTAAACAATCATTTCTATAGAAAAGGAAACCATCATCTCTAGAACATAAAAATATATCTAGCAAGTCCCTTGATGATTTCAGAAGATGCATTACACCACACTCCTGCAACATCTCATTAGTATGCAAAGTAGAATGGATATAGCACAATAGTTCATGGTACATTGAAAACTCCACATGGTATTTGCAACAACAAGTATTACGAATTTTAAGAGGCACACAATAAAATGGCTTCAAACCTTCAAAAGTCCTTTGTGAGATTTCCATATTTGGATTTGTTTCAATAAATTTTTGAAAAAAATTGTTTGGCTTGATTCTAAGAAATTTTTAGGATGTAGTGTACGGTCTCGATTGCCAATTATTAAATTTAAAACATCCTTTGCATTGGGTGATGCTCTAGACTTATCATGCCAAAATTGTTGAATTACCTATTTTACATTATCCATTAGCTTCTTATCAACATGTGGAAGCCTCTTGGCAAAAAACCCATGTATCATTTTGAAGAAGATCATCTATTATTTCTCTTCTTGCAAGTGCTTTATCTAAAGTTTTATGATTTATGTCAAAATCAATATAAATTTGTCTCATAAAGTGAGCCTTTTTCAATTTATGGCTTACTAGGGCGATTGTAATGACTCTCCGAGAAACTCTCTTATCTTTTTTCCCTTTTATTTTTTCCAATAGACTTGAGAGCATTAAAAATATTTTTGACAATAATAGAATTTTTTTCAGTCTTCTTGTTCACACAAATCTTCAATTTGGCTAGCAAAGGTCTCATCTTTTTTATCTTTAGTAATTGTACAAAAATTTGGCATTGCTCGGTCAATGTCTTATTGCTAAAATATTGGTTGAAAATTTGCACAACCCAGAACCAAACGGTTCGTGTTGACCTCTTGCCTTCAAAATTGTTTATAATGTTCTCATCAATTTCAAGTAACCATTTAGGGGTTCTTGAAGGTCTTGAATTTTGAATATGTCTTTCTTCATTTCTCATGTAATTTGGTGAAACATAATTTACACTTGGTTCAATATTATGTTCAACATCTTCAATTCCAACATTTTCAGCATGAACATTTTCAATTACAATTTCAATAATTTCATTCCCAATTTCAATATCATGGTCAACATATTCAATTCCAACATTTTCACCTTGAACATTTTCAATATCCATTTCAACATTAGGATTCCCAATTTCAATATCATGTTCAACATTTTCACCTTGAACATATTCAATTTCCTCTTCACTTGAAAGACCAAAGGGCTCAGGTTCACCAATATTTGGCATACCTTCTCTTCTCTTCCTATGAATTTCTATGTCTCTTTGTCTATATGCTTCAATTTGTTCTTTTCTAAGATTTATCTTACGTTTTTGCTTCCAACAACTGCTGCTCCCCATTATACCTCCAATGCTAAAAAAATGTTTTCTTATAACAAATTTGAGTAGAAAATGCTCCAAAAAGTTGATCTTTGTCTCTTCCTATCTAAAATCACATTTTTTTGGCCTACAAACAGAATGTAGGGTCCGTTGGGATGCCCAAAACGGCCCACATAAGGTTTTTCTATGGCCCACAAATCCGATATCGGATAAAATCTGATATCTGATTTGAAAAACATTTCAAAATGTATTGTAACGATAAGATCAAATCAGATATCTAATTTTTTCACTCATAGAACCAAGAGTAATTAGGAGGTGGAAGGGAGAGAGAGAGATAATTAGGAGGGGGAAGGGAGAGGGGAAGAAGGGGAGAGAGGGAGAGAGAGAGAGAGAAAAAAATAGGAGGGGAAGGGAGAGGGGAAGAGGGAAGAATGGGAGAGAGGGAGAGATAATTAGGAAGGGGAGGGAGAGGAGAGGAGGGGAGAGAGAGATAGAGAGAGAGGGAGAGAGAGGGAGAGGGAGAGAGATAGGAGGGAGAGGGGAGGAGAGAGAGAAGAAAGGGAGAGGGGAAGAGGAGAGAGAGAGAGAGAGAGAGAGAGAGAGAGAGAGAATTAGGAGGGGGAGGGATAGGGGAAGAGGGGAAGGTGTTGGCAAAACAAGGATAGAAAATTGAGAGGGGAGGGTGAATCAATTGTTATAAAATTTAAACTTATTTAACCTTTATCAACTTTAATCTCAGATCTGATAATTAGCAATGAAAGCATGAATCAACAACACATCAAAAACACATGAACACCAAGATTTTTACATGGAAACCCTGTTAGGGAAAAAACCACAGTGGATGTTAATCCACAATTATACCCTATTAAAAGTATAATGAAATTGAACAAGGAATGCACTTGCATTCAGGCATACTACCTAGAGCTCACTACTCAAAAGGGAAGTCTTGTTCCCTTACATAAAACAATCGGATTAAATCCATCTGATGAGGTTGAACTGATAAATTAGCTTCTTCAAAAGCCTGATGACAGTTTTGGTTAGGCACAGAAATACTTCTTCACAATTTGCTCAATCTTGTTCACACTCTTCTTGGAAATCGAATGATCTGGTCTTTATTCACACATTTTGCATTCACGCTTCATGCCCATTTATTACAAATGAAGAAAAAATTCTCTCTTATATATCCTCTACATGGAATTACATTAACAACTTAGTCGGCCACAAATAAAGAATAAATGAATTACAAACTGTCGGCCCAATTCATGAACAAATCTCAATGTGTACCAACCTAAGTTGGTCACAACATAAAGAAGACCAAATCAACATCCTCAAACATGCCAAACATCAAAAAATTAATCCATAAGGATTTGCAACACACTACCACCACCATGTCGGCCAAGAACATGAAAACTTGAACACACCAAGGAAAAATCTTTGATCAGGAGCACACTAATCAAGACGAACATACAACAATGATAGAGTATGATCTAGAACCATCAGTGAACATCACAGGATCATACACAATAACTTAATTTACAAAAATTGCATTCTCTTCTTCCAAAAAAACCTGCTATAGTAACAAAATAATTGTAGGAACTCAGAAACTCATAACTTTCTCCAATCTTGATGTGCACCTTTGAAATTTCCAGACAACATACTAGATAGGATAAAAAACAAACCCTTTAATGTGCAAATTTTGAATATCAGTGTATAAAAACTTCCACCACTTTGATCTTCAGAGCTTCACAGACTGCCTACAACATATTTATTCTAATTTTCTCAATATCCTCGACATATACAACCTTCAAAATCATCAATGCTAATAGTTTTGACATCAATGAAAACCACATATCAACAACACAATCACAACATCCAACAAAGAGAGAGAGAGAAAGAGAGAGAGAGAGAGAGAATTAGGAGGGGGAAGGGAGAGGGGGAAGGGAGAGGGGAAGAGGAGAAGAAGGGTTTGAGAGAGGGAGAGAGAATTAGGAGGGGAAAGGGAGAGGGGAAGAGGGGAAGAAGGGGAGAGAGAGAGAGTGAGAAAGAGAGAGGAAGGGAGAGGGAAAGGGAAAGGGAGAGGAAGAGAAGGAAAGGGAGAGGGAGAGAGAGAGAGAGGGAGGAAGAGAGAGAGGGAAAGAGATAATATTTAAATATTATACATAATAATATAATATAATATATATTATACATAATTTCGTAAGAGATTGTCATAAATTATATATTATATATTAAATTATAAACTATATTGTATATTCTCAACTAGATATAATAAAATTAACTATAAACTATTTATTGCATTTTTTAAATCATATATTAAAAACTATATTAATTTTTTTTAAATTATATATAAAATAAATCGGATATCCGATTTTTCTGACACAAACCCTACTACCTAGGGATTAGCCTTAGGTTTGCTTCGGAATTTGGATAGGACATGCCAATCCTAAGAAATCAACACAAAAAACGTGTTTAATAACTTACCTTGTTTTTCTAGACTTCACCTGGATGTGGCTTACGACCTTTTTTTACCCTAAATTAATGAAATGAAAAGGGTTTTTAAAGGAGATTCTCAACTTTCCACCAATATAAATTATTTTTTACTTTGAATTTAATAAATAATTATTATTCATTTTCTATTTGAACTATGACTAAAATCCTAATTGATAGGTTGATTGAAAAACATCTATAGCTTTCAAATAGTATCACATTTTTTGAATCTGAAACATGCATCACATTCTATGCTTCAGATACTATAGGATCAAAAAAAAAATCCATGAAGCTTTGATAAAGTTAAGGTGGTCAGACATACGAGTTTTTATAATTTTTAGATGTTGTAATAAAAAAATCATAATTAATTTTTTACTTGAAAAAAAATTACAAAAAAATATGCATCACATCCGGACATGAGTCCTTTACTTATATCTAAAATATTATAAACAATATTATCATTTTATTGTGGTTAGGGTGGTAAGATAGACACATACTTCTTATTTTTTCCCTAAAATTTAAGTACTACTGCATTGTAATTTCAAATTTTCACCAAATAGTTTTTTTTTAAATAAACCTAGTAGTTTAGAAACTACATTCAATTTTCTACAGATTCTATTGTTACATATTTTTGAAATAATATAGATAACTTATTCAATTTTTTACGTCAAGTTGCCTAACTCAGATTTTTTTGAATTTTCATTGCCACTTAAGGGCCTGTTTTTTCCATGATGATCCTGCACATACCCTAGTACTCCATAAAGGTCATTATTGGCATATCATGACACCAGTATCTATATCACAACCATCAAAGTATTTAGTACTATTGGTGATCATCTAAAGCATTAAATCCATCCAAAAAGATCCAAAATACCAAAAAATATATAAAAAGAAAAATAAAATTGTCACCTTGATGAAAACCTAGAAAACATGCATCTTGTGTGATATTAAAGAAAGAAAAATAATGAAAAATTCGTGCAATACTGAAAACCACTTCAGTGGTGCTTTGGGTAAGTGCCATGATTGAAACCTAGTAAACATGGATCATGCATAAAATCAATTATCTATGTGGAACATTACAGATGAGGAAAACTTGTCTCATTTTCCATGCCTTTCTCGTGAAATTCCACCCATCTATCCAATCCATATAATTTCCATCCATCTTCCCTACCTACCTTGATGCTGATAAGGACTAGGGCATAAGTATAAATCATGCTTTGGAAAACTCTTGACATGTCAATATTTTGGTTATATGCTATCAAATATCATGCCATTGCCTATATAACACTATCCAAACCCTCATATCTTGGAGAAAATAAATTATTCCTATGCAACATAGTCCTTGGGGATCATATATTAAATCCTCCATCCAATAATCCACATAACTCATATCCTTTAACAAAGCAATCCATTATCGTTTTACCTATCACAAGACTTGGTTTTCCCTTGTCATTGGTTCTAATATTCTAATCCACCCAGCCAACATCCCTCCATAATCCCATCTTGTCCTAAGATTGGTCATTCCAAATGCAACAATCCTAATCCATGTAAACTTGCTATGCAATCTAGCACTTCATCCAAAACATGCCTTGGTTTTTGTTGTAGCCTTGCTAAAAACCTTGATCCTTTAGTCACACTATCATCATCAGCATATGTCTTTCCCAATCTTCACATTATTCTTGAGATGTTCCCTTCCCATATCAATAATCTTATCATCATCATTATCACCAATCCATTGGTTTTCAGCTTGACTAGGGGCAAGATCATGCTTTTCTTTGTATCCTTGTGCATCGTTGCTCACTTTCTTGTATCTTTCACATGTATTTTCCATGGTCCTTATATTATATCTTCCACAATAAATTATTCACCTTCCCTAATAAGCTATCCATAATCCATAATAAACTTTACACCTATCACTATCCATTTTCCATAATAAATTGTTCCTTGCTAAGACTTACACTTTCATCACACGTAGACAAAACATTGTGCAAACAGTGAGCTTAACAAAGGTCAGTGCAAGATCATGGGGGTCCAAACTAGGCCCTTAAGTGGCAATTAAAATTTAGAAAAATAGAGTTACACAACTTGACAAAAATATTTGAAAATTGTTAACATAATTTGAAAAATATGTAAGAACAAAATTTGTAGTAAATTGAATTTAGTTTCTAAGATACTAGTCCTTTTTTAGAAAAAAATAAATCTATTTGGTGAAAATTTAAATTTTTAATGCATTTCAGGAAAAAATAAGAAGTAGGTGTATGTCTGACCAAGCTAAGTACAAGAAAAATACAATATTATTTTTTGAAACTTTCAATATAAGTAGAGAACACATGCCCAAACGTGCCTCATTTTTTTTGTAATTTTTTTGCAAGTAAATAATTAGTTATGAATTTTTTATTAAATTTTTTTAAAAATATTAAAACTTGTTTGTCTGACCACCATAACTTGGTAAAAAAATTATGAAATTCATTTTTTTTATCCTATAATATGGGAAGCATACAATGCGTTGCATCTTTTGAATTCAAAAAATGTTAAATTGTTTAAGAATTATAGATGTTTTTCAATCAGCCTATCAATCAGGACTTTAGTCAGAATACATGTAGAAAACAAATAATAATTATATATTTAATTCCAAATAAGGAATATCTTTTATTGATGGAAAGCTGACAATTTTTTCAATAAACTCTTTTTGTTTCATAAAATTTGGATAAAATAAAAAATTTCAGCCACTCTTTTGTCATATCACCACTTTTGGACCCCCATGATCTTGCACTCGCCCACAAATAATGGAACAATAGATAAAATATAAAACTATTATTCAAGTCTAATTGATCAATTGCCTTTCTTCATCATCTATCTTCATCATTTGTCTTCATCACTTGTCTTTTGTCTTATATAGGTTGTTGAATTCCTTGAAACCAAACCAAGCATCTTATACAAGGTGCTTCTTTCCTGAAACTTATGCAGGGGCATTGTGTTCCACCTCCCTTTGGTTAGTGTTTCCCCCTTGTCAGCAAGACTTTGGCTTATTGCTAGGAGGTTTCTACCCATTCCAATGACAAAACGATGGTGTTGGAAACAACAACAAATGGGGTTTATTGATGTGAGACCTAGATTTCGGTGGGACCATGTTTTATGTCCCATCAATGAAATGATGTCGGGAGAAACAATGTATTGGGTTGCTTTGGACTTTATTGACGAGAGCGAATGGTTTCATCAAGACTCATCCTAGAGTCTTTTCGATAGCCTGATAGTTATGATGCCGGCGAGTCACGAGTTTTCATAAATTTACAACCTTCGACTAGACGTTCGAAAGTTCTGATTTTAGCGACACAATGATAGAGGTTCTAAAGTTTGATTTTTTGGCGATTTAGAGATGACCCAATGGTGGAGAGTGTAATGGGTGCATTCATTGGCAAGAGGTAGGCTAATCAGCAAAACAATCATGGATGTCTCTTTGAAATTCTAACAGACTATGGGATTAGTGCATTGAGGTGACTTCATGTGTTCAGTGGGAAACGTTTGGAAGCCCCTGCGATGGGGAAATACCACTGTGAGGTTATCACTTTGGTGGGATGACAATATTTTTCCATTTGATGGGGTGATATCGGCATGATTGGAGTGTTTCAATGTGACTTCGGAGGAAGTCTCTTCGACGGGCTGACATGTGATGGTAATGAGGAACAACATTTCATCAGTGAGACTTGGTTGTTTCAGTGGGAGATGTTTGGAGGTCTCTTCGACAAGGAAATGGATGAGAAAAAATACAAAAATGATGATGACCATGGTGGGGTGGACAAGGAAGTGACGAAGAGAGAATGTAATGACGTGTATGAATAGTTGGTAGATGGAAATAATATGATTGGTAATTCACATCCTTGTTGCAAATTACAAATGGTGTCAAGGATAGTGATCGACGATGATATGGTGGTGGTGATTTCAAGGAGACATACTTGGTTCTATGTGAGATATTACTATGTCTTGGTGATACTTCAAAAAGGGCTTATTGATGTCACTTGGTGGCTTTAGAGGGAGATGATCTAGAGTCTTGGAAAAATTTCAATGGCAATAGATACATGGAGAGGGTCAACGGTGGTAGCACATGGCAATAGGTTACTCGTTGTTTCCGCATCATTGTTGTGGAGCAATGTGATTAGTCAAACAATTTCCTACATGAGCCTTGGATGGAGATGATTACCTGGCATAGACCAATAAGAATTGATGATACAGATAACCATGTAACTATCTGGAAAATCTGAGTGATCATTGGAAAAAATGGCAGTACTACGAGAACAAGAGAGAAGAACGACAAGGCTGACATGAAGGAGGAATA
Organism: Sequoiadendron giganteum; assembly: GCA_007115665.2. Classification (NCBI taxonomy): domain Eukaryota; kingdom Viridiplantae; phylum Streptophyta; class Pinopsida; order Cupressales; family Cupressaceae; genus Sequoiadendron; species Sequoiadendron giganteum. The sequence goes on from CM021106.1 coordinate 484,823,152, forward strand.
CAATATAAAGAGATAGTGAGAGATAGATAAGTAGAGGTTGGTAAGAAGGGAGAGTGGACTAGAATGAGAAAGGTTCCTTAGGATAGACTGAGGAGAATGATAGACAAAGGGAATGGTTTGTATCAAATCTAAAATTTTGCAGACTACTGTAGAGAGATAGCCCATATGGTGGCATTGTGATTCTTGCATGTATCCAGAATATGTTTCAAATAAATGAAAAGAGAGTTATTTTTGTCAACCTATGTTGTGTCACAAATTGTGTTGGTTGCATGATTGGATAGCTTGACAAGGCCCTTCAATCTCAATTGCATTATGTGGTATCAGATATCATTGTCATGGCGAGAAGTATGTTTGAAGAATGAGGTATGGAAAATTGGAAGGGAGTGTGAAGATGAAATATCATTATGAGATATCATAAGATGATTTTGTGAAAATGTCAATGAGATGAATCTTTTTGTTATCTTAGAAATAAACCCTAGAGAGATTTTGTTGTAGAAGAGGATTTGGTAACTACAGAGGATTTGAGTTCTAGAAGAGGTTTTTTGTAGGTGAGAGGAGACTTGTAACTGTAGAGGGCTTGAATCCTAGAGAGATTTGTTGCAAGAAAGACATGTGACTACAAAGGGTAGAGTAGGCACCTAAGCTTGGAATGAAGTGTGAATTTGTTGCATGAAGTGCTTGTAACTGTAGAGGGAATTGCGAGTCCTTAAAGATGTCTTTGAATAAGAGGACAAGATGGTTCATGAGGAGGCCAATGATAATCCCATTTTGAGAAGATTACTGGGAAAAGATGAGGGAAAACAAGTTGATTACAAAGCTAAAAAGGATCAAAGTGAAATTAGGTTCCCTTGAGGAAATATTGGGAATGAAAGGACAAAAAGTGTCCATGAAGGAGGCACTTAAGGAGATATCTTGGTCTCCTAATTTATTTTCTAATTATATGTTTGACAGTGTGAATGTAAGTATGCAAAATAAAGAGAACAAGATCTTGACGATGATAGAAGATACAAAAAAAGTGTTCACAAGAAATTTGAAGATGTGAAAGAAAGGAAACAAGTTATAACAATAGATAAAAGAGGACAACTTGCCGCAGAGGTATAGTGAAGGGTACCTAAAGATGAAAACAGGATTATTAGAAGAGATGACAAGCCAAGAATCCCAAGAGGGAGGAACTTTGGGACATCAAGATAAGAACAAGGTGAATATGAGTACTTTTGGTTTTGATTATGCAAGTGAAAATAGGAATGTCAACCTGCAAGGTAGAAAGGAGAAAAGTAAATTAGTGGATCATGGCTATATAGTACCATTTTGGCAAAGGAAATCCATTGAAAAGGAAAAACAAGTAGAGGGTAACCAAGGAATGGTCTGTACTAACATTCATGACCATAAAATAGCACCAAAGATGGAAAATATGATAGGAGAAAGCAATATCAAGGTTGCAGTAGAGAGATCATTGATGGAACATCCTTTGAAGGATGAAAAGAATAAAAATAGGAAATTTATGGCAGTAGAATGTCAAAGAAATATTGTACAAGGGGTACATGACAAGGTACCTGAGTATGAAGATGATTTGAAAATAGAGCTTGAAAAAAGAGCAACAGTTAAGGGGCGACCATCCAACGATGTGAGAAATAAAGTATGGATGGTGAAGTGTGTAGCAGCAGAGGATTGTGATGTTGCAGGACACAAAGATGTGGTGATGGACTTGAAGAATACTTGATTTGATGAGAAGATTGGGGAAGAAATGGATGTCACTTTGTTGACAGAGGAAATGAGGAGAATCCATGAATTGTTGGCAACTAAGAAGGAAAAGTTGAAAGAGAAGGTGGTAATGCATAATGCTTGTGAAGTGGTAGCTGAAAATCCTATATTTGATAAAGAATTTGGTGAAGATGAAGATGATATCCTACTCAAAGAGGAGATAAGGAAGATATATATCTTCTTTGAAGGGAAAGTAACTGGTGAATGTGATACAGGAACGGAGGAGATACAGGTGGGAGAAGATAAGTCCCATGAACATGTTGACTTTGTTTTGTTTGTAGAAAAAGAAGTTGCAGCAGAGGAAAAAGAGGTAACAGTTTATTTTCCTTAGTATATGCCAGTAAAGGAAGAGAAGGTTGAAAGGATAATGAAAGAAGATGTAGATGAAGAATATGAAACAGTTGATGGTGAAGAAGATATTGCAGAAAAAATAGAGAGAGAAATCCTTGAGGTAACATAACTTAATTTTTCTGATTTTGATTATTACAACAAGGATAATGAGATGTATGCAATTGAAGAGTTGAATGGAGAGGAAATGGAAATAGATTTTTTTAGAGCAGATTTGGATGGAGGTATTATGGAAGAACATGAACATTCTTCTTGGTGGAAGTGGTTAGTTTGTGGTGGGCCTGATCTCACAAGAGTGAAGGAAGAGAGAAGATGGTGTAGGAGGATGCATAATGATCTAGGCAGATGTTGGACAAAGCAATGTAAGAAAGTAGGATACGGGTTGGATAAAGTGAAGGATATTGATAATGAGGTGATTGTTGCAGCTATAAAAAAGATAATGCATGGATTACCTGAAGAGGATAAAACTAATGACTATGCTTTTCCAACATTCCACATTACAAATTGGTGGGAATTTGGAGTTAATAAAGAAAATTGGAAGAGGAATTATATACAAAAAGAGAGAAGTCATCAAATGAAGTTAGAAAAACTACAAAGGAAGCAGTGCAAGTATGGTAGTGTAAAGTTGAGGATATTAAACAACTGGAAAGTGAGGAAAAGGAAATCAAAACTAAAGGATGGCATAATATACGCCATGTGCAAGAGCACATGATTCTTAATCACCTGAAGAGTATAATGCAGGGGCATCACGCTCCACCTCCCTTTGGTCGGTGTTGCCCCCTTGTCGGTAGGACTTTGGCTTATCGGCAGGAGATTTCTACCCATTCCAATAACAAAATGATAGTATTGGCAGCAATAGAAAATGGGGTTTATTGGCATGAGACTTGGATTTTGGTGGGATTGTGTTATATGTCCCATTGATGGAATGATGGTGGGAGCAATAGTGTATTGGGTTGCTTTGGACTTTATCAATGAGAGTGAATGGTTTTGATTAGACTCATCCTAGAGTCTCTCCGATAGCCCAATAGTTATGATGTCAACGAGTCACGAGCTCTCATAACTTCGCAACCTCTGACTAGAGGTTCAAAAGTTTTTATTTTAGGGACACAACGATAGAGGTTCTAAAGTTTGGGTTTTTGGCGATTTAGCGATGACTCGATGGTGGAGAGTGTAATGGGTGTGTTCATCGATGAGAGGTAGGCTAGTCGGAAAAACAATTGTGGATGTCTCTTTGACATTCTGACACACTGTGGGATCAATGCATCGGGGTGACTTTGTGTGTTAAGTGGGAAAAATTTGGAAGTCCCTGCGACGAGGCGATATCGGTGTGAGGTTATCACATCGGTGGGGCAACAATCTTTGTCCATCCAATGGGGAAATATTGACGTGACTAGAGTGTTTCAGTGTGACTTTGGATGGCGTCTCTTTGATAGGCTGACATGCAATGGTAATGAGGAACAACATTTCACTGGTGAGACTTGATTGTTTTGGTGGGAGATGTGTGGAGGTCTCTTCGACAAGGTGATGGATGAGAACAAATATGAAAATGAAGATGACCACAGTGGGGCTGACAAGGAAATGAAAGAGAGGGAATGTAATGACATATATGAATATTCGGTGAATGGCAATAAGATGATCAGTAATTTGTATCCTTGTTGTGAATTACAAATGGTGACAAGGATAGTGATCGATGATGATATGGCGATGGTGATGTCGGGGAGACATACTTGGTTCGGTGTGAGACCTTGCTATATCTTGGTGATACTCTGACAAGGGCTTATCGATGTGACGTGGTGGCTTCGAAGGGAGATGAGCCAAAGTCTTGGTTACATTCTAATGATAGTAGATACACTGCGAGGGTCAACGGTGGTGGCACATGGCGAGAGGTTACTCATTGTTTCCACATTGTTGTTGTGGAACAACATGATTAGTCAAATGTTTGCCTACATGAGCCTTGAATGGACACGATTACCTAGCACAAATGAATAAGAATTGACAATATAGATAACCATGTAACTATCTAGAAAATTTGAGTGATCATTGGACAACATGGTGGTACTATGACAATAGGAGAGAAGAACGACAAGGCCAACATGAAGGATGAATACAATATAAAGAGATAGCGAGAGATAGATAAGTAGAGGTTGGTAAGAAGGGAGAGCGGACTAGAATGAGAAAAGAGTCTAAGGATAGACTGAGGAGAACGATAGACATAGGGAATGGTCTATCTTAGATCTACAATTTTGTAGAGATTGTAGAGAGATAGCCCATATGGTTGTATTTTGATTCTTGCATGTATCCAAAATATTTTTTAAATAAATGAAGAGAGTTTTTTTTTCAATTTGTGTTGTGTCATAGATTGTGTTGGCTGCTTGATTGGATAGCCTAACAAGGCCTTCTGATCTCAAGTGTACCAAAAACCAAACACTCTTTCTATGATTCTCTCTCTCTGGAAAGAAGATCTAAATGGCTATTGACTTGTTTGGTTCAGTAAGTCTTATCTTTATTTGATTTATCTTTTTTCATGTTCCTATGCTACTTTAGGATATCCATAAGTGACTAGAGGAGCGAGGATGGATTGTGACTTTTTTATTTTTTCTTTTTGTTTGTGGTTTGTCTTAACAATATAGTTGGGGCAACTAAATTCCTAGTTTGATTCATGGCATTCCTTGTCTACAATGTGTTCGTTTATGCAAAGGGATAACATTTCACACCTTGTTATTTCCATACCTTGGTGTATGTTATGTATTTACACAATAAAAATGCTTTATGATGATATTTGTGTGCACCTATCAAAGATCAATATCTAGCCCCCCAATCCATTTCCAATCTTCAAACATCTCACTCAATCTCATAATTTCACTCAATCTTATGCTTACATTCTATTTTGATCATTCCATATTCTCCAAATCTGATATCAATCGAGCTAACCATTCTTCACTTCCTACTAACCTTTTCTTCTAGCTAACATTTCCTCTATCTAAACACATTAATTCATCTTATTGGTAAATTTGGCTCAATTTTAAAATGCATTTTTCACCAAATTTCCCTAGGGGCATCATGTTATCTTTCTTCAATCGGGGCATGCTGGGACAAGGTCTAGTTGGATTATATCTTGATTTTTGTTTGAAACAATGTTACTTAGAGCATTGTCTCAAAGAGGGTAAAAATGTAGACACACTCAAAATTGTCCTGAACCTACGACAATAATTTTTGACTAATTTTCCATCTAACCGTAATTTTGTTTAACCTTAATTTTGCATAGACCTAATTTTCCTATAAATCTAATCCTATTCTTCTTCACCTCTTAATAATTAAATAAGTTTAATGATTAATTTTCCTCTGATCATTTTGTTGATATTTAATCCTTTGCCTAGGGTTTGTGTAAGATCATGGGGCCAAATAATGGTGATGCAACAAAAAAAATGTTTCATGAGGAAGTGAAAAGTGCAAAAATCACCTTTGAATTTTTGGTTGGGGGTGATCCCACAATACTGGTTTACAATTTTTGGCCAAACTGAACATTGAAATATTTTTTTCTAACTAAATCTTCACTTTCGAGCACCTATAGCAACTAAATCGTGATGAATTTGAAGATGATGCAAACTAGTGATTTGTGACATTTTGTCTGTAGATTCTAAATATATTTTTTTCAAAAATTTTGGAATCATATTGCACTTCTTTTTCCATCTCCTTCGAAAACTATTTTTTTCAGTAAACAACATTTTTAAGGAGTGACACTCACCGTATAAAACATAAATTTTTTTCCATGAAGGATAAAATTCTAATTTTTTCGAATTGAGATTTGTAACTACGATATCTAGTGCTTCCAATTGGTCTCATAGTGTTTTACTGAATATTTCCTTAATCAAGTTTCAAAGTCAAACCAATTACAATTCCATAGGCGGACCGTATACAACGTAATTGTTTTTGTATGTATCAAAATTCAATCCTTTTGTTGGATCAAGGACTTCAATATCTAGTGCACTCATATTTTTCAAAAAAAATTTGATAATTTGCTATTTTTCCACATGTGCAGAACATAGAGCTTGATTTTCTGTGAAAATCCTATGTTTAATAAAACTAAAAAAATAAATACATAATAAAACCAAAAAAAATTAAAATTATATTCGTTGGATAGATTGTTCCAAGGACTACCATCATCTAGTTGGGTATGTGAAGTCTCCTCTATTTTCATCCTCAACCCGAGCTTTGAAGGGAAAATTTCTGGAGTTTTTTAATGCCAGAGGGTGAGAAGGTGGGAAAAGGGGGGTTCGCTCAAACCAAGGGGGGTTCGAGTGAACCCTCTTTCGAAAAAAGGTTTTCTTTGCTTCTTTTCGGAAATGGTGGGCCTGAGGCATTTGGTGGGTTCTCTTGAACCGGGGTTCTAGCGAACCCTCTTTTGGTTTGCTTGAACCAATAAGTTCGTTCAAACCCCAAAAACCAAATTTTTTGGCATGGGGTCATTTTTTGCAACTTTTCCTTCCTCACTTGAATTGTAAACCACTTTTATGGGTTTACCCTTGGGTTGGTTAAAAGTACATTTTTTTAATTTGTTTAATCATTTTAACCAATGCTCACCTATAATTAATTAAATTATTTAATTTAGTTAATTATTCATGCCTTCAAAAATAAATGAATTATTTATTTATTTATTTTTGAAAAATTTCTCACTCAACTCTTACAAACTTCCACCTTTTTCTCTCCCCATAAATCTCTCTCATTAACTCTTCCATCTCCATAAATCTCTCTAATATTCTTCCACCTTAATTTTCTCAATTTAATTCTTCCATCTCCACCATTTTCTCCAATCAATTTCCACTAATTTCTACTTGGAAAATGAGAAAAATTCTTATGAAAGTTTTCTCATTCAATCTCAATCATTCATTTTATTTTTGATCTCGTTTGTTCATCTCCCTAACTTCTTCTATAAATTCAATCTCTTTATTCTTTAACCACAATCTTCAAAATTTAGCTGAAATTATCATCTTAAGCCTATTGATTTGTGCACACAAAAAGCTGAGAGCAACACATTTCAAATCTTACCAAGCTAAAAGGATAAAATCAATAGAGTTCAAGCAATGATGGCATAAAGGTATAACTTTTTTTTTTATTTACATTTAATCTTTCTTATGTCAATTTGTGCTCTATTGTTGGATTGATATTTTATAGCTTATTTCTAACAGTTGGTCGTTGTTGTGTGTGATCTAAGCTTCTGAACTTGATTTATTGATCCACACTTCCATTTTATCAAGAATGATGCATTTTCTATTTAGAAAATAAACTCTATAATTTTTTTTATAATAATTTCCAATGATTTTTAAATTATGCTTTAGATTGGATACATAATAAACATCAAGAATGTTTTTTCTCACCTTGTTTGGTTCATATTGAAATGTTGTCAAGATTTCCTTCACTAACACTTCATTATTATTCTCAATCTTTGCTCCTAATTTAATTAATTCATCAATGCTTGAAAATATGTCCTTATTTCTAGTCATATGATTACTACATCCACTATCCAAATACCATGAACTTTATGTACTCCCTTTAGGAACATTACTTGTAATATGCATGTAACTATGATCATCATTTTATTTTATTTTAAATTTTGTACTTTTCTTATTCTAATCTTCTTCTTGCATTCATAAATACAATTTGACCATATTTTTTAAAATAATGGCATTTTGGATGTTTGATTTATCATACCTTTGGTTGCTTCATTGTGTATGGTTTTTTATCCTTCCTCTTCCAATTGCTTCATTATAATTGTTGGTGGACTACCTCTTGTGAATATTCTTCCTCCTTTGGCTTTGTTGTTTCATCTTCTCTATCCATGTGTGGATGTGCTCCTTGCTAAAAATATTATATTTTTCATTTGTCCTTTAAGTCCTTCATAATGACTTATGATTCAAATTCTTTTTCCAAGAATTTATTTGATGTTTTGTTCAACCTTTGATCATGAGTTTGTAAATATCCCATAAGCTCTTCAATAGACATTTGAAAAGTCCTTTGATTCTTCTATTACAATCACAATTAGGTTAAAAATTATTTGTAAACTTCTTAATATCTTCTCCACTACTCTTTGATCTTCTAATGTCTCTCCATGAGATTTTATTTGATTAACCACACCCATTACAATCACAATTAGGTTAAAAATTATTTGTAAACTTCTTAATATCTTCTCCACTACTCTTTGATCTTCTAATGTCTTTCCATGAGATTTTATCAATTTTACTTTGTTGGTGTCTCAATAAGGATTTTGTAGACTATCCAATAATTGCTTAGAACTTGGTGTTGCCACAATTCTTAAAAGTATTGATTTATCCATTTGTTGTTGTATGAAAAATAAGACTTTTAGCATATTTATTCCTATTTTATTTGAGAAGATCCTTTTATGTTTGTTTTAGACATTATATGTTGTTTGGTTTGTTGGTTCTAAAATTCTATTCTCCACTAAGTTCCATAAATCTTGTGAATGAAACATGGCTTCATCTTAATGATCCAATAATCATAATTCTTCCCATCAAACTATGGAATATGTGGTTGAGAGAGACTACTATTCACATTGGTCATTACAAATTGGCTCTAAAAGTATTCCAATCCCTTGTTTAATGATTGAACTTTGATACCAATTTGTTGAAATTGTATGTATGCTATATTTTAGACCAATCCCCTAATTTAATTAAAAAATATTAAAAATAAATTTCCATTTAAAATGCCACAACATAGAATAATGTATACATAGAAAATTTAGTTTTACATTAGAAAATAAATATATTACAAAATGTTGTTACTTTATTTTTTCTTTCATCCAATACTTTACTTTCAAGATGCATATGTTTCTAAAAAAAATTCATTTTTTTCTTATCTTAGACAATTCTAAACAATTACTCAAGAGTTTTTACAAGATAAATATATTTTAGATTATTTTAAATTTTAAAATTTTCATAAAAATCAGATATATATTCATTAATGCAATTATACAAAGAAAATATGAGAGGAAGATAATATTTCTAACAAAGCTTAAATCACTTTCACTAGATTCATTTAGAGAGAAGATTAGAAAGATGAGAGCCAAGATGTTTGTAGACAACTTTCACATTAGAACAATTATTCTTAAACACTAAAATGTTTAAAATTGTTAAATTGATTATTTGACTATTGAACAATGAAATGTTTAAGTACAACAACACTAAAAACATTTCAACAAGCTCAATCTCCAATAGAATTCTTATCATCTAATAGATTTTAAACTTTCAAAAATAAATATATACAAAATTTATTGTAAATAAATGTATACTGTGATTTTGCAAAAAAAAAAAACTGAAACTGAATTCGATTCATCTTCAATTTTAAATATTTCCCTTCTTAATTGTAACAATATAAAATTGATTGCAAAAATATTTTTTATTAAATTTTATTATTTTTTTATGAACCATCTTATTTCATCAATAAATCAAAATTATTTTACAGTAATATAAATTTAAGTATTTCCTGCTCTGCTAACATGAAGTATAGGAATGGACTTTGCCACAAACATTATAATAAAAAAAATAAAAAATAAAGATTTAAATATAATTAAAATACTAAAAATTACATCTTACTAAATTAATAAAACTAAGATTTTAAAATTTTAACAAAAATTTCAAATATATTAATATTTTTTAAATCATAATTAAACCAAAAAATCATATATACGTTATTCAATCTGTAATGAGAATATATCTTTCTGAAAGGTTTTCACTTTTGGGAATAACTGCACCAAATGATCAGACCATACTTCTAAAACCCATTAAAGATTCATAAAACAATGAAAATAATTCCCTAAAGTAGGCTCAAATAACTGCTGTACCAGACAGTGAGCATGCATTCCAGTCTCTCTTGAATGAATCTGGTTATTCCTATCAGAGTTTTGAGGATCTACTTTTATGATTAAAAGCGCTTTTTAAGTGGTTTTGTCTGAGGATTTTAAGATTTATTTTCATGGAGTGAAAAGTTTTATAAGATAGAAGAATATACATGATAAATTCAAATTTTATATTTGAAAATGAATATTAATTGGGGAAAAGATTCAGTAGTTAAGTATGTTTCAATATTTATTTTAGTATATGTTGATTTAATGTTCAATATTTTTTTTAACAATATTGCACTAATATTTGTGACTTTAAAGTTGTTAGTATTGATGATGAGTACCCATAATTAGATCTAAAAACAATCAAATCACGAGATGTCACATCAACACACTAATAAAACATGACTTAGTGCACAATTAATCATCTAACTTTTTGTTTGCCATTTTGGACAACTCAACAAAATGCATGCTGATGTGGCAATATATTTGATGATGTGGCCCTAAAACCTTATAAGCAGGGGACTTGCCAGGTAAGCCACTGTAAAAAATTGGGAGTGATTTAAAATTTTCAGTCCTCTCCTCTAGATACTGTTAATTTGTGCTCAACTACTGGTCCTCTCCTCTAGATATTGTTAATTAAAATATGAACGTTTTTGTGTAATAATTTTTATTATCAATGTTTTGCATCACATTTTATGATGTTTTTTATATTTTCATTTTTTTTCTTGTTTTTTTAAACATTCTGATAATAGATGGCAGAATATGATCCAAAATTTGATGATTAAAATATAACAGCTAAAATCTAAACAATATTATAAAAAAACTCACTGACATCTATAAATTATTAACTATTGAATACCATAGACTGAAATAAAATCTCTAATAACATTTCAACTGAAGAACTTAAAAAACCCCTCCATAAGATTAAAAAAATACTGCAAAATCTTCCAGAGAAGATAATAATCCAAAACAACTTTCTTAGTAATACCTGTTCATATTAGAAAATTCAAGATTACATACTGTAAACAAATGATGAGAAGAAAGCAGTATCTGATCCAAATATATGGATGTGATTGCAGCCAGGGAAGAGGCAGTGCATGAGAATAGCAAACAAAAGATTCTGTTACTTGGATTTTCATGCACTATCTCTTCTCGGCCGCCATTACATTCATACAATCCTTAAACCTCCTCCATTCCACTGTTCTGCCATTACTCTTCTCCAGATGAAGAGATCACCAGAGCTATCTGTTGGAGATCCCAAAATTATTCACAATTCCGTTGAAGAGCTGAGGTCCTCTCTTATTAGACTGCTAGTACCAATTATGAATAGTACAGCTAAATCCTACTGTAGAAGTTGAAGATGGTGCAGTACAGATCGTGTTGAATATACGTGTACTTGTTTGACTCCCAGTGATCATGTAGTACAAATCATCATATTGAAGTACCATGGTTTTAAAAACATATTATAAGTATTTTATCATTGTTGAAGAGAATAATCTTGAAGTTTATCTGTTTTATTCATGTGTTCATTCTAATTATATGATATGACAATCCAAGGAAGATTAGTTCAACTATACATATATATTTGTTGAATGGCTTGCGTGGAATACAATTTTTAAGTTGTAGAATATAATATTGTTAGTGTTAAAGGATATTGACATGTGAAATGCAAATTGGTAGGGTAGGAACACGAGTGTTAAGATGGGTTTTTAAGGTTAGTACAAATAATATCTATTAATGTTTATGTGTAAGGTTAAAATTGGTTTATGAAATTATAAAATGTATAGTATTTTAGAAAAATTATTGTGATTGTTTTTTTTTTTCAAAAGATTGGAATATAAAATGATGTGTTTTAATACGAAAGAATAAATAATTTAAATCTAGTTTAATTTTGTCTATATTTGTTTTAGAGTTCAAGGCCGACTCTTAATTTATTAATCCATCAGTAATCATTCAATTAGATTAGTGAAATTGACATACCTTATTAGAGTTTATTTTGACAATCTAAAGTACACATCTTAGATTTTACATGAAAAAAATCATTATACACTATAATTATAAGATCATTGACATAATAATTTTAGAGCATGTTGTATGACTGTGTGTTTTGGTATCCCCTAAGTGTTTCTAAGCTAGTAAATAACTAGATTTCTTTCTTTGTAGTTATTAAATATAATTTATATAATAAATATGAAATACATAGATAAACTTGTAATTTAATTCAATTTAGTGAACACAACACATGGGAAATGTAAAGTGCAAATTGAAATCTACAAAAAAGAAATGTGAAAATAAAATGCATCTACACTTGGAAAAATGAATATTTTGATGTTGGAAATGAACTAAGAAGCAATAGAACTATTTATAGTGAAACTCTAGGCTTGAATAAATAAATTTTTGGATCTAGGTATTGCAATTGTGCTAGTGGCACAATTGCCCTACACTAGGCATTGTAGTGGTGATAGCTCGAGCAATGCAATAGTTTTTGGATGGATTCAACTAACATGTAGGATTGCTAGTGGCTTTTCCTTTGAGAGTTCTAAAACTTTTAGGGACTACTTACCTTTATCTCACAAAGCTCCTCTCTCTTGAAAAATGTGTGTCCACTCTTGATATTAAGAAGCCTTTTGCCAAGATTGGGTCATCCTCTTGCCTTTTCTTCCTTCAAACTTCTTGGCACATCGGTCCCTCTTTTATTATTTGGTAGATTTTGCAGGAGTGATTTCAATTGTCATATCTTTCAACATTGGCATAGCAGGGTCCACAAAATATGTTTTAAAATAAAAAGAATGATTAAGGAGATTGTCAAAGTCAAATTTAGTCCAGAGGAATCTCTTTCCTCTTTTGATATTCATTTGGTCAAGAGTTTAGATTTGTCTCTCTTTGCTTCCTCCCTAGCTAGATCAAAAACTAGGATTCAAGTTTCTATGAAGGCTAATAGATTTGGGAATTGGTAGCCCCTCTGTGGGTCTCTTAAAATAAATAAGTTAATGGTTATTTCAGGGGTAATCCCAATATAGCTAGTATCAAGGGTTTTGGCAGGGATTGTAAAGGAACATTTTACTTCATATTCTATATTCATAAGGATGTTCATTTGAACAATTTCATGGAAGCTTGGGTGATTTTGAAAACCCTTAAAATTTCCTATACCAAGGGTTGGAGAAGGGTTATTTGTGATATGACTCCATGATTCTTGTTTCACTATTGAATAAAGGAAAGGACAAAGAGGCTTCATGGAGACTTACTAGGGTGCTTAAGAAAATTCTTGACTTGGTGACTAATTTTGATTCAATATCCTTCTTGCATATCCCTAGGTAATTTAAAATAGTTTTTGATTGCCTCACCAAATAGACCTTTGATGGGGTTTGGGGTTGGAATTTTATTGATTGGGATGGTTGGATCCTAAAAAAAAAAATACCTCCTTGTGATTATTCATGATGAACATGGGATCGTTGGTTAGTTGGTTGAGTTGGGTCTAGATGGGGTTTGCTAGGCCCTCAATGCCTTCCATGGATATTATATCTTGAGTCTATAGGATCTTGTGATGGATCCTCCTTCTCTTGTGTGTAGCGATGATGGTCATCATTTGGAAATCTAGTTGTAGTCTCATCTTTTTAGTATCATGAATAAAATTTATTTTTTTCCAAAAAAAAGAAAAAAAGAAGAAGCCTTATACTAAATATAGGGCACAAGGGGAAATGTTATTCTATAAATTAATTTTCCTTAATCAATATATTTTTGGGTATATTTCAACCTCAAAAAAGCATTATAGGAAATTTTTGGGATGTGTGGTAACCCAGGGGAAAGAACTAGGAATAAGTGGTTTTCAATGTGTGTAGTCAAAGGTAGATGAAAAAAGGGATGCAAGTGAGAAAATGAGGCTAGGAAATGGTTTATATTTAAGTGGGAGATGATTAGGAAGAGTTTATAAATTTGTGGTGTGGGTATGGTGAGGGAAATTAGCTACTAGAGTTGTATAATATATTGGGGAAGTGGAGAGGAAGAGGAAATAAAAAATCATCCACATGGATTGAAAACACAAAAGGCTACATTATCATCAAAATTGTTAGTTTCTTTTCTATATTAAACCAAAACCCTAAGTCTCTTACCAAAACATAGAAAAGGTGACCAAATTTATCAAATAGAAAAATATCTTCCTCAAATTAGGGGTCAAAATGGCCGAAAAGAAAGAGGATTGAAGAACTCTTCTGCACTTTGATCCTTGCAAATCTCAATAGGGTATTCCTAGAGATCTATTCAAGATAAAGAAGATAGAAAAATTAAAATGAATCCACACTTGAAGATGAATGTATTGACCATAAGAATGCCCCTTTACCAATTTTACTAAATATTTTATAATAATATCACTTTGAAGGAGCCTACTTAGCTGACACTTAACATAGGCGACCCAATTAGAGATTTACTAAGCAAGTTATCAATAGTGGGTGAATAAGGTCAAATACACATAATGGAAAAAATATGTAGAGAAATGAGACAAATTATAATTATGTGACAATGGTACTAAAACCTATTTAGTTTCTTTATTATGAAACATAAAATTATAGTGGTCTAGTATTGCCATTGATTCCAACTAAATTATCTCCTTCTCTTTCACATGAAGATAAGTCCAATACAAAATATGAGGAGAATCAACCACATAATTTTTAAGTACATCTATTTGAAAGACATCATAGAATCTTGTGAGAGGAGGAAAATCCAACCAATAGGATGCAATGTTGATGTTTTCTATAATTTTAAATGATCCAACAAACCTAGGAGCTAGTTTGGAAGATTTACCAAACTTGATAGAACTCTTTTGAGGATAAGATATCAACCACATTTTTCTCTAAAAAAATATCTAGGCGTTGCTTTTAGATATGATTGATATTTATACATGTCAAAATGATATTCTAATTTTTACCTAATCATATCCATCTAAGTATCATACTCAAAAAATACATTAGGTCAATTCACAACTCATTTATCTAATCCTTCCCACCTAATGACTATCTGAAAATTTCTTTCATGTAGGGCCTAAACTAGTGTCATTGTTAAAAAAGAATGATAAGTATTGTTATGTGTATTTACTCCACAAGTGGTAAAAATTCTTCCAATTGAATCTACCTACCCATTATGTACATTCCTATTTTATATTTTCTAATATTTGGTTAACCCTTTCCATCTATCAATTTTTTTTCAAGTGGTAAGAAAGAAAATTAACTTTTTTCACAAACATAAAAAGAATGTTTTCTAAAATATTGAGGTTATAAAATTATCTTTGTCTAAAATTGTGACCTTAGGATCCCCATGAAGACTTATAATTTCCTGTATGAATCTTAATTCTAAAAAAAGATCATCCTTAAGATTTCATGAAATAAAATAAGCTCTACCTTTGTTAACTTATTGACCACTACTAAGATGGTATAATGTCAATTTTAGACAATGGTAGACATTTTATAAAATCTATTAAAATTATAACCAACTTACTATGTAGAACTTCATGAGGATAAAATTTCACATTAGAGTAACAATATTCAACCTTCACTCTTTGACACTATAAACAATGATAAGTGAAAAATGCCACACCTTTCTTCATACTTGGCCAAAATATAACCTTTTAAGTTCATGAACCATCTTTATGATTCTAGGATGGGCATAGTAAGGTGTTATACATGAACTTTCATCATTATTTGATTTACTAATCCTATGATAAATCTATGAAACTCTTATGAACAAGATTCTAGCCAAGTTTAAATCTAATTTTAGAAAATATGCATCATCTATTTTTTGTTCCAAGATTGACCCCTTAAGAGTGAATTAATGTATGGGATAGTTGACATGAAAAATTATCTATTGAAATCATTTTTAACCTGACTATCTTTCCCTTTGACATATTTTGTATCCAAAACATAATTACTGATCAACTCTAAACATTTACGTTTTTATGCATTTAAGATTTATTGAGTAAAGATATATTAAAGGTTGTGGCGACCACTTTTCAAATTGAAAGACATTTCAAGTAATAAATAATGCCCCAATTTCAAGGAATGCACAACTATAGTTAATTTTAAATCATGTGTTCCATAATTTTTCTCACTATCCTTGAAATATTGAGATTCATAAATAACCACCTTTCCATCTTAAATTTATACTCTACTAGTTCCACCAAGAGATGTATTATTCCAACACTCAATATCTATATTTAGATTGACCAAAAATAGACTAGTAGTAAGAAAATCCTTGAGTTTCATAAAAGACTCTTCACACTATAGTGACCAAAAACATTTTTCCCCTTCCTTCAGAAGGGATTTATGAACTATCTATCCTCGAGAAATTATCCATAAATTATTTGTAGTACCCCACTAATCCCCTGAAGTTGTTTACTTCATACATACTTTTTGGTACAAGCTAGTCATTGATTGCTCTACTCTTTGTTGGATCCATGAAAAATCCTCTTTTGCAAATTTGATATATCCTAAATAAAAAAAATTATTCTCAAAAGATGAAAGATTGAATAGTTTTCTATAAGTTTTATTCTTCCTCAACCTTTGTAACTAACTTCAAATTATATTATCCTCAATCATTTTTGGAGTGAATCAAAACATCATCCAAAAAAATGAGCACAAAATAATCGAGGAAATCAAGTAAAATTATTTTTATAAGATTCATAAATATAGCAAGTACATTATCAATCCAAATGTTACAACTATGAATTCATAATTTACATATCATATTCTAAAGGTAGTATTATTAACATCACTTTCCCAAATTCTCAAATAATGGTTTATGAATAGAAAGTATCTTAGAAAATATGACTACTTTCATTTGTCAAAGAGTTCAGTGGTTCTAGGTAGTGGATACTAGTTTTTGATCATCACATTGTTGAAAATTTAATAGTCAATACAAAATTGAGGGTTTCTATCCTTATCAATAAACACCATTAATATTCTACATGGTATCTCATTTGGGTCTTATCAAATATTTAATAGATATATCATGGAACTTCACTTTAAAATATTAAAGATATATTGTATTCATATGCTAAAGTTCTCTATAAGTAGGCATTATATTAATGGAAAATCCTCTCCCAAATTTGGTGGTAATCTAGGCAACTCTTATAAAAATATATCCCCAAATTATTGTAGCATAGGATAATCCTAAAAAGACACTTTCTTATCTTTGGAAGGTTAATCTATTTGAAATATAAATAATTGGAAAAATTTCATAGTTGTTTTCTTTAGCTAAATAGAAGAAATGAGCTTAGAGGTTTTCTTTTTATTAACACCCTACAATCCTACCCAATTTACCAAATCATCAAGGCATTGTACCTTCTTAACCCTACAATCCAAATTAGTATTATGATATTGAAGTTGAAGCTTGATATATACCAAGAATTATATCATATTGTGATGTGGAAAAAGAGGACCTAGGATCTAATCACTCTTTTATGCTTATATCACATGAAGGGGGCACAAAAATGATCTAACAAGACCACTTGGCTACTTTCCTCAAGGAAGAGCGAGAATGGCTAATCAAGGTTTTGGCCTTGTTTGGATGATTAGTTGTTGGTTGAGGTTTGATTAGGATTAGAATTGAATTGATGTGATTTAAAGCAAACTAAGTTCACTGTGCAACTACAATAAATTGATGTAATTTAAGAAAAGTGCATAACTGATATGCGAAAATCGATAATAAAAAATAAGGCAGAGATAGATGAACCTAGCATATAAATTTGAGCTAAAATTGTCTGGTTAGGGGCATGGGAACCCTAGACTAGGAATGATAATTTTCTAGAATCTCAAAACAAGTGTTAGTGAGTCACAGTTTGTAGGATCTTCCCTACTAGACTCAACTTCGAAACTTTACCTGTTGATGAATAATTGCTCTTACCCTAATTTGTTGAAGTAGAATTCTTGAATGCTTGATGTTTCTATTAGGTCTTCAATTTTATCCCAAATCCACTTCAGATCTGCCACCTACAAACAAGAGAGGGGAGAAAGGGTTGTGCCATATAGGGGCTTGCCTAAGTCAAGCCCCATTTTGGTGTTTCCACATCCATAATGGCTATTATGATGTAAAGAGTGCTTACCCCTAGTCAAGTAAAGGAAAATGGATAAAAAAAAGTGTGGAAACTTACCACTTATATTCGATCTCCTTGATCAATGGACTAAATTCATGATGCACATTTCATGAAAGGAAGATTTTATTCTTGATGGGAATTCCTACAAGTGTTAGTACTCACAAAACAAATGAACACAAAACATGGACAATCATACTTATGAACTTGATGTATTGCTAACATGAATCTTGACTGATATAAAAGTTTCATAACAATGTTTCTTATTATTCTCTTGACTGCTCTTTGGATGCCTAATTGATATTTAAAATTTCATTAGGTGTTCAAATGGTGAGAAATACTTTATATTTATATGCATTTCTTCTTTTCCCATAAAATTAATTATGAAAATCCGACAAATACCTTTAAATTTGCAGCCATAAAAATGTCGACAATAAAATATAAAAAATGGGCCAAAATAGGCTAGTCAATGGTGAGGGTGCCCTAGACTAGACCTATTTTGGGATCTCAATTGTCATTAAATAAATAATTAATTTTAATTCCCAAATTTATCCCAATTTTTTGAAAATGACAATAAAACAAACAAATAATAAGCATAATTAGGTCCAAGCACATAAGGGGTAGCTAAAAATGGTGAAATTATTAAGGTCAACAATTTACAATGCTACACAAATGACCCTAACTTAACCAAATGCAATTTAACTTTCATTTTGAAAAATCCTAGATCCAAATCCATATCTTTCAAAAATTCTAAAATAATAATGTGCTTTCTTGAGCCAAACTCTACCTCCCAATAAATTTTTAGCTTAGATGTAGAGAAAACTTGTATTCAATAATTTAGGAGATGCAAAAATATTTGAAGCTTTAGAATTGATATGAGCTGATAGAAAAGTGCCAAATATCATATCTCTTAGCATTATAAGAGTAAATGGACATTTTTCCTTCTCGTTATCTACAATCTCTTATTCTATTTTTATTAGAATATTATCTTTTATAGTGAGAACTACCACGATTCCAAAATCTTTTAACATGACTAAAAGTTATAGGAATATGGTTAGCCCTTACAGCTAGAAGATTTTGAGGTTTGGCAGCACTTTTCTTCTAGTTAATTACTTTACTAGGGTTCTTTGGAACTACATTATCCTTATCATATCTTTCTAGTTTGAGAATAAATACTAATTATCAATATGTTTTTAATTTTTTTTATTAATTGTGGTTATGTACATGCTATTAATATTTTTTCTTAAACTCATTATGAGCCCTAATGAAATATGTATCCTTCTCTTCAATAATATTTAAGCTACCCCAATTACCTTGATCAAGTGTTAAGCCTTGTTATATTCACTTCATGCATCAAGATACCTCACAAACCTAGTTTAAATAGTGAATTCAATCTCCTCATCACACATGTAGTTATCACTGTAAAAAAAGACTCAAACTTGGCCTGATAGTCTACTACAAACAATATTCTTTACTAAAGAATATGGAACTATGAAAATGTTCTCTCCTTATGATTAGAAAATAGATACTTCCTTAAGAATTTCTTCTCAAAAATTTGGCAAGTGATATTTTAAATAATATTCCTTTTTTCACTTAAGTTATTCAGCCATATAGAACCCTATTAATCCAAATGAAATACACCAATAAAATATCATACATTAGATGATAATTATTATAGTTTAACATACTTATTCAATAGATTCTAATCTAAGTTTAAACTAAAACTCCACCTTCCTTGCCAATATATTTAGGGGGTGGTTGTATTTTAAATTCTCATGAAGCGTTTAGTCTAAATTAAATGTGTCAAATCACTCTATCCTCAATTAGAAGTTTTTATATAACATCCCTCTTGATAAATATCACTTTAGGCCATAACGTTACTCTAATTTCCTCATTAGACTTTACAAGTTCTCATTCCTTTCTAATTTCATGTCCACCAGAGGAGCTTCCTACCCACTTAGTCTAGCTATGATTGAATTTATTGACTCAAGAAATTGTGCCAAGAAATCATCATCTGAAGGTGGTGGAAGATGGTTACCTATATTATTTTGATGACCTCATCTTCTACCTCTAAATTTTCTTTTATTACCCCTAGTTCTCAACATTGTATGAATCATACAGAGTAGGAGATGTTAGGTTTTTATTTAAAACTATTCTACATAGAGTTCTTCAGCATTTGGAACACAAATTATAATACCAATGTAATAACTCAAAATTATTCACAAGATGTAATATATTATATGTAATACCCCTCCATTTTGCTCTGTTGTGTGAACAATGTTCTTCTCCCTTATGTTGTGTTTTTTGTTAGTACTTTGACTATGGTACTCAGTTACTATTTGATCGCTATCTGTAAAGCGATGTGAATGTTATATTTTGATGTGATGGTATTTTATTCAGATGTTATCATTATGACATGTTTTGAATTAGCTAAGTGGATATTCGAATTAATGATTCTTTATGATTTTGATTAAATTATTATGTTAGATTCGTTAGTTAGTTACATTGTATTGGTGAAGGGGATGGTATCGTACCACTCGCTTGCGGGCGCCCTACGATTCCACAATTTCCTCTTCACGTTGTGTTTTAATTATGACATATATATGCATGTGGATATACTCTTTGTTTGTAGGTTGACAGTTACAGGACATCGACTCCACCTGGTTTCATAGGTTTGAGCATGTCCATTGCCCAACGGTATTCGATTGGGAGATAGTAGCTAGATTTTCCATGCCAAGTCATCACCCTAGTCATAGTGTGTCATCGGGTTTTAGTCAGGTTAAGTTTCTTTAATATTGTTTATTCACTTTGATTATTTAATTGCATGTTATAAAGGTAAATATATATGCTTTTGTAGTTAAATTGTTGATTAAATTTATCTAGTTTTATGTTAGAAATGTGATTTAATTTATTAATTAATTTAAATTTAATTAATAAAAAATTTAATCTTGGATTAGATTTATTTTATTGATAATTAAATTAATTGTGTTGAAATAAATTAAGTTATTCATTTTGAAATCTATTGACATATTGGTTGAAATTGAAAATTAAAGAAAAGGGTTTTAAATTTCATTTTTAGAAAATAAATTGAATGCAAAAATTAAAAAATAGAGATATTTTCTATTCTATTTTTTGAAAATTTATTATGGTGGTTGAAGAGATATTTCTTGGCTATTATTTGGATTTTTCATGAGTTTTAAGAGAGAACTTGAAAAATTGAAAAAACAAAGGAGGAAAGGATTTTCTAGTTTGGTTTTGGATGTGGAGAAGCAAGTAGGAATTCTTGGAGGAGCTAGATATATATATATACATATTTTATATATATATTAATTTTGGGGGTTTGCTGTCAATTTTTTTTTAAATAACCCTTATGGAGGTGCGTAGATTTCAAAGCCCGCAGTCATATTTTTTTGATTAAAAAAAAATATAAAATAAAATTAAAATTGAATTTTTATTGGGGTTGTTGGGGCTCAACCCATAGCCACCCCCATGGGAGACACTGTGGGGAGCCGCGCCAGCACACCCCGCGCGATGGCTTAGCACTGCTGTCACTGCCAGAGGTGGTCAGCTATGTTAAGCACAACAACGCCACCAACTGCGGTGGTCGGCTGTGCTAAGCACAGTCGCACCACCAACAGTGGTGGACGGTTGTGCAAAGCAGCGCCGCCGACCGCAATGGGGTCGGTTGTGCATAGCATAGTCGGCCGCCCAACCCTAAATTGACACAAATCCCCATAAAAATGTGCCCTGAGTTTATGAGTTTGACTTTTTTTTTTATAAAAAAATAATATATATTTATTATTTTATATTATATTAATTTAATAATAAAATATGTAATTTTATATTATATTAATATAATATTAAGTAATAATATATATATATATATAGTTGATTTATTTATTTATAATATATATATATATTAAAGGGTGGATTTGATGTTGACATGATTTAAATATAATTGTGGAAATTAAAATATTGTGTTCTTAGTTAAATTATGGATTTTGTTTTTAATTAATATATGTTGATGGAACAGTATATTTGATTTTTAATAATATGTTTATTAAGATGAGTTAATTATTTTGAAAAATGATTATGTTGAGTAGAGGAAACAATTATTTAGTTTGAAATGATATGCTCTGGAGCATAGAAGTAATTGTTTATTATTACTTAAAGCAATCAAGGAATTAAACATATGGTTTAAATTTCATCCTTGTGTGAAAGAGACATTTTTAAATTAAGTTTTATTGAGGCAATATAATACTAAATTTTAGTAAAGGATGTGGATTTAGGGTGAACCCATAATAGTGGTGTACAATTTTTATGAGGAAGGAAATTTGATAAAATTCTCACGCATTGAAAATTTCATGTTTTAAAGGGTTTGTTCGAACTAGGGGGTTCACACGAACCCAAAAGAGGGGTTCAGTCGAACCCCTAGTTCGAGCGAACCCCCTTTTGCATGGTGGGTTCGCTCGAACCCTGTGATGCCACGTTCCCTTATGGGGAATTCAAAATAAAAGGGGGGTTCGAGCAAACCCCCCTTCGAATGAACCCCCCTTTACCCTTTCGAGAATAGGGGGGTTCGCTCAAACCCCCCTTTTTTGCCCTTCTCCCCCTCTTCCACCAAATTTTAGCAAAATTATGCCCTTCGAAGCTCGAGTTGAGGATGAAAATGGAGGAGACTTCACAAACCCAACTGGAAGATGGTAGTCCTCAGAACGAGCTATCCAACAAATTAAATTTTAATATGTTTTGGTTTTATTATGTATGTATTTTTTTAGTTTTATTAAACATAGGTTTTTCACCGAAAGTCAAGCTCTCTGTTTTGCACATGTGGAAAAATAATAGATTATCAAAATATAATTTTTTAAAATATGTTGAGGTTGGGTATTGATGTCCTTGATCCATTAAAATAAATAAAAATTAATTTCGATACATACAAAAAATGTTATGTTGTATACAGTCCGCCTATGTCTGAATTGCAATTGGTTTGACTTCGAAACTTGATTAAGGAAAAAATATTCAATAAAAAACTATGAGACCAAATGCAAGTGCTAGATACCATAGTTACAAATCTAAATTTGAAAAAAATAGAACTTTATCCTTTATACAAAAAAAGTTATGTTGTATATGGTGAGCGTCACTTTTAAAAAATGTTGTTTTCTAAAAAAACCATTTTTCGTGGGAGATGGAAAAAAAAGTGCAATCTAATTCCAAAATTTTTGAAAAAAAATATTTTTAGAATCGACAAACAAAATGTGATGAGACTCTAGTTTCCATCATCTTCAAATTCCTCACGGTTTAGTCGGTATAGGTGCCCAAATATGAAGATTTAGTTAAAAATAATAATTGCAGTGTCTAGTTTGGCCAAAAATTGTAAACCACTATTGTGGGATCACCCTTTAGTAAATCCAAAGTAGATTTAATTCCTGTTTGATTTCTCATTTTAATTATAAATTGTTTATGTTTTCGCTTGGGGGAAAATTGTGTGGTAGAGGTTAATAAGTCTTCTAGTTGGGTTTTTTTTAATTTAACTGAGGTTGTCGTGTTATGTTAGTCAACCTTTAGATAGCCTTGGGAAGTGCATCTAAATGTATCCAGTTAGAAACCCGATTATCGCGAAAAGGGATGTGTTGACTTTATGTCGTGGATAGGGATTTGATATCCTTAGGTCGCACTTGTGTACCCTTGGGTTGTGGATTTTTTCCACATGTTGTCTTAGAGGAGTGGCTTGCAATGAGGGTCAACACACAAAGTGGTGTCAGGATAACTCATTATAAGTTAGTTAATCCAGTGATAACGTAAATAAACTGATTATAGGATTAGGTAGTATCAAACACTATTAAGATTAATTATGCCTTGCTCATGGACACAAGGGCTTATATAGACTTGGGATGGGATGAGAAGGCCTAGAATGGCAAGATCATTATCTTGTCTTTACGAGAGATATCTGATTCCGCATTGGTTTGCATGAGGGGCCGAAAGTCATTAGAGGTTTCCAGGATAACCCAAGATGGGGGTCAGGGCCTAGGAAGACTTACCAGGATAACCCATGTAATTTTGTAATGACACTTCTCCTAAGTCAACAATATGTATGTATCAGTGATGTAATTGATTTGTTAACTTTGGAAGCATTGTAACCATTGTGATAAGTAATGTTGTATTTGAATATGTTGCAGTTCAATTTTGTGTTAGCCTATGTCTTGAGGTAGATGGTCTTGGTTAGGAATCCTTGTACTATCTCCTAGCATGTGGGGTGGGCCTTCGGGTGCCACTTGGTCGGGTGGAATGTGCACCTTACTCCGTTGGGCTTTCTGCTTGTTCGTGTTGATGAGATTTCAAGTGGGAGAGTTTGTGGGATCCAGTTTATTTTCATGCTTTATTCTTTTCATTTGATCTTGTAATTTATTACCCCTCATTTTTTATCATGGTGGAAAGTTGTAATTTGTAATCATGCTTATTGGATTTACCTCATTTAGGGAATGAGAGATGTAATCTAATTGTTTCATTATTGTTAAATGAAATCACATGGTATCTCTTATTCTTGATGTAATTTATCATGTATGGAATGTATGTGTTTCTAATTTATTAAGTAAATGAATGTTATGGTTTTCATTCATGTTTTTTGTTTGGGTCTTAAAGTAAACTCATTCTCGTAACCTTAGGGGTTGTTTGCAATGGGTAGTGAACTTGCATGTTATTGTACTTAAACAAAAAAAAATTATTCCGTTTGAGTAGTTAATTGCAACTTCCTCTAGGGTTGCGAGGCAGGGCGTTACATTATAAATTAAATTATGATATCACATGTGTAACAAGCCCAATGTTTTACTCTTTGATTTTACCTATGTTTTAACCCGCGTGTGAATATTTCATGTTTATTGGTCAACATAAAGCAATAAAAAATTTCTCTTCTAATTCAAATAACAAAATACACATTCGAAATAATCCTATTCCAAGCCCCCATTTTATTTATAAAGAAACATTACATATTCCCAAGTAACAATTTCATGTTACATAATCTCATGTAAAGATAACATTTTTCCAATTACAATTTCTAGAAAGATAGAGATAGATAAATACATACATAGCTTCCAAGAGCTTAATGAAACATAGTACAAATGATCCATATGTCCCTTCCTAAGTATACATGGACTCAAATTTTGGTTGCCAACTGTATGAGGGAGAGTATCACTCAAGTGATTTTTTCCCAAACACGGACTTACTGTGGTCCCCCACACATCTACCGAACTAGTAAGATGGCCCTACCCTTCGAAGAAGAGATTGGTTTGGTAACCTCATAATACTAGCCTTCTTGAGCATGGTGTTGTGTCCTACATAACTAGAGCTACCATACATTGGCTACAACCTACACGCATGATATTCCTAGCCTAGTTATGAAAACTTGGTTCATAGTGAATTGACAAGTGTAATCAGTGGCTACTTACACTAATTTGGCCAAAGATTTGATATAAAATCAACCCACTTGGAAGTGGAGTCATATGTTCACCCAACCCTTAGCTTGATTTGGTAAATGACACATACTCTTTTCAATCATAACATAAATTCAACCTAAAAGGTGATGACATAACTAAGTGACCAACTAGGCTACTCCCATCCATGAATTATCATAACCCCAAGAACAACCACATTAACCACACATGTACATATAGTAATGCAAACTGACATCTTCAACATAGTACTTCAATAAAAGATCATTTCTCATATTTCATAATCTATGTAAGCATACATATGGTATATGACAACCTAGGTATTATACTAATACACTATGATTATCTTATTTAACAAACACAACCACTCAATTCCAATCATAAGGAATAAATATATATATATATATATATATATATATATATATCAACCAATAAGGTTTCACCAAAATAAGAATTCACCAAAGATCACACAAGCTCACCAAAATAAGAAATAATTAAATTTTATGCAAGCAAGCTCAAATAACATATAACTCATCTTTTCCTCAAACACTTGCATTCATAACTTATACGATTTCAAAGCAAAAAGAATTAAGAAGTAAAATCAACATGCCTGGAATTATAGCTCCCAACGAAGATACTACTTCCTAAGCATAATTCCCACAATCATGTTTGTTGCTCCTTCTATGATCAACATATATCCAAACCTAGCCTTTCTCAAAACTCTCAACAAACTACAAACTCTCAAAGCAATCTCTCTTTTCTCGCTAATGCACTCAACAACCTATTTGCACATAAAACTACAAAAATGAACTTCAAAAGAGTGAATGAAAGATAATGAATGAATGGCCAAAAGGTTAAGAAGTTTCCTCTACTTATACTAAAAATTGAGAAACTTATTGCTACAAGCAAGCTCTACAATCCACCACCTTTTATCTTCCAACTACCACCACTTAATAGAGAAAACCAACTTCTCCTCTAAATGAATTGACTAAGCCAATTGAAGTGAAATGTGGCTGCTCAAATAGTTGGTATGCAAACACATATATAATCCCTACATTTTCAGCCTCCCAATTATGGTTGAGTTACCCTCTTTAATTTCCAGCAACTAAGTTCTTTTGCTAAGTCAAACACAAAATTTTTTACCTACAT
Organism: Sequoiadendron giganteum; assembly: GCA_007115665.2. Classification (NCBI taxonomy): domain Eukaryota; kingdom Viridiplantae; phylum Streptophyta; class Pinopsida; order Cupressales; family Cupressaceae; genus Sequoiadendron; species Sequoiadendron giganteum. Next base: position 484,849,787 of record CM021106.1, read on the forward strand.
GTTTCTTACTTGCATTGTGGTTGTCACACCAAGTCGACTTCTTCCTCCGCTTCAACTAGCTCGTGGATTTTGATAAAGTCTTATGCTCTAATATGGTTGTGCATGGATTTTCAGTGCAACACTTTGAATTTTATTTGCATTCTATCTCTAACATGGTGTAGAATATTATCTATTAAAATGCCTTACAAATGTTTCCCATGTGCTTCCATTTTATGTGCTTTACTTTGCAATAATAAATAATCCACATTTTATGCGCTATTAATAGTTATAATATTCTCACATATGCATGAGCCTTATGCATAGCGTATGGTTTATACTTGTTGGCTCTATACAAGACATTCACCATTTATATGGTTCGCATTATATATGCGCTAAAGTTTACTCTATAACATTTCAAATATATATAAATATTATATATATTAGTATATATGTTATAATGCCATCATTATAATATATATATAAACATGTATGTACATATTAAAATCATTGGTTGACATTTAACTATGTTAATAATTATATATATACTAGTATGTATGTATATATGCATACATTAATGTACTCATATACATATATATTAGTGTATATATTATATACATATATCATTATTTTAGTATGCATAATAAACACATGTATTTACATATTCATCGATCAGTATATATACAAAATGTATATATATGTCATATATGCCCAATCAATATTATCATACATATGATATATATCCAGGTATGGGTATGCATACATATTTCTACCTACGTATAATGTATATATTCAAATGTATTAGTTATCATAGTCACATACACATATACATATATATATTTTATGTATATACTCATCGATTAATATATAAATATGAATACACGAAGAATATCTTACACTCAATACGGATATTTTAGTCACGTAATCTAGACCACTTGAAACAATCAAGAAATCAAAGACCAAAACCAAAACTATAACAAATCATCCCCAAAATATGACCGACAGTTTACTTACCAATTCTTGATCTAACTTGACTCAACTTAATCAAACTAGGATGTGAGTGTGTGATAGATCAAATAGGCACATTAGGGGTTACCAAACCAAGCTCTTCTCCTGAGTGATACTCCCCCTCTCTTTTGAAGGACTCTATTCTTTTTCTACATCCAACTTAGTGCATCACAATAGAAGTTAGCTGATAACATTACATTCATATGCATCATATATTTTCATCTTCAAAAAATTTAAAGTATCCACTTTGAATTGCACATTCATTCATCACATTTTCTATCAAAATATAAAAAACATAATTATGTATGAAAACATTTTAACTCATCAAAGTAACACTAAATAGGTAATAACACAATGGGGTGTAACATATTCTCCCCTTGTGAATCATCATCCCCAATGATTTTAAGTATCAAACATGAAACATAAAACATAAAAGCATTGTTTTTTAAGAATTTTCAAAGTCTAGCAAAACATGAGGAAACTTTTGCTTCATCTCAGCATAATCCTCCCAAGTGGCAGAATCATTTGCATACTGATCTCATTGGATCTTGCATTGTAAATCCTCTTTATTACGTAGGTGAAGCCTATGTGTTTTGAGTACTCTGAGAGTCTTGATTATTACCACTCTTGGGTCCTATACCTATAAAGCATTCCAATCAATAACATGAATATCCCCTAACATGTACTTCTTAAGGTACAACACATGAAAGGCATTATGCATCTTAGCAAGAGGTGATGGCAGAGCAATTTGATAAGAAATAGGGTTAAATTCTTTGAGAACCTCAAAAGGACCTACATAACATGAAGCTAGCTTGGATGACTTCCCAAAATTAATGGAACTCTTGTGAGGTTTAACTCTTGAAAAAACTTTCTCTCCTAACGAGAAATGTTTGGGTACCCATTTTGTATTTGCATAACTCTTTTGCCTATCATTAGCTTCCACTAGCCTTTGCTTAATTATACTAACTAGATCCTCCATTTCTGATAGCATTTTTGGCCCAAGGCTTATCCTATCCTCTAGCTTATCCCAGCTTATAGGATTTTGGTACTTCCTGCCATACAATGCTTCAAATGGAGCCATCTTAATTATAAAATGATAAGATTTTTTATATGAAAATTCCACTAGAGGTAGGTAATCTTCCCACTTGTATTGTTGATCCATGTACTACATTCTCAGTAAATCATCTAACACTTGGTTCACCCTTTCAGTTTGAACATCATTTTTCAGATGATATGTTAAAATTATGTTCAACTATGTCCCAAGTGAAGAAAAACGGATTGCCAAAACCTAGATGCCACATGAGCATCCCTGTTAGAAATAATCTTCTCAGGAATTCCATGACCTAAATACATCTCAAATAAAATTTCAAGCTATAAGAGGAGCTCCATCCATTATATTCATTGGAATAAAATGAGTTACCTTTGTAAGCTTATTCATCACTATCAGAATGGAATTATGCTTATTCCTCGACATTGGAAGACCTTGCACAAAATCCATACTAATGACTTGCATTTCCTTTTTGGAACTTCATGAGGATACAAAAGTCTTGTAGGTTGATAATGTTTTGTTTTCACCCTCTAACATTCTAAGCAACTGGATACAAATCTTGCAACATCCCTTTTCATTCCTTTCCAAATATACAATGGCTTTACATCAGCCAACAACTTAGTTACTCCAAGATGTCCAGAATAAGGTGCGGTATGAAATTCTTTCCACACTATATCCATTAATTCCTCAAAGTTAGGTACATAGATTCTTCCCTTAAACCTTAATAAACCATCAGGTTCAAAGTGAAATCCTTCATACCTTGGTTCTTTCAGATTATTTGAGAGTGCTTGCTTGACTTGCTCATAATACTTGTCACCCTTGGATTTATGCAACACTTGACCCTTTAAATCAATTTGAATTTATGTCATCGATGGATATGTCTCCTACAACTTAGGGCATTTGTAACTTGGTTTTCATTTCCCTTGATATAGTTGATATTAAAACCATAATCGAATATCAATTCTAGCCATCTCCTTTGTCATGCATTCAGATTTAGTTGGGTAAACAAATACTGTAGACCATGGTGATCGATCTTTAGTTCAAAATGTTTTCCCAACAAATAGTATCTCCACATTTATAATGTATGAACAACTACTACGGATTCAAAATCATGTAAAGAATATTTTTTCTCATAAGCTTTCAGCTTCCTAGACTCATAGGCTATGAATCACCAATCTTGCATCAATACTCCACCCAAACCTTCACCTAAAAGCATCTTTGATGATAAAAAAATCACCATTAGGATTTGGTACTTTTAGTATCAGAGTTGTAGTTAACTTCTCCTTGAGTTGGTAAAATGCCACTTGAAATTTCTCTGACCATTCAAACTTCTTCCCTTTTTCTCTACAATGAATTAATGGGAAAAGCTATTCTAGAAAATTTTACTACAAAATTTTGATAATAACCAACCAGACCCATAAAGCTTCTCACTTCCAACACATTCTTTGGTAATGGCCATTCAAATAATTCTTTAATTTTTGTTGGATCAACTACAATCCCATCAACTGAAATCATATGACCTAGATACTGCACTTACTTCTAAAAGAAGTTACATTTTGAGAGTTTTCCATAAAGCTTATGCTCTCATAAACATTGGAGAAAAATCCCTAGATGCTAGAGTTGTTCCTCTTCATTCCTAGAGTAGATAAGAATATCGTCCAAGAAGACCAACACAAACTTATCTAAGCAATCCCTAAATACATGTTTCATCAAGTTCATGAATGCTACAAGTGTATTCGTTAGTCCAAAAGGTAGGACTGTGAACTAGTAATGACCATACCTAGTCCTCAAGGTTGTTTTGAATATTTCTTCATCCTTGACCCTTAGTTGATGATATCCTAACCCTAGATCAATTTTGGAAAACATTGTCACTCCTCACATTGGATCAAAGAGATCATCGATACATGGTAACATGTACTTTTTATTTATCATTCCCTTGTTAAGAAAGTGATAATCTATGCAAAATTGTAGTGTACCACCCTTCTTCTTCACAAAGATCACTAACACTCCCCAGGGTGAAACACTAGGTCTAATCAATCCTTTGTACAATAAATCATCCAATCGAGCCTTTATCTCCATTAAATACGTCATGATCATCCTTTATGGAACTCTTTATATAGGTTCTGACCCTGGAAGAATATTGATGGAGAAATCAAACACTCTTTTGGGAGGTAATCTAGGTAAATCATTTGGAAATACATCCAAAAATTCCCTTAGGATAGTATATTTCTCCATATTCAATTCTCTTGATTCCACCATCTCCCCATCCTCAACTTGTTTGAGATCTTGAGGTCCATAGTACACTACATCATCCTAAGAGATGAACTCGTTGCACTCTTCAAATTTTTCCATTTTTTATAGTAAAAATTTGACATCCCTTCTTCTTAGCTCTATGCATTTGTACAGTGGAGATTTTCCACAACTTAACTTCTCTAGGAATTCCTTGCAAGAATACTCAGTTCCCAAGATCATCTAAACATTCTATAGTTTTAGCATGACAATATACTTTGGCTCTATGCTTCCACATCCAATTCATTCCTAATATGACATCATATGAACCTAGGGGGCTACATACAAATTTAATTCCATAGAAAAACTCAGAAATTCAACCCTTGCTTCAAATAAATATTTCTCCACCTTAGTTCTTGTCTAGTTTGTGCATTCAACAATCCAATACTTTTATGTAGCACCAGTATCAATTAGAATTAAAATAGGTGTACCAAACAAAGTACTTGGGATTTCCACGAGAGTAATCTGATACTTTGCCTATTGGTTGTCTAGTGATACATGAATCTTCTGTTGGAACGTTGCTTATTGAAGAGGTAGAGTATTTCCATGTGGTTGTGTCCCTAGTGGTTTATTGGGACACTAACATGCGTAGTGATCTCCTCCACACATGAAACATCATCTTAATGACCCTTGTCTTGTTGTTGGTTTCCTAGAAATTCCTTCGTTCCTACTAGGGTTGTTGTTGTTATTGTTTCCCCTACGGTCTCTTTTGGATTCACTCTAATTATTATGAAATCCCTTGTCTTCTTTCCTTTGAAAGTCCTTCCCATCACTTGGCTTCTTATAATTTTGATTAGCTTGTGACCAATTAAATTTTTTTCTAATTCTTTTCACGGAAGGTAGAGATAGATTTAAGCCTCTCCTCTTTTTTAATAGCTTTCTCATACACTGTCCATAGTAGGAAGACTGTGCACATCTACTTCTCCTTTGATTTGGGCATTGAGGCCCATGATAAACTTCCTAATGTGAAATAACTCATCCTTTGGTACATTGGAATGTACCTTAGGAGATGAGTGACTTTTTCCCAATATTCATTTACCGAGGAATCTCCTTACCTTAAATTCTAAAAATTAGTAAGCTTCTGATCATAGTAAAGCTGAGGTAGCCAGTACTTTCAAAAAATTTCCACGAATTCATCCCAAGTGAGACTTAAGGAAATTAACCCAATCTCCGTCTTTTTGTTCATCCACCATTTGGATGCTTCCCTGGATAACTGAAAGGCTCCCCAGGCGGTCTTAGTTATTTAAGAGTAATTCCTTATCTCAAAATATTTCTCCATTTTCATGAGTCATGCTTTAGCTGCATCCCCACTGGTGGTTCCCTCAAACTTAGGAGGGTTGACCTTCCTCATATCTTGAGATAATTCATTTTCAATTTGTTTCCTCTTGCTTCCCTTAGACCTAGATTAGGATTCATCATTTTCATGGTCACTCGACTATAAATGATCATTGGAATTTTCTCCTTCCTCCTCATTAGGAACTTCCTATTCATGCCTTTTCATTCCTTTCACCTCTTACTCAAGGTGTCCAATTCTTTCTCTAGTCTCATTCATCATGACCAAAATATGATCCAATTTAGCCTCATTTTCTTCACCTTGGCCTACATCTTGGCTACCTCCAATGTTGGTTCATTTTCTAACCATTTTCACAAGTAGTGTTCCACTTGGAGGTTTCATTTCAATTAGATCCTATGAAGGTTTACTTAGCATTCTAAAACATTTCCAAAAGAAAACATTCATTCACAAAGAAGTTGAAAGAAGGTTTTTGCACAAATTTTGTCAAATCATAATTTTTATTGAGATCAAAGGATTTGAAATATCCTTGTATTTACATAGAGTGACTATTCAAATGGTCTAGGGGAAAATATCCCTCAAATTCACTTTCTGATACATAGATAAGTGGGACATATCCCTCATATTTTTATTTAGATACATTTTCAAAGGGTGCATAACCTTTAGACTCACTCTCAAATACACAATTTTGGGAGACATATCCCTTCTATTTTCCACTAGATGCAATTACAATAACTTTAGATAATGGAAGAAAATGAGGGTCCCTAAAAATCATGGCAGGACTAACACTCCACTTTGAGGAAATATCCTTAGAAAGTGGTATGGAATCCAACTTTGCAAGAGAGACAGGAGGTACAAAGTTAGCTACCTCATGCATCCTCTTTCTTTCTTGAATAACACAGGATAAGGCATGGTAATAGTCTCAGTTTCACTAAGCCATATTGCATTGTCGTAATTAGTTCCCTCAATTGTTTTGAGAATGACTTTCGTTTCCTTCTTGGCCTTTAGGTAACACTCATTTCCAATTACTAACTTCCTTGCAATCATCTTGAGATGTACCATCCTGGCACAAGAAGTCCAAAAATTAGATTAACATAATGTTGGATGAAGGCATAGTGAGCTCATAGATTCTAGAGTTAAACCTAGTAGCTCCGATACCACATGTAACAAGTTCAATATTTTTCTCTTTGATTTTACCTATGTTTTAACCCACATGTGAATATTTCATGTTTACCAACATAAAGCAATACAAATTTTCTTTTCTAATTCAAATAAAAAGATGCATATTCGAAATAATCCAATTGCATTTAAAGAGACATTACATATTCCCAAGTAATGATTTCATATTACATAATTCCATGTAAAGATAACATTTTTCCAATTACAATTTCCAAAAAGATAGAGATACATGAATACATACATAGCTTCCAAGAGATTAATGAAATAGAGTACAAATGGTCTAGATGTCCCTTCTTGGGCATACATCCTCAAATTTTGGTTACCAACTATATGAGGGAGAGTATCACTCAACCGTATTTTTGCCAACCATAGACTTACTGAGGTCCCCTGCACATCTACCTGATTGGTAAGATAGCCCTACCCTTCGACAAAGAGATCGGTCCTGCAACCTCATAATACTAGCCTTCCTAAGCATGGTGTTGTGTCCTACATAACTAGAGCTTCCATACATTGACTACAACCTACATGCATGATATTCCCAACCTAGTTATACAAACATGGCTCACAATGAACCGACATGTTTAATCGATGGCTACTTACACTACTTTGGCCAAATATTTGATATAAAATCAACCCACTCAGAAGCGGATTCGTATGTTCACCCACCCTTTAGCTTGATTTGGTAAATGACCAGACATACTCTTTTCAATCATAACATAATCTCACCCTAAAAGGTGATGACATAACTAAGTGACCAACTAGGTTACTCCCATCCATGGATTATCTTAACCCTAGGAACAACCACATTAACCACACATGTACATATAGTATTGTAAACTAACATCTTCAAAATAGTACTTCAAGATAACATCATTTCTCATATTTCATAATCTATGTAAGCACACATATGGTCTATGACAACCTAGGTATTATACTAATACACTATGATTATCTTGTTTAGCAAACATGACCACTCAATTCCAATCATAAGGAATATATATATATATAAGTATGAACCAATAAAGTTTCACAAAAATAAGAATTCACCAAAGATCACGCAAGCTCACCAAAATAAGAAATAATCAAAGTTCATGCGAGCAAGCTCAAATAACATAATTCATTTTTTCCTTAAACACTTGCATTCATAACATATATATGATTTCAGCACAAAAATAATAGAGAATTAAAATCAACATGCCTAGGATTATAGCTCCCAAAAAAGATACTGCTTCCTAAGCTTAATTCCCATAATTACGCTTGTTGCTCCTATGATTAGCCTATCTCGAAACCTAGCCTTTCTCAAAACTCTCAATAAACTACAAACTCTCAAAGTAATCTCTCTTTTCTCACTAATACACTCAACAACCTATTTGCACAAAAAACTACAATAATGAACTTCAAAATAATGAATGAAAAATAACAAGTGAATGACCAAAATTTTAAGAAGTTGCCTCTACTTATACTAAAAATTGAGAAACTTATTGCTATAAACATGCTCTACAATCTGTCACCTTTTCTCTTTCAATTTCCACCACTTAACAACAAAAACCGAATTCTCCTCTAAACGAGTCGAATAATTCAATTGAAGTGAAATATGGCTTCTCAAACAGTCGATATGCAAACACATATACAGTCCCTACATTTTCATCCTCTCAATTATGGCTAAGTTTCCCTCTTTAACTGCCAACAACTACTCTTTTACTGAGTCAAATACAGAAATGTTTACCTACAAGTTTCTTAATTGCATTGTGGTTGTCACAACAAGTCAACTTCTTCCTTCGCTTCAACAAGCTCGTGGCTTTTGACATTTAATTATTATGCTCTAATATGGTTTTGCATGGATTTCAGTGCAACACTTTGAATTTTATTTGCATTCTATCTCTAACATGAGGAAAAAGCAAGAAGTTGGGTCCACGAAGAGGGGAAGTTTCGGCAAATTTATTTTGCAAGAAACACATATGCATTTTTTAAAAACATGTACATGCTTTGGTATGGGTACCCAAGCTTAAATCTGAACATGTATGCGTTTAGCTTTGGTTACACACCAACAAACACGTGCACATTATAGAAAATGTACATGTTATAATGCGTACACATTTTATAACATGTACATGTTATTGAAAGCTTTTTTTTTTTTTTAAATGATTATCAATTTCATTTTTCACTACAAGTTTGGTCGACTAGGAGCGACAAAGGATTTCGCATACACATTACTAAGGGCTAACTTCAACCAAATTTTTTACTGCCACCTCCTCCCGTCGACACAATTGGCCTCAACGACCTCTTGGTTGGTTGAATTCTGCACTTTTTTGGCTTTATATCTCACATTTTTTGTTAGTAATTGTTATTTAGTTTTTGTTTATTTATTTTTTAATTAGGTTGAATATTTTTTAGTTTTTAAATTCTGTTTGTAACCAAAATCATCAACCAAAGAAAAATATTAAATTCTAAATTGAAAACCATAAAATATATACGTAAATTAACTATAATTCAACCTAAATTAGACACAAAACTTAGAAATCAAAACCCTAAACCCTAGGTTCCAAAAAACATAGACCTAAAAACCTTAACCCTAGGACCTAAACCCTAAAACCCTAAACCTAAAACCTAAAGAAGTTAAACCACAAAACCTAGGAATCTTCCATGTATCCAACACTATACACTAGATAGTATCCTTAATCCCAAGGCCAATTAGGCCTTTGCACATTGGTTAGTATGATATTAAAACATAATCCTTAATCCATAGAATGATAAATAAATTAAAATATATAATGTATCTATAAAATCACATTTAATTTCTCAATATATAGCGATGTAAAACTATTTCATATGCTTCAACTATGTTTTTAAACATTTATAAATTATCTTAGTTCAAAATCATAGTAGCAAGCTTTCTTTGTATTCTTACAAATTTTTATATTATTATAAAACTCTACAACAAATTGGCAACCACATTCACAAACTTGGTTGATTACATATCCTTTGGTTCCATTTACGTTAAACCTCTCTTAGGAATTATAATTAAGTAGGCATATAATTAATAACTATCACAATTCTATTAAATACATGTCACATAAAATTATTGAACTTGAGTTACGAATTAGATGTATATAGTATTTGTTAAAATTGTTATTAATGTTAACAATTTTTTCTAACTTAGATAGAACCACACCCATGTCCTAGTACTTAAATAGGTTGCCCATGTAGCCTAGTTTGATTAGTGTGACCTTGTTTGTGACTAATGTTACCTCCCAAAATGTGCTTGCATCTTTTTGTACACGTTCATTGATTAAACGGTTATATTGAGAAGAAAGAGGAGGCCTACTCTAAATAGAAGTAATACTACTGACTTTATCAATAATAGTTAATCCTTATTTTCAATATGCAAAGATAGAAAATATGCCAAACAAACATGAAAAAGGCTTAATCAACTAATGTTACAACTAAAATTGAGACTAAGACTAATGTTACATGAATTTAAGTTTCTTATGAATTTTTTAAGATAGTAATCATTGATCCGAATTAATCTAGAAAGATTTCGTTAAACAGATGTTCCAGACACATGTCTCATCAAGACTTATAAATATGTCTATCAAATATATAATAATAAAACTTGAGAAACTTTTAAAATAGCCATGATTATCTTCTCAAACTAGTCAGGAAATATAGGCTAGTTAAGAAAAACAACTAGAAATTTAGTTAGAAATTAAACCAAAATATCACCTTCCCAAAATCACACAATCATGAAATGCCAATAATAAATTATGATCAAGTAGCTCATTAAATTATACTTAATGCATTTATATTTTTTCCACTTGTTAAATCAATGAAGTAGGACCTTGATATTATTATTTAAAGATATTAAATTAGGACATAATGTTGAAATCAAAATTTAAGATAGAGTGCGAATTTAATCAAAGGTACACATGATTTTAATTATATAATTTAATGTACATGTTGTAGGGGAGGCTGTTATTGTTTGTATAAATTATACAACATTAATTAATCTAAATTTTAATGCTATGGATTTTTTAATGTTTGAAATTGAATGTGTTTCAAATGAAATATATTTTGAATTTGTGCACGTTCAATGTGGTTTTTAGTTCAAATTGTGTACATTATTTAATTAGTTTGTTGATATATATTTTGTTCAATCTACATCCTCTCTTTTGTAATACATCTATGATTGTCTCATGATCATTCATTGAAAGTGTCCATAGCACTTTATTAGTAGGATTCCCTTGATATCTAACTAGTTTTATATTGGTTGCCAAAATCAAATGTGAGTAATGTATAATCTTCTTGTGTCTTTCATAGTCTTCAAATGCAGGAAATCCATTCTTTCTTATTAGATATTTTCAAAGCCAAGTGCCAACAACAACCATAGAACCAGTTGGATACTCAAAGTTGTCATCATCCACTCTAGGATGTACCAACTTATGTTTTCTCTCAACACATCTAGCCAAGGAATATTTTGTCTCCTCTTCATTCCCCTCAGGTGCAACAACAACATACACATGTCCTGCAAAAAGAAATTCAATAAAGAGTGGGATATATTTAATTCACATATAAGAATTCATACATATAAAAATCAATTCAATTTAATGTACCTTCTTATACAAGGTCTGAAACAACATCATAATGATTTGATGTGAACACTTGATTATCTTCAATTGTCGTTCCATGTTGATCATGTGTCGATGTAGGTGTTAAGGCTCTTTGTTGCAATTCTTCGACCCATTTTGTATTTTCACACACCTCCCAATCACTTGCAATACAAATTTAAAAAAACATGCAAGCTCCCTTGTCCATATTGTCCATGTGTTTGCATTCGAACTCTTAAATGAATGCCATTTTGCAGATCCATTAATTGTTTCACAATCTTGTCGAGTAAGAATATAATTTTCTTCAACTAACCAAAATAAGCATCAAATTATTGAGCTCACTAGTTCTTGTAGATAATTTGGTATTGCACCAATCTACAAGTGCACATGCATCTCTGAATTTCACTGCATCCTCAAATTTTAGTTGCTCTCTAGCAAGAGCTCTTTTCACACATGCACTTGCTCCATCATGTTCTCCTTTACCATGTCCAGCTTCAAAAAAAATCCACACATGTGTTGGATATTATTTTGCTTATGAATTCTGCATAACCAATAAAACATTCTAGCATTCTTGAATTGACCCGTGCAATTATCCAACCATATGAGATGTTCTCTCATTTGAATTCCTCTCTTTTAAGTTTTTATAAAGTATATCAAAACAATATTGAACAAACTCAATTGAATGTAATCAATTATCACTTACATAAAAATGGTACTTTATCAAAATTTTCTAGTCTCTTCTCTATTATCATCTGCATATACAATATGAACAAATATGGCTACTTGCATTAAATTATAATATTGTGATTGAATTTATTCTTGTGGAGAAAGAGTATAGTTTTTAGAAAAATTAACAACTAACAATATAGTTCCAATTGGGAATGTGTTTTTACATGTACGAAATTGATCATCAAGCCAATGAGCATATTGAAAGTGTTTAACATATTTAGGTACAATCTTAGTTTTAAATTCTTTAATAAATGCATGCACACGAAATTTTTCCACAATTAACTCACAATGTTTTCCAATTTTTCCATCTTTTAAAGAATACTCGATATTTTTAAATTTTTTAACATCCACTAATTGTTGTCCAGATTCATATAAACTAATTTCATGCATACATTCTCCTAACAATGAAAAGTTACCACATCTATCACATTGTCCAGAAATACATGCTTTTAAATAAAATAAGTTTCCATTAGAGGGTTCACAAAACAAACCCTCTATAAAATCTTTGATTATTTCAGGTGGCATATTAATACCAAAAATGTCCTGCATAATTTAGTTAGCATGCAAAGTACAATGTATATATCAAAAAATATCATAATAATAACGAAATTATACATGAGTCTTACAACAACAAGAGATTTGTTGTTTATTAATTCTAACATACCAAGGTTTACATTTTTCAAATGATCTTTGACTTATGCTAATATTAAATGGAAACATTGAATCATCTAAAAAAAATTATATAATTCAGTTTGAGTCATATCTAAGAGATGCTTTGGATGAGGGTCGTGAATTTTGGATACCACCCTTAATTTTAAAACATCTTTAATATTAGGTGATAATCTTTATTATCATGCCAATATTTTTCGATTAAAGATTTGATTTCATTAGTTAATTTCATGTCTGACCTTGGGAGTCTACCACTAAAAATCCAACATTGATTAATTGGATCTTTTTCAATACTTTCTCTTCTTTTAGCAGCTCTTATCAAAGTTTTAGGATTTATTTTTATATATTTACTAATATTACTTAACATTATTTTATTTGAAGTTGATTTATTAACTAGAGCAGTTGTTATTGCATGATGGGCTACATTCTTATCTTTAGATTGACTTTTCTTTCCTATAGAATCAATAGCATTGACAACACTAGATATGACTTGTTCTACTGAATCATCTTTATTTCTTGGTTTTACAAAATGCCTAATTTTTTCATCACTTTTCTCATTTTCCACATTTTCGTCAATTGCATCATGAGTTGACATTGAAATCCTAATTTCTTTCTATAATAAAATATTTTATATATTCTATTTCCATGAGTTCTGATTTGTCTCCAAGAAACTTTACTAGGAAGGTTATCTAGCACATCTCTTTCAATTGTAAAAAAAAAACATTTTCATTTTCATTCATACAAGGGGTTTCATTTTCATTTTCAAACATAAAAGGGATTTCATTCTCATTTTCATCAATATGAGGAATTTCATCATTATTTTGTTTTTGCATTGTTTCAAAATTAGAATTATTGATCTCATCAATGATGTATCCAACTTCATCTAAATAACTAAGATCAATATTATCAAGACTTTGTTTTTAAGACATACCTAGATAAATTGTTTGAATATGTGAATTTTCTTTATCATTGGGAGGTGGATTTGAAGACATACCCGAAGTTGTTTGCATACCTATGCTATTTCCATATCATTCAAAAGTGAAGTTGAACCTGCATAGTCGGGTTTGTCTCCATAATTGCATTTTATTCCATATTCACCATCTCCACATTTGCATCATCTACATTCATCTCACCCTTCATAGTTTCCTCTTCAACATTCATGGAACTAGATGGTTCCAAATTTTTCATTTGGTGAATCCTTTCTCTTCTATCCCTTTGTATTTTTGCCTCCATTTCTCTATTTGATTCAATTTCTTCGAGTGTCATTAACTTTCTACTTCTTTTTTTCCTTTGCATTGATCCCAAGATTACTAAACCCTCTTTGATAATAATAAAAATGATTCTTAACCTATTTTACAATTGCTACCTCCTTCAAATATTCAAATAAAACTATATAGTATGAAGATCCTTTCTTCTATAAACTTTGAAGTACAAAAACATCATGAATACATCCAAAAGTTCTTTTTTTCCAAATCTTCTTGTAAAATGTTCTTGTACTTGATTCCACTTCAGAAAATTCAACCTGCACTTGTCTCTTCTAGAAATTTGAATAGAATATGCCCTGTTAAGAGATTGTACAAGAAAACATTGAAATAAAAATTACAAAAAAAATAGGTAACGTGCACTCGTTATATAGCATGCACACATTTTGTTTAAATAGCGTGTACGTGTTTTGTAATGCGTATGTTTTAAAAAAAAATTAAATCCCCAACCCACATTTTTCCTCAGCTTTAGACTCAGGAAAGGCTTGGCAACCCAACCTTTAGCCTTTGACCTACAACTAAAAAACTAAGGCAGGTTCAAAAGGAATGTCCAACTTTGGCAATATGGCTGATGGAATTTTTTCTAAATCAAATAAGAAATTAAAATCCATCAGAGAACATGATTTATATTTTCCAAATATATTATTTTTGTTAATATTGTATTATATTTGTTATTTTTTAATTAATTTCTAAGCAAATTAGTCCATAAACTTGAAATATCAGACTTTTTAAATTTTTCAATAATTTTTTTTTGGTTAATTTTCCTGTAAAAAATAAAATGACATCAATCTTTAGACAATTCTCTACACAATGAAAAAAGAAATTCAAAAAATATTGAGTTTAGGTCCAATTATGTTGTCCATACACATTGATTTTTAAAAACAACAATTAAGGCCAATAAAAATTCAATAAAAAAAATATTTAGAAAAAAATTACAAAAAAATATCCTCATCAATATTCATGTTGTTAGCTATCTTTCCCCAAAAGTAATTAGCAAAATACTTTTATTTGGGTCAAAAAGCGGTGTCTGTGCACGTGCACAATATGGTAAAAAAAAATCTTTTAAAAAGTGGTTTTTATACATCCCTATCAAAATTTAATTTCTATCATCTGGGTATTTGTATAAATTACATATTTGGAAACTAGATTCAAAATTCAAAATTTTCCATTATTGAATTTTTTCAAGATTCTGTTAGAGTAAAGGTTTTAACTTAATTATGTTGATTAAGTTACCTTTATTCCCTTCTTAAGATTTCACGTTAGTTTGCATATAGTGACATTTAATAATTATATATTAATTATTAAATGTTATCCTATTAGGGCTTCTATTAGGGTTTTTCGTATTAGGGTTTTATTAGGGTTTGCATGATCTCCTTTTTATAAGGATTGATCCCATTGTATTTCATATCAATTCATTCTCTCATTCTCTCTGATATATACATTTTCAGTTTTCAGAGAACCCTTGCTTGTTTGTCTTCATCTCTTCTTTTGTGACAGGTTATTTGCATGCAGGTGATCTTCGGGGTTTGTGGTGTTGTATTTTCTCAACTCCTACATGGTATCAGAGCTCCACACCTGCTGCTTCCTGTTCTTGGTGTGAAGATTCTTGGAGCTTCAAGGGTTTGGGGCTTGTTTTCTTGATCTAGGGCATACCTGCATTTTTGAAGCATTTTCAGCTCAAACGGACATTGTCATTGCATCCGCAGTGGTCCAAAACCCCTAAATCGATTGTTCATTTGTCCATTTTGGACAAAGTCGAAATTTGAGGCAAAATTTTTTTTACAATTTGGTCGTACGGCCGTCCATTTGCTAGTAAAAAAAGTTTTTTTCTGTCATTTTATTTTTCGGAAAAATATTGTCATTTTTTTTAACCGCAAAAATTTTTTGTAAACATTTGTTTTTTATCAAAAACAAAATCAAGAAAAAAAATCAAAGGCAGTTTAAGGGCGTGTCGGCCCTGGTATTGGGGTACCCGCAGGTACTTGCGTATGCAGGCCTGTGGGCCCATAGTACGCCGCCCAGCTTATTGACAGCCGTCAGCGGCCTTACTGCCTACCGGTGAATTGTCAGTACCGTCGACGGTAGTACAGTGGCCGCAGCGATACAACCCCCGCCCGACCAAAAATTTTTTTAAAGTTTTTTTACAAAAAAACATATTTTTTGTTGTTTTTTATTTTTTAAAAAACAATTTTTTTCCAAATAAGCTCAATTGCACTTTTACGGTGACGGCCGTTTGGCCTTCAAATTTAACCCAGTGTTTTTGCTGCAACGACCGTATGACCGTCAAATTTAACCCAACACTGGTTTTTTCCCTCTTTGGAGCTGATTTATTCCGGAGGCCGTAACTTGGGCATACGATATCATTTTTTGGAAAACGAGATATCGTCGAAAAGCTGGTTTTCTCATCTTTCCAGTGGTGTGGGTCTCATCACTTCTTTTTTCCGTTGGTGCATTCTATAGCCAGTTGAAGACTAAGGGGATTTTTTCAGTCTCAAGCTCATAACTTTTGATTAGTTTCTTCGTTTTTCGTAATCTCAGCGGCGTTGGAACCGTATTTCAGAGCTCTTCAGTTTCATCCATGCCATTTTTCTAGATTTCACTCCAAGTATCTTTTATTCAGTTATTTGTGTTTTCACACTCTGGTGGATTACCTGGACATATTTGCTCTTGGAAACTTTTTGTTCGTATGGGATGCTTTGTTCTTGGCTGTTCTTCATGTATTTCCAGCATTTTGTCCTTTAAGGACATTTTGAGCATCATTTGTAAGCTATCTTTTATGTAAACGCACTGAGATAAAGTGCCACACTATTGTACATGCATTTTTTGGAGATTTTGCACATAAGGTTGTGCCATATTTTGTACTCGCACTGATATTATAAAGTGCTATGAGGGGTTGTGTAGTTTTCCTTTGTTTTGCCATCACATCTTTGTCCGGTGAGTATCCCTCCATGACAACATTGAATCCATACCATGGGGGGTTGTGTAGTTTTCCTTTGTTTTCCATCACACCTCTGTCCGGTGAGTGTCCCTCCACGATGACCATGGATCCATATGATTTCAGTCTCATGCATGTGTGCTTTGTTTTGCACACCACTTTTTCAGTTGCAGGTGCTTTCTTGTGCACTTTCAGATGTTGTATCTTCTTCATGCACTACAGGGTGTTGCACACCATTTCAGTTGATCTGTCAGGCTCCCAGTTCACCATTATGGGGGGGTATTATATTGTTCGTGCTAATGCTTCCTTGGTTTCGCCTTGGAAGGAATCTTCCATTCTCAGTTGATCAGTGTTTCAGACTATTGGTTCTTGTGCCATTTGTATCTTCGTTCGAGGTGTTTGCCTTTGTTTGCCATCTGATTCGAGTAGTGTCATATGAGCACTTATGCAGATTGTTGTCTTCTTGTTATTGATCATCCCATCTTCAGCGAAGGTTCTTCAGCACCATAGCAGTCATCTTTCAACAGTTGTTTGCAGCTTCTTCTGCTTCAGTGATGTCTCTTCTTGGCTTTCTTCTTCTCTTTTTGGAGTAGAGCTTTTTCCCATGAGGTTTTCTCTATTTCTCCATTTTATAGAGATTTGGTTGTATTTGGGTACCTGATCTGGCCTAGTTACCGGGACCCATGTTTCCTTCTTGCATTGTAGTTACCTTTGCTTTCTTGCACTTGTTTGTAGCTGCACTGTTGCTCATCTTAAGGGGGGGTGTTAGAGTAAAGGTTTTAACTTAATTATGTTGATTAAGTTACCTTTATTCCCTTCTTAAGATTTCACGTTAGTTTGCATATAGTGACATTTAATAATTATATTAATTATTAAATGTTATCCTATTAGGGCTTCTATTAGGGTTTTTCCTATTAGGGTTTCATGATCTCCTTTTTATAAGGATTGATCCCATTGTATTTCATATCAATTCATTCTCTCATTCTCTCTGATATATACATTTTCAATTTTCAGAGAACCCTTGCTTGTTTGTCTCCATCTCTTCTTTTGTGATAGGTTATTTGCATGCAGGTGATCTTCGGGGTTTGTGGTGTTGTATTTTCTCAACTCCAACAGATCCATTGTGTAAGTGCCTCAAATTTTAGTCCAAGTGTGACAAATTCTGGAAAACAGCAAAAACACTTCCACTTTTTGAGCTTTTTGTGGACCCAGCTTCTTGCATCAACCCCATGGCATAGCATATTATCTATTAAAATGCCTTACAAATTTTTCCCATGCGTTTCTATCTTATGCACTTTACTTTGCAATAATAAGCAATCCACATTTTGTGTGCTATTAACAACCATAATATACTCACTTATGTGTGAGCCTTATGCGCAACCTATGATTTATGCTTGTTGGATTTATACAAGTCATTCACCATTTATATGGTTCGCATTATATATGTGCTAAATTTAATTTATAACATTTCAAATATATATAGAACATTATATATATATATTATTAAAATCATTGGTTGGCATTTAAATATATTTATATTTATAATTATATATATATATATATTAATATGTATGTATATATTGGACAAGGATTTTAAGGTTTATTCCTTCATTTTTCAAAAATCATGAGGTAAATATATATAAAATATGGCAGAGCAGTGGGAGAACTGTGAAAAAACATAGAAGGGCGTAGGAAACTCACATGGAGATTTAGAGAGGCAGCGAGATTGAGCTTCAAATGGTAAGTCGGATTTTGGCGACAAGTTCAAAGGTGGATCTCCCTCCTAGGGTGAGGAAGAAGCAAGGGAAATTTTAGACAAGGAGGTGCGAGATCGAGCCACAGTGGAAGACTGGTGTACCATGTGTCGAGGGTATCCTTGGCAACATTGTTCGAATAATGATTGGTCTGGGCGATAATGGCAGGATCGAGCTTCCATCCCTTATCAAACCAGAAGATGCACTACTTCTAAAGGTCATTAGCGGGAAAAAAATTCAAATTTTGGTAATCAAAAGAGATTGGATCGAGGCAATAAGGGAAACCCTCGATTTTCTAAGGTTCTACCTAAAGATGAATTTGGTTGCTCTAACTGAAGAACCATGGTTTTAGGTTCAAAGTTCCTCACTCCATTGATAAAGCGATTGGAGTGTCAAGGGATAATAATGAAATGGTTTGGTTCAAATTTGAACTGGGATGAGCTGATCAAATGGTGGCAAAGTCGTTGGGGTTCAGAAATGGGCTTCAATTTTTTGGGAAATGGTTTTTTCTTAGTAGTCTGCCCCTCTCCCTTTGTTTGCAAGGACATCCTAGAAGGAGTCTAGTTGATGGATGGTTTCAACTTTTATATGAAGCATTGGGAGGTTGGGTTTGATCCTCTCACACATCAAATTTCATACATCCACGACTGGTATAGCCTTCCATGTCTTCCCTATGAATTTTGGCAAGAAAACATCCTATAAGAGATTGGAAACAATTTCGGGAAATATATTTGTGCGGATGAATGGACTGGAGATGATGGAAAAATCACTCATGTGCACATCTATGTGGAGATTCTCCCTTCAAGTACCAGATGGAAGGAGGTCAAAATCTACACAGAGTGGGGAGTTTTGACTCAATATTTAGTCTTTGAGTTGAGACCTAGAGGTAGTTGGGTCGATACACTGGGATGGCGATCAAGGGAAGATTCCACTATCCTCAATCAGAGCAAAGTGGATACGTCTTCAGGCAGCTGCCCAGTCATTCCTAATGTTAGGGATTCTAGGACTGTGAAAAATCTAGAAAAAGACATTAATCTACAACCTTGCGAAGAGAATAAAGATATAGTTGCGCCAAGAAATATGGCAGATGTGGTATTTTCGAGAACAAACAAGGACATGAGCCAATTTCTAAACAACAAAGTAAGCGATGGACTGGATCTCATAAACAAATATTTCAGGGAAGAAAATTTAGATTCCCTAATTGAGGTAAGCAAAGAAATTATGGAATTGGTAGAGGAGGGAAAGGCTGCTTCAATTGACCATTTCATAGGGGACACAACCAAAAGATGATTGGATGGTGGATGGCAGTATGGAGGAATTTAGGCCAGCCTCCGTATTGGCAGAAGAAGATCAGTGCATTCCTGGAGCTCGCGATCTATGAATTATGCATAGAGAGGTTGGGAAGTCCTCTCCTGACTACGGAGAACACAAAAGAAGGGGACGAACTCCAAGTGTGGAGAAGTTAAATTTGGATGGAGAGGTAATTGGGAAAAAGAAAATCTTTGATAAAAGTAGGGAAGGGGGATCCCCTTCCTGAAGGAAAATTAAAATCCTTCGTTGGAATGTTAGGGGCATCAATGCCCCTAACAAGTGGCATTTGGTGAATGATCAAATTAAGTCTTCCCAGACAGATCTTTGTATTCTCTAGGAAACCAAATTAAATCTTGAGGAGGCAGTTTCCTTTGAAAAAATAATGAGATCTTGGAAATCATTGGTAGTGTCTGCAATTGGGGCCGTTGGTGGTTTGATAAATCTTTTGTTTCCCAATAAGGCATCAGTGGAGAAAGTGGAGGAAGGAAGTAGATGGATTGCTTGCAAAGTTAGGAGTTTCTCATCAAACCTTTGTTTTCTTTTGATCAACGTGTATCGGCCAATTTCCTGCATTGAAAAAAGGACTTGGCTGGAAACTGAGAATGTTTGTTTCATAGTTGGCCTAGAGTTTTGCATTGTGGGGGGATATTTCAATGCGATTTTGCATTATGAAGATAAGCGAGGAGGTGTTTTGAAAAGAATGCAATCCCAAATTGACTTTGAAGCTTTTGTGGAAAGAAATCATTTTTTTGAAATTCCAATAACCAACGACACCTACACCTGGACTAACAGGAGTTTGGGCTTCTGCGCTATCGTAGAAAATTTAGATAGATTTTTCTTTAAGGTAAATATGGGGTTCTTTCCCTTCTCTCTAGAGTACAGGATTCTCCCAAGTTCGGGGTCGGATCACTTCCCTTTCATCCCAGAGCTTTCAGGGGAGTATTGACCTGCCAGGTGTCCCTTCAAGTTCGAGTCAATGTGGCTGAAGGATCAAAATTTTCTCCCATTGATTGCAGCCTGGTGGGAGGAAGTTGGTGAAGTAGGCTCAAAAATTTTCAACTTGGCAACAAAACTGAAGCATGTTAAGTATAGATTAAAGCACTGAAACAAGACATGTTTTAAAAATATCTTTGAATAAAAAAGAAGAATTGAAGAAGAACTGAAGGTTCTAAATGAGGAATTCATTAAATGGGGGATGAATAATGAAAGGTTCCTAAAGGAGAAGGAGTTTTTGAAATAACTCAATGAGTTTGTCTCGAAAGAAGAAATATTTTGGAGACAAGAGTCGAGGGAGGCATGGTTGAAGGATGGAGACAAAAATACAATTTTTTTTCACAATTCAACTAAGTAAGGTGATAGGTTAACCGAACTTCTCACATCACCTCTGCTAACAAGCGCCCTTGAGATGACCCGACCCAAATTGCTGAAGAGGTGGTATCCTACTTTCAAAATCTCCTCAATGATTGGGAGGGATTGAGGTTTACTACCCAAAAAAATCATCTGGAGTGTATCCTGAAGTTGGTGAAAGATGAACAGAATCAACTGCTATCAAAATGTTTCATTGCAGGTGAGATTCAAGATGCGCTTTTCCAACTTCATCCAAATAATTCCCCTGGGCCAGATGGCTTCGTTGCCTCCTTTTTTTAGCATTGTTGGAATATTATTGGACCAGATGTTGTTGCAGCCTTAGAAGACTCCAAGGCTTTAGGAAGAATTTTAAAGGAATTGAATAACACATTTATTACTCTAATTCTGAAAAAGGAGGAGCTAGATAGGATGGAGGATTTTCAGCCCATCTCTTTATGCAACATCGTTTATAAAATTTTGGCAAAGGCAGTGGCTAATCACCTTAAGGTTCTCCTTCTAGGTTTATTCTCAGAAGAAAAAACAGGCTTCGTTCCAGGGTGTTCAATCTATGATGGTGTCATTATAGTTCAAGAGGCTATCCATTCAATCAATAGAACCAAGAAGCAATCCATGATCATGAAACCGGATATAAAAAAGGCTTATGACAAGGTAAACTAGCGTTTTCTGCTAAAGGTATTGGAGAGTTTTGGTTTTCATAGAACGTGACTAGACTAGATCTTTAATTGGATTGCTAGTCCAAGATTTTTAGTACTGGTAAATGGCTCGTCTTGTGGTTTTTTTGAAGTATCTCGTGGGCTTAGGCAAGGAGACCCTCTCTCCCATTTTTTGTTCATTCTTATGGTGGAGGCTCTTTGCAGATCCTTAAACAAAGCGATCGAATTGGGTGTTCTCAAAGGGATCCAAATAACAAGTAACCTCCCTTTGGTGACTTATCAACAATTTTTTGACGACATGTTGCTTGGCAAGGCTGGGATGAAAGAATCTCTAACTTTCAAGAGAATCCTATTAGATTGTTCTCGAGCTTCGGGTCAGGAGGTAAGTTTGGAAAAATCCGAAGGTTTTTTATTTTTCATTGACCTTGCATTAGAAACTTGCATTCTCCATGTTTTGAATTTTTGTAGAGGCAAGCTCCCATGTAAATATTTGGGTGTCCCTTTGGCCGTGTGGGTCCAATCTGGAAAACTTTTGGACTCGTTAATTGCAAAAGTGGAAAGTAGGCTCTCATCATGGAAAGGCAGGTGGTTGTCTTGGGCTAGGAGGTTAACATTGATAGAGACAGTGGTGGAAGCTCTGCCAATATACATGCTCTCTTGCCTCCCTTTGACAGGGAATGCATGCTCTAGATTAAACCAAAAAATGAGAAACTTCTTCTAGCAAGGCAACTCAGAGCAAAAAAAGTTTCCTTTGATCAAATGGGAGAAGGTTTGTAGTGCGCGTAAGGAGGCTGGAGCAGGTTTAAAGAACCTTGCCTTACAAAATAAATCTATGGGTGTCAAATTGGCTTGGAAAATATATGCTGGCCAAAATCTAAAATGGGTGAAAATATTGAAAGCGAAGTATTTAGGCGAAGAGGAAACAAGCTTCTTTACAACCAGTCACCTTCCTAAGGGTTTGGAATTTTGGAATTTCATATTTGGCTACTGAAATCTTATTTTGAATTCTCTTTCTTTGGATGTCAGAAATGGAAATACGACCCTTTTGTGGGAAGATTCTTGGGGTGGCTATGGCAAGCCTGCAACACTAGACAATTTAAGAAACATCATGGAGGTTTCTAGGAGGGTCTAGGGAGGTCGTGTGCAAGACTACTTTTCCAAATTTTAGGAGGATGGGATTTTAAGGTGGTCATGGAAGGATCCCATGCAATTGGAACTCAGTATGGAGGAAGTGGAGGCATTTGAAATTATTCTTAAGGAATGAACTTTGAACATTAGAGTTGGGAAAGATGTTCTGAAGTGGTGTGGCTCAGCTTCTAGAAGCTACAGGGCTAAGGATGGCTATAGAAAGTTGGAAATTGGTCAGGAAGCAACTTTAGGGTGGGATCAACTTATCCTAGATAAACTATGTTGGAACAGTTGTAGCCTTCCCAAGGCTGGAATCGTCTCATGGGCAGCTTTTCAAGGTAGAGTGTTAACAACAAAAAGGCTAACAAAATTTGGTATTCTTGGGCCTTCAAGATGTGTTCTCTGCAAAGAAGCTGAAGAATCGAGTGATCATCTCTTCCTTAATTGTCTTTTCGCGGCCAAATGTTGGGATTGGTTGTGTGCCAAAATGAATTCGGTAACTGCACGGCCAAACAAAATCTTGGATTGGTTCAGAAGTTGGCCAGTCCTGGGTGGCAACTCAGTCTTTATATGTTTGTGGTGGCTTTTCCCATCAATGGTTCTTTGGGAAATCTGGAAAGAGAGAAATTTTTGAATCTTCAAGGAGAGGAAATGTTCCTTCCATATTTTCTCAAAAAACTTGAAGCCTGCATTGTCAAGTTAGCTAACTCAAGAGTGGCAAGGGCTGTGAGCGCCAAATCCACCTTTTTCGGTTGGGACTCTCAAATTTTGAAGGTTTGGGGAGGTATGAAGGTTCCTAGCTTAATAAATTCCATGGCACTTCCAAACACAATAAGAAGAGAAGAGGTTAAATGATGCCCACCTCCCCAAGGTTGGCATAAGTTTAATTTCGATGGCGCATCAAGAGGAAATCTTGGGAATTCGGGTGTTGGCTATATAATTATCAAATATTGGCATGGAACGATGGTTGGAAGATTGGCTCAGCCTTTAAGCAATGGAACAAACAATATGGAAGAGCTTCAAGCAATAGACCTTGGTATCAAGCTTTGCAAAGAGTTGGGTGTGCAGAAGGTCATAGTTGAGGGTGAATCATCAACGATCATAAATGCCTTGAGGTCAAGCCATCTGAAGAATTGGAAACTGGATGCAATGTTGGAAGTCACTCTCCTATTTAAGTAGCTTTGAAGAATTCGAAATAAATCATATTTTACGTGAAGGCAATTTTGAGGTGGACTCTCTAGAAAATATGGGAGTTGACGGAATTCATAAAAAAGAAATTTGTGCCTCTAGAGAGGTGGCATAGTGGGAGGAAGGGAGGGTCCCACCCCATCCCATGAATGTTGATGTGGTGTGGCCGGGTGGAATGCATGAGTTGGAAGGAGGATGTGTTGGCTACACGTCCGTAGAACTCTCTAGGCCAAGTAAAATTCATCATGCTTCGTCGGCTCCTTGAGATTTTCTTGTCCTTTCAAAGACGTCTACTAGGTTGCAATGGATGGTGGCCAAGCACATTTTTCAAGGCCTTTATTCCCATTGGGTGGAATCTTTTCATCCCTATAGCTTTTAGTGGTTTGGTTTCTTGTGCCCTATGTGTTCGATGAGTAGGTTCATTCTTTTAGTCTCTGCAAAGGAATTGGAAATGGGTGGGATGGTGATGCCAATGTAGTTGAAAAGATCCAAAAGGAAAATTTCCTTTGAAGGTCTGATTTCCTCTCTTCGGTTGCACCATATTATCTGTCACCCAGATTTCTTGACCTTCGCAGCTATCAAATGTTTGGTTGGGAAAGCTTTCATGGAGGACACCGAAGGGTATCATTTGGATTTGGGCATTTCGTCTCAGGTGTTGGTTGGTTTGCTTGATGTTGGGACTTCAAAAATGGATGTGCGGGTGATCATGTGGGGCCTCTTTCACAAGGATATGTTGGTTGGCTTGGATAGAGCGTTAGTTGTAGCTTGACTTGGTAAAGGCATTCCATGCCCACAAGATTTGCATCTCTTGGATGACCCAGACGCCTTGGTAAGCTACATTGCTTTCATTTTGGATGTTAACGGCTTGGCTCTCATTGAGTACAAACGTTTGGTCGTAGAAGGAGAGAAATTTTTGAAAATAAAATTTCATTTGGTGCTTGTAGAAGACTCGACCTGGAAGAGGGAATTTTAAGTTCTTTCTCAATAAAATGTATGGTGGGAAGGGTTTGGTTGGGGTTATGTGCTGGTATATGGGGTTCTTGTCTCTGGGGTTTGGAGATATGAACGGTGCTCTTTGTTTTTTGGTATTGTAAATATCGGGTGGAATAGTTTTTTGAAAACGTTGGTCAAATGGTGGTTGCATCCACCCAGTCTATGAAATTTGGTTGGAGTCCAGGTCTGGTTAGTTTTTGGTGTAGTCATGGTGGATGCCCAGTTTGGGCCTG
Organism: Sequoiadendron giganteum; assembly: GCA_007115665.2. Taxonomy (NCBI): domain Eukaryota; kingdom Viridiplantae; phylum Streptophyta; class Pinopsida; order Cupressales; family Cupressaceae; genus Sequoiadendron; species Sequoiadendron giganteum. The sequence continues at coordinate 484,875,405 of CM021106.1, forward strand.
AATGATGTATTTCTTTTTATGAATATTAATATAATCATCATGTTTACTGATAATAAATTTTTTTATGTATATATTCATATATTAACGTACTCATAGACATATATCATTAAATTTTAGTATCCATAATAAACACATATATTTGCATATTCATCAATCGATATATACATACAAAATGTGTATATGTATATGTGTCATATATGTCCAATCAATATTCTCATAGATATATATCCATGTATGAGTATGCATAAATATTTTTACCTACGTACACACACATAAATAGTCATGTGTATGAGTTATCACATACATATATACATTCTATGTATATACTCATTGATTAATATATAAATATTAATACACAAAGATCTTACACTCAATACAGATATTTTAATCACGTAATCCAAACCAAGAAACAATCAAGAAATCAAAGAACAAAACCAAAACCATAATAAATCATCCCCAAACTATGACCAACGGTTTACTCACCAATTCTCGATCTAACTTGACTCAACTTAACCAGACTAGGATGTGAGTGTGTGATAGCTCAAATAGGCACATTAGGGGTTACCAAACCAAGCTCTTCTCCTGAGTGATACCTCCCCTCTCTTCTAGAGGACTCAATTATTTTCCTGCATCCAACTTAGTGAATCACAACAGAAGTTAGTCGATAACATTACATTCATATGCATGGAATATATTTTCATGTCTTCAAAACATTTAAAGTATTTACATTGTATTTCACATTCATTCATCACATTTATCATCAAAATATACAAAACACAATCATGTATTAAAACATTTTAACTCATCAAAGTAATAGTAAATAGGTAATAACACAATGGGGTGTAACAACATGACAACTAAAGTTGCGTTTAGGTACACAATGGTTTACTTCATTTAGATTTTTTTTACTCAACATTGTTCATTGAAAAAGACTCTATATTAACAACTAAATTTTATTCAAGTCTAATAATAAGTATACTAATCACACTTATTAAGATGAAAGGTTGCTCAATAAATAAAAAATTATATCCTTATTGAACATAATGTATAACTTTCATAAGAAATGATATACTTATAATCATAATTTTAAATAAAAATACTTTCATTTTATATTCTCATAGTATAAATAATTATCAAATAGATTAGAAGTTATCTAATTAGTTTTAATTGATATTGATTTGTTACATGATTAAAAACATAATTTATAAATGATACAAAATATAACATAATCAATTGATCAATGTCTTAGAAATCATGGTTACAACCCAATAAAATAAAATAATACAATATATAACAACATCAACATTATCACAAAGCATATAACTATAGTAATCCACATACTTCTACTCTTGATGTTTGAAAAATATTGGTGGTGGATTAGTCCCAACCATAAGGCATAACAATGAGAAATCCATGTTCTTGATGTATTATCAACATAGCTAAATATGAGTCTCGGGTCTCTATTCTTGAGGAGAAAAGAGTTAAGGTTTATGAAAACCTTGATAAACTGGTCAAGGTCAGTGAAACTTCCCTTCACAAAAATGCCAAAGGCCTTACCATTCTTAATGAGAAGATGCAAAAGTAGAATGGTGGAGAGGGGACTGATATGACTAAGGATGTTGCCACTGGAGAGACTAGTGTGATTAAGGGTAAACAGGCTAGTATTGTTGCTACTATTCCAAGTATTCGTACTTGGAGTCATGCAAAGAAAATGGTTGAGATTCAAAAAAGTGACCTTGCTGATGTTGTTGAGCTTCACAATCACATAATTTCACAAGATTTAGAGGTAGCAAAAATTGTCAAAAACTTGCAATAGGCTGCTGCTACTGGTTGTTTGGTTTTCTAATGGTTTTTTGATTTTTGACTACTTGTTTTGTCTTGTTTTATCTTTAGTATCTTCTCTTTTGTAAAGGGTTTTAGGTCCCTTCAGAACTTGTTTTACCCTTAATCAAAATCATCTCTAAATATGAATCATAATACATATAATGCACCAAATAACTAGTTAACTATAGAACAATATTGATACAATAGGTAACCTAAGATATGTTATTATACTAGGAAGAAAAATATCCAATAATATAAGCACATATTGATTCTACCATGGAATAAATCACTAATTTAAATATTCAATATTCATGATTGTCTTAGACCATGCATAATATAGCTTTTTGAACAATTTATTTTACTTGCCTTATAGATGCATATCTCTCATAGATTTAATCAAACTAGCATCCTGATATTAATCAATCATTTCATGAGTCACTCATGTCATAAAATGCACATATGAAATGATGATTTGTCTCTAGATAGGCATGTCTTAGTTCTTGTTGACATTGTCAACTATAGGGTGTACTAGTTGCCAAGTTTAACTCAATCATCAATGAATTAATAGTTCACTTCTCATCACCCATCATTATAATATTTATTGAATTTCTTCTAATAACTTAAAAAATAATTATAATTATTGTAAAATGGTCACTAACCATATATATAATAATGTAAAGCATGTATCTACATATCATGAGAAATAAGAAATCTGTATATATTTATACAACATAAAGCCAAGTATAAGTATGCACACACTCTTTATATTGGTGATCAAAATTAAATATATTTTATACATTACTAACTTAAATACTCATTTATGGGGTGTCTTAGAGTTTTGTAACTATAACTTTAATAGTAATTGTAACTATAACTATAACAATTTAATATGATAGAGTTTAAAATTTTTAGTTACACTCAAATAACTAAACCAACCCAAGTTTCTCTATCTCACACACACATATGTCACAATTTTTTTGCCATTGAAACCATATTATCCAAGTATAATAATTACATATTTGACCATTTTTAAATAAGTAATTATTATGTTTATGATTTTGACTATATCCAATATTTAAAAAAACTAACATATTGATCCCTATATCAAAATATCTCAAAACATTCACATGGAACTAAGAGATATCACATGCACACAATAGTTAAATATCACACATTTTCTCAAATAGTTGATAAAAATATTGTCATTTGACTACAGTTTTTATTGACCTCTATTATTGGGAACAACCAACAACTGTGATACTAAATTTATATATGAACCAAATTATCATTCCCATAATAGTATGCATCTAGTATAAACCCATTCCCTTAATAATATTTTTACTTCAAACCTAGATAATCTAACTATTGAAAATATATAAATTACAATATTTTTATATATCAATTATTACAATATATTATTTTGTTTTAAATTTAGACAATGTCACCACAAAAAATACATAAAAATATTGTTAATTTTCACATACTAATTCCAGATACATTACTTATAGAACAATGTGCTTGGATCATTTCTATCTAATAATCTCAATGTTTATTTTAGAAAAGTAAATGTTGTGGATAGGGATGCTTAGCTTTATGGGCAAAGAATGAGTGCTATTCAATGAAGATTTTGGAATATGCTCCATCCCTAGTATAAAATAGGTGGTCTCTATAATAGTGAATTCCTTGGGACTTGAATTGGATTTGTACTCTATCAATGATCATCTATGGGTTTTGATCAAGTTCATGATTGCAAATTTATCCTCTAATTCCAAACTTGATGCTATGTAATGTGAAAATCTTTCTTAGGTATCCCAAATGATCTTTGTCTACTCCACTCTTCTCTAATATTTGATAGTTGAAGTTATTTAGAAAAATCTTGGAATGGATGACACTATGTCACAAGGAGATGTGCTCTCATAGGTTTACCCCTAAAATATATGTACAATTTTTTTAGAATGGTAGGCAAGGGCCCTAGACTAAATGTATGCAAATTGATTACTCCTTTAGTGCACCAAATCCAAATATATTGCTATTGATTTCTCATTCAATGCTCTAGAATGCTTGAGATACGAGAGATGAGAGATGTGAAATTAATGGAATTGGATGTCTTTAAATACTAGCACACAACATCAAGTTTCACAACATGTGTACTTAGTCACCTTAAGGTAGGAAAATGAAGGGGGGCCAATTGGCCAAATTTTAATTTTGATTTTTAGAAGGGCAAGAGACAAGTCTAAGATCACAAGGTCAAACCCATGACTACAAGAATGACCTTGGATGAGAAAATAGTCAAATCTAGATGAATAACAATTAGATAGAGGAAGATGTGCAAATAAGTATTAGTGAATTTATCAAAGTATGCACATATAAGGACAACATGAGGGTTGAATGTCTAGGGGCATGTGTGCATAGGGATAGATAAAGGGTAAGAGAATAAGTCCAACTTTGCACTAGATTGTGTCATTTGTTGATATGTGTAAATGTATCAAGACATTTCTTGAAAATGGACACATAACTAAATCAAAGTGGTATGTCTATGCAAATTTCACTATTATAACATTATCACCCCCAAAAATGGAGCTTATGCAACCATTAATTTTGTTACTGCCCAGTTTTGTATACCTTTCTACACATATAAGTATGCATAACCAGTTTGAAGCATAAATTTCAAAAAATGGTGTTCGTGACTTATGATCTACAAATTAACACCATAAAATACTATAGGTTTAAGATATTGCCCCTAAATTCTATACTCTTTGTTTTTCTCTTTTTTATATATACTTTACATTTTGACATTGGAAAAATTAGTAAATATAAGAAAAACCTAGAGTAGATTATTAAGCTCATAATTGAATTTGATAAAATAAATAATCCAAACAAAATTTCCAACACTTAAGATTTTCTTAAATCAAAACATAAAAAAGACATTGAATTTCAAGTTCAAATTATGGATCTAGGAAAATTCACCACCAGCAATTCACCCCATGAAAAATTAACCGCATTAAAATAAATTTGATTAATTTTTCATGGTGAATTGCTGGTGGTAAATTTTACTTCTGACGAATTTTTCATGACGGTGAATTTTCTCTCAATGAATTGCTAACAGTGAATTTACCATATGCCCAAATTATAACAATAAAAACATTTAAAAAAAAAGAAGACGCACATTTTTCTTCTCCTACAACCAAAGATGTGTTAAAAAGAAACTGAACCACACACAAATGATAACAAGGAACTTATACAAAACCTTGGTTTGAAAAAGACAAATAGCCTAATAGTAGAACAACCCTGAATTGGGGTCCTAACTTCCATGGAAGTATTACCTGTTAACTGCTGTTATATATAAAACATCATAGCTCTCAATGTTTTTAAAAGATAATTTAAAGAAGTTTCAATAAAAACATACCAGTGAAAGTTCCAGAGGGAACTGTGGAAGATCTGCACCAAGTGACCAGCAGAAGAAATACATACAGAAACCCTTGGAAAGTTCCAGCAAAAGACATTTCACCTTCAGAAAATGATAATCAATTAGTGCCCATATTGCACACTGATCCAAAACAACTCCTTTCAGTAACTGCTGCTCACAATTGGTGATTTCAGACTGTACTGGCAGAAAAAACTTAGTGAACAAAGATATGAATGTGATTGCAGCCAAGGAAGAGACAGTGCATGAGAACAGAGCGCCCACACAAGTTTGGTCTGCATAATTTCCAGGCGCTGTCTTTTCTTGGCTGCCATAACATGCATACAACCTCAACCATTTTATTTCAGCAAATTAAGACAATATAAACATGTTATCAGATCTGAATGGATTGATCTGCTATCTTATGAATATGGAGGAAATTAGTATGGCGTTGATAGTACAAATTCTAAGTAGTACACGTACTCCATCTTGAGAAACAGTCTAACAGACAAGTTGTACATCAAGTACTATCTAGCAGTACTTTTTTTTAGTCTAGAAGATTTTATATATTTTGATAAGTTGGTATTTTTTTATAACATGTGAATTAAGGGTGAGGAGCTGATGGTTGGTAGGGTAATTTTGAGCGAGGGGTCCACGTCAATCAGCATTATCGTCGGCAATTTTTTTTGCCACATCTCTTGACCGTCCAGCTGACGTCCCCCCCTTTTCTTTTGGTGAAAATTGAGCATGTTTATCAATGTTTTGGGATCATTTTTCAAAAACCACAAAAAAAAGTCAAAAAAAATCATGGACCGATAGTGGGTCACTAAATCATGTAATATTGGTATGCTGATGTGGCATTACATGATTGGTTAGTTTGTGTATTTTTTGAATTAAAGTGATTGGTAGTTGGATATTAAGTGTAAATTTATTGACTTTTATTGCTCAATAGTGGGCCAGGAACTGTCCCAAAACTATACCTATAGCTCCTCTCCCTTATGATATTTATGCAGTTGAATTTTCATATATATTTTCTAACATATACTGTTAGTCAATTCTTTCCCTTTCAATTAAAAAATTGAGTATGTTTTTTATTTATTTGTAAAATTCTTTATGTTATTATATCATTATACATAGATATCATTGACCAAATTTATGTAGTACAATAATGTTGAAGTACTATAATTATTATTCGTATAGATATTTTAACTACATCTATCTGATTGACACTACAGATAAAATAAATATATTTATTTAGAAAGTATTTCTATTAATTTTGTTATTTAGAATGGTTAAATACTTTGAGATTTATTTATTTTGTCTATATAAGATATTTTCCTGTCAAATTTATAAAATTCTTTATATTATTATATTATTATACATGGATAAAAATTATCCACATCTATGTAGTGCAATAATTTTAAAGTACTATAACTATTGTTAGTATAAATATGCTAACTATATCTATTTAAATGAGAAGTACTTATATTGAATTTGTTATTTAGAATGGATAACTACTTTGAGAGTTACATCTAGAAGTACTTATCACTTGAAAATTACATCTTTTAGAATTAAAAAACATAGAACTATTTTCTTATTCACTTGAGAATTACTCTAAAATTATTTTATTTATTATTTATATATTTATTCCTAGATATATAAGGACAATTATGTTGAGAAATAACATGAAAGAAGTATTAATGTTTTGATGGTCAAATAATAGTTGAAATAAAATCTAAAGTAAATAAAATATGTAATCCATAAAATAATTCTATAATAAAATAAAATAAAAATACTATTTTGCAATAAATAAAATAGTTCCAAAACATCAATCTTTTTAAAGGAAAAATTGATATGAAACGTGTTTTTTATAATTAAAATTATAATTATAAAATTTGTGCATATTCATATCATTTTTTATAAAAAATTGTATTTATTTCAAAATAATGTATACACATATATGTGTATGTATATGTATGTATATACATACATACATACATACATATGTATATGTATACATATGTAGCATATGAAAAATGAAACTTATAGAAAGCATATCAACTTTCGAGGTCAATTTTCCACATGTACATTAGGAAGAATCAATAGTACTAAGAACTCTTTAGATTATCTTTTTTATAATGCTAGAAATAAGAAATACTTGACAAAAACTAGTCTATTAAAAAATACTAAATTGTTACAAATTAGTGAAGATAAAATCCTGCACAACAGTAATTACAATGAAAGTTTAATAAAAATAGAAAGTACAAGTTCTAACATATGATTTTTTAATTTGTAGAGAGTCATGACCTCAAAATTTAGAGCCTAGTGTGAGCATCCTCAAGACGCATTGTCATCATGTACAAAGACACTACTAAAAGTACAAAGTGCACAAGAAAATGTCCTACATTCAGAACAATAGACATGAATAATTTAAACAACACAAAGAATTGTAAAATATTAAAATGATAGTCCAATTCATATATTGAAAATGATAGTTCAATTCACATATTGAAAATAAATCTAAATAAAAAGAAGAGTTTAGAAAGATAGGACTGGATTTTTGCTTCTACTCTATTGATATAAAATGTAAAAATATACACAAGAAAATAGATGTTCTTTTTGCTTGTTTAAGGGTTTACCTTAGTTAAACTCTCGTTTTGGTATTTCTACCTCCATGATATCTAGGATTTTTGATATATAAGTTGAAAAAGATGTAAAAAATGTAACAAAATTTGATATGATAGAGATACAAATATATTAACAATAAGATAATAACACCCAATGCATTTTGTGAGGCCTACTTTTTGATACACCCTATTTGGTGATATTTTGATCTGAGCACTTTTGATACTATATGTGTGTTACACTATTTTGGTTGATCACGAACATTGGATATTATGCTTGTTTCCTATGTATGATGCTTATGGTGGTTATACACATGTTATGTTTTCCTTACAAGTTGCTATGCTCGTGTTGATCTAGTTATCATGATAGAAATGGATAATTGTCTATGAGATAAAATTGATAAGATGTTAAATCTAAACTAGGTGACAATGGGATTTATTTATAACAACGCCATGACTATACACAAATTGATAAGATATGTTAATTTCTAGATAAAGAATAATTGTGGATATTGATATTCAAATTTATGGATTTTAGGATTTGATTGGATTAATTATATATATGGATTTGTTCATTTGATTATTGATTATCATGCATTAGATATATTGGCATGTGGATTTGAGTGTGCAGGTACATGCCCATGGCCAATGGGATTGGAGGTAACCAAGGGTAGCCTATTGTGATAGCCATGTAAAACCAACTATAGTCCATTTGGAGGGCCCATAGTCTTATTGTGTTGCATTTTATTTTGTAATTAAAATATTTAATGTTTAGTCATGGGATATATGTTTTAGAAGCCAATTAGGCTTTTGATGGGAGTTTTGAGATATTTTGATTTACTTTTATAATGTTTGAAATTTAATTTCTTATTTTGAGTTTAAATGGTTGGATAAGTCTTTAAATTGGGTTAATTGACCCTCATTTAACCCCTAGGATGATTACCTATTAGTTAGGGGTCAAATCAAGCCCAAATCTTTGGAATTTTGCAAGTTGTGACTCTTCTTAATTATCCATTAAGAAGAGTGACGGATTTGGGAAAGGGTTGGAGTATTTGCTTCAAAATCTCATTTATGAGATATGAGAGCTCTTATTGAGTGTGGAACACTCTTTGGCTCTTCACTTCCCAATGAGTTTTCACATAGGTGTCCATAGAAGTGAATGAGAAAGTGACACGTGTCACTCTCTCTTTCAAGGGATTTCAAACCTTGACTCCTGCTTGAATCCTTTGGAAAGCCAAAGGAGGGGTTCTTTTGCTTGGTTTTATTTCTTGGGAGTTGACTTGGAGAAAGGGGAATTTGAGTTGATTTTCATCTTCTCCATTTGAGCTTGGATTTGAGGTAGGCCTCATTCTACTTATGGGTATGTTTTCTTTCTCTTTTATTTGAAAGTGTAAAAAGGTTGTTTATGTTAAATGCTTTGTATGTTTTATGTGTTCTTGCATTTACATGTGAATTGGGTTGGGGTTGTATGAGGATAGACTCACCCAATTTGAGAAGAGAATCCTTTGTAGGGGATAGGAATGAGTAGGAACCTCTATGGGGAAAATGATTTCCTCCTTTGAAAAGGAGAGGCGAAAAGGGTATGAGTACCCAAGTTAATGTGGTGGTATGGGTGTATAGAGTTGGATGGTATGGAGGATGTCTTATATGTGAAGTATTGGAGAATTGATTTATTGAGAAGGAAGTAAATTAAAATGATATGTTGGTTATGATTCTTGTGCACTAATTCTCCCATGTGGTAGTGTAGTCCACCTCTATCCCCATTTTTGAGATTCTTATAGAATCCTTTTGTAAATGTGTAATCTTGGATGGGATTATCTTGTTGTGTGTTGTTTTGCAATGAATTGTTTATGCTACTATTATGTGTACTTGTATACTTGGTTACCTCCTAGCTCGAGAGTGGTTTGTGAGCAAACCTACAGTTGGGAGGTGAGCACACCCTATTGTCCATGAAATAAATTTAAACAATGTGTTTACTTGTAGGTTTCATAAGAGTATTAGATTGGAAACAACAATGTGTCGCATTGTGAAATAAAAGAGAGTAACTATGTTCTAAACTTTTTGGTGAACATGTTATCATGTTCATGTGTGGTTAGTAATTATTAGTATTTATTCATATTTGTTCAAAAAAATTGATGGTTGTGTATTGTTTAGTTGTGTAAAATTTAGGGGTATGACATTTGGTAGCAAAGCAGGTTCTAACACTAGGAACTCTAGGGTTGTTAACTTATTTTTCTTAGGGTCCCAATTATGTGCAATTTCTTAATTATTGAGTAAAGATTGATTTGTTGATATTTTGGGGTGAACTTGAAAATAGGATCAATTAAGTAACTTTCCCTTAGTTTTACAATGAAAAAGTTAAAGAAGGTATGTTAATTATAACTTATTTAAAAATACCTAAAGCTATACTCTCTTATCCTTTGAATTCAAACATATTAGATTCTTAACAATGTTGTTGTGATTAATATCTCCTTGTCCATGTTAGGAGCAAGTTGTTTTGCCTTAAGAGGGAAAGTTCTTTGAATCACTTAATTTTATGAAGAATCTTTGATGTTAACTATAATGCCCCGCCACACAACCTTAGAGGAAGTTCAATTCACTATAAAAGCGTACTAAATTTTTTCTATAATAGTGAATTAAACATACATGTAATGCCCCGCCTTGCAACCCTAAAGGAAGTTGTAATTAACAACTTAAGCGAACCAATTTTTTTTTTTATAAAGTGTAGTTAACATACACATTCACTTACTAATTAACAACAACCTCTAAGGCTACAAGGTTAGGATTACTTAAACCCACACACACATATTACATATAACCAAAATATTATGAACTTTATGAAATAAACATCATACATCATAAGAATACCACATAACATAATAAGATATTCAACCAAGATACCATCTCATTATCATTACCTTAATCCAATAGTTACAACACTCATTCCCAGAATGAGACAATAGTACATAAGATTACAATTACAAAATTCCACCTCATAAACATAAGAGGGGTAAAATAACTTATACAAATTGAAATATTACAATGCAAGGAATTACAACAAGACTCGCGAGCTGTCCATCTGGATGTCTCGCCTCCATGAACTGAAGATCAAGGGGGACCCAACGGTTTTGGTGCATGTTCCACCCAACCATGTGGTATCTGAAGGCCCACCCCCCATGCTAGGAGATAGTAACAATGTAACAAGGACAAAGATCCACAACCTCTAACCAAAGACAGACTCAAACTAACTCATATTGAAATAACCAAAACAAATGCAATAAACAAGAACAACTCTCGCATCACTAACATTGCTTCCAAACATAAAATAGACCAAGTATGTTCAGAGAACCATACACGTATACAAATACCAATCACCAAGGGAATCTCAAGTGCACATAAAATAGAAACCATTACCACTCCAACTCAAGGAGGAAACAAAAATATAAGAACTCATTCCAAACATTTTGGAGGCAACAAAGCACATAGTCCATTCCTTTCTCAGGAGGTACAAAAACATCCCCGTTAATGAAAACCGGGTAATAACTAAAAATACACCATGCACTACACAAGGGAAGAACAATGAGTTGACATAAAGATTCAACAACCCTTATCCTCTAAGTTCTTCTGGAAGTCTTATAATTTAAGACTAACACTACATCCCAAAACCCACAATGCAACTTGACGACATAGCAACAAAAGCATTCAAGTCATTAATCAAATCTAATATTTGGATTTCCTAAACTCATATTCATTCAATAGGTAACATTAACAAGGTCAAAGACACTTACAAGGTTAACTCAAATAATCATATACCCATATTTCTATTTCCATTATAAGAAATCTTAAACAATTTGAACTTACATCCCCTTACGAAATACAGAGAACTAGAACATTTAAGGCAATCACAAGAGCATTACTATTTTTGGATATACTATATCCATATCTCCTTCATATTTCATTCACAATAAATTAATTGCTCTAATTGAAATATAATAAATTAAAATAGTCATTTGCCTCATCAATATAAACAACTTCTTAATTTACCTTTAAATCGACACAAATTCATGCAAGTAAACTCTTTCCATTTCCTAACCAAATCTTACATTCTCATTCAATTTTCTATTTAAAACATTCAATCCCTTTAATATCATAAAATATTGTTTCTTTATCCATTTTTCCATATACACTAATCAAACAATTTTTAAATCTCTATTCAATAATATATTGCATGCTTCTTATTAAAATAAAATACGATAATGAATTTACACTTAATATATGTATATTTATATTCCATATTATGTATACACCAAATATATATATTAATAACTTAATTATATATATTATTTAATATTCCAATCACAACGATTAAAATTGCTCTATGGAAATAAATGAAACAAAACAAATATTTGCCTTTTCCAATATAATTAGTTCCTAAATTTACGTCTAATACAACATAAACTATTGCAAATACTATATTCAAATTTTTTATCCAAAATCTATGCCACGCATTCTAATTTTATTCTTTAAAATCCCTATTCCCAATAATATAAAACTTTTGCTCTTTCAACTTAATTGAAATAATTAAACAAATATCTTCAATCTACAAATACAAGAAATACTAATTTAAACAATTTAAATCAATTTCAATGTTTATTTCTAAAACTAACACCAGTTCTCTATTAACTGGATTCCTTTCATTTTCCAACTAATCCAAATGATTTAATTATTTAATATAAAATACCTTTTTCCTATTAAACTGAATTATGCATACTAATCAGTTTCAATAAAAATATTTCTTTCAGATACACAACTAACTCTTCTAATTTCTATAACTAACTCTTCTAATTTCTACAATTCATTACGTAATTCATTATATCCATAAAATTGAATTAAGAATTCATCTTTTCAGATAGGAGAAAAATTACACTAATATTTAATTCTCTAATTGCTTTTAACAAAATAAGCATTTTCAACTATAACTCAAAACATTTCGCTTTAAATTAAATAACCAATTGCCCTTGCAAATTAAATCATTATAAAATTAATCAAATTAACATTTGGTCTCTTCCATAACTTATTGTGTTAAAAAAGATCAATATTTGGACTATAACCCAATATCATATATATATTTTTCCAATTAAATCTTAAATTATGCATTCTTTAAATAAGATATTTAACTCCTTCAATTAAACTTTAACATGTCATTTTAGAATAAACAATAATTTCCCCATACGTTTATAATTTTATTTCCACTAATCTAATATACAAATTTTATTTAAAATAATATAAATAAATATAATACTTTAATATTATAAATTATAATATAAAATATTATTAAATAATATTTTAATATTATAATAACAATACATAAAATATTAATATTTATAAATATCAATTTATTATTATTTTATTATCAGAGCAGACCATGGGAAAATAACTTAACAGCAGTCTCGTGTTTCAAGCATAACTCAAAAACTACGATCTAGGTATTTGCGATTTTTTTACAGGGATAAGAAAATTCCAAGGTGCAAAAACCTTTTAAATTTCCTGACAACCCAGTTTGTGTAAGTGGAGTTATACGCGACACAACTAGACCATTTTACCATGAAAAATATAACTATCCTACGGATTTTAAAATCCGATTTTTAATAATAAACAGAGGGTTTCATTTTCTAAAAACATTATAAAAACATTGCTCAATCTTTATGTTTGAATCCAAAACAAAATAATCGATTTCCTCAAACAAATTAAATTCAACTGAGATTTTCACAATTTTCACAAAACAAAAGCTGCAAATTTATTTGATTATTTTCTTCTAACAACAAATTTATTTTATAAAACAGATTTAACAAACAAATATTTAATCACTATTATTTTAAAAACAATCAAGAACAATAAAAACATAGAAGAAAACCTGGCTCAAGAAGCTACAGGAAGAGATGAATTTCTACTGCAAGCCTCCTCAAAAGATTTCTTGAATTTCCTTCAATCCTCCAACGAATCCAATTCAAAACCCAACCAATGCAAACAATCTTTCCTCCAATCAATTCTACAATCAAAACTCTCTTCAAACCCTTCTTTGTGCAAACCTTCCAAAATTTCTTCTCTGCTGTAAAAGTGCATTTTTTTCTAAAAAAATTTCTGCCCTAAAATTAAAACATGTATTCTTTATAAATCAAAAATACCTAATACAACCCTAATTCACATTACATGCAAATTAGATATTAATTTCAATTTCAATTTTTACAACCCTAATTCACATTGTATGCAAATTAGATATTAATTTCAATTTCAATTTCAATTTTTGAAAGCCCACTTTCAATTTAAAATGCAATTTCAAATAATAAATTAATTTCCAAAGTTGAAACTCATTTCCCAAATAAACATTTAATTACAATTTCTAATTTAATTCCCACACGTTGAAATTAAATTCCAAAATTAATTTTAATTCTTTTATTTCCTTTCATTTTCTTGCATCATGTTTAATTAATTAATTTAATTATTTAATCACTAAATTCAACCCCCTTGGATTAAATTTAATTGATTAAATAAATTAAATATAATTAATTAATTTTAAATATAAACTTTTATCCACATTGCATTATTTAAATTAAACAATCATCAACATGATTTAAATGCAATTATTCTAAATATCTATTTCCAAATCAAGAATCCTTCAGAATTAAATAACATTAAAGCAAGACCGACAATGACTCGACACACACAACTGACGACACACTAAGGTTAGGGTGTAAACTTGACACATGTTACCTAGCTACTATCTCCCGTTCAACTTAACCATTGGATCGACACGCTCAAACCTGTGAACCCAGGTGGAGTAGATGTCATGTACCTGCAATCCTGCAACCAAGTAAACAACATCATACAATATATCCAGCATATAATACACACCGTGAAGAAGGAATTACGGATTCGTAGGGTGCTCGCAAGCGAGTGATGCGAACCCGTCTTCTTCACCAATACACTCATCGAAACTGACACTTCCATCATAATTCAATAGTCTCATAATAACATCTCATGCTAACTCTACAACATCATTAATCCATAATACATGTGAAACAATAATTAGATCAACACATCACACAATAATAGTTGTCATTCAATAGTAGCAAACAAAACATCATAACAAAATGTATCCAGTATCAAAGTAACTACAACCAAACATAACATAAAGCAAACCGAATAAGTAGCAAAATGGAGGGGTATTACACAACATCCCCTAAGGGTACGTAATCGAGATTACTTAAATCCCCATTAACATACATCATCTAAATTACATTGCATTAAATAACTCAAGTAATAAACATTCATTCAACATAAGTAAATACAAGATAGGAATATAATATCCAGAACATATATCCATTACAAGATTACAACCCTCATTCCCAGAATGAGTCAAAATACAAAAGTGTTACAATTACATAAATCCACCTCATAATAACAAGAGGAGTAAAACAATTCATTACAATATGAATTACAACAATGCTAGAAAAGAATAACAAGATCCGCGAGTTGTCCCAACTGGATGTCTCGCCTCCACGAACTGAAGATCAATGGGGACCCAATGGTTTTGGTGCATGTTCCACCCAACCAAGTGGTACCCGAAGGCCCACCCCCCATGCTAGGAGATAGTAACAATGTAACATGGACAAATATCTACAACCACTAACCAAAATCCAGCAAATTTTTTCCAAATCAATTTTACAGCCAAAAATTTCTTCAAACCCTTCTCAGTGCAATTTTCCCCAAAATCCTCCTTTCAAAATCTTCTCTCAGCATGAATGAATTTTCAATAATCTCCTCTCCTTGATTAAGCATGCAATTCAGTCTTAAATCAAAAATATCCTAAAACCAAATCTGGTCATTTTGCATGCAATATTGACATTTACAATATTAATTTTAATTTCAATTTTCGAAAACCCACTTACAATTTAAAATGCAATTTCAAAAATAATTTAATTCCCAAAATTGAAACTAATTTCCCAAATAAACATTTAATTATAATTTCTAATTTAATGCCCCCAAGTTGAAATTAAATTCCAAAATTAATTTTAATTCCTTCCCTTCCTTTCATTTTCTTGCATCACATTTAATTAATTAATTAAATTATTTAATAACTAAATTCATCCTCTTGGATTAAAATTAATTAATTAAATATAATTAATTAATTTTAAATATAAAATTAATTAATTAAATATAATTAATTAATTTTAAATATAAAATTAATTAATTAAATATAATTAATTAATTTTAAATATAAAATTTTATCCACATTGCATAATTTAAATTAAATAACCATCAACATGATTTAATGCAATAATTCTAAATATCTATTTCCAAAAAGAATCCTTCAGAATTTAAATAAGATTAAAGCAAGGAAATCAACGACTCGACACACACAACTGGTGACACACTAAGGCTAGGGCATAGACTTGACACATGTTACCTAGCTACTATCTCTCGTTCAACTTAACCGTTGAATCGACACACTCAGACTTGTGAAACCAGGTGGAGTCGATGTCATGTACCTGCAAATTTGAAAACCAAATAAACAACGTCATATAATATATCCAGCATATAATACACACCGTGAAGAAGAAATCTCAAATTCGCAGGGCGCTTGCAAGCGAGTGATGCGAACCCATCCCCTTCACCAATACAATCATCATAACTGACACTTTTACAACACATCAAATATTCTCATATACTCTAACATGTTATATCAACTAACATCATCATTACACCAATTAAAGCATGTAAACTAAAGCATCAAATAAATCAAATCACATCACATAATATAGTCTATCGCTCAATTGATAGCGCTCAAATACACACGCAAGATAAAGTATCAGAATATCCAGAAACATAAGTCAACACAAAACAAGGGAACACTGTCCAATCCAGAAAGAAAAACAGAGGGGTGTTACATTCTCCCCCCCAAGGGTTAGGCTTACTCCTAGAAGCTTGCAAAGACCCCAAGTGCAAACTCCATACAATCACACATAACCAAGGGTTCTAAATTGAACCACTTCATACCTCAACACAAAACAGCAGTAACCTGAGCCATATACACTCAACTAAGTACACTGTCAATCCAAACAAGACAACATGGTGAAGCAACCTCCAACCAAGTCTTCAAAAACACATAACCATGGATTATCATACATAATACTCATATGTACCAATACACAACACCAGAAATCATCACCAGACTACACAAGGGTCCACCTGGACACTAGAAAGTGGCATACCAATCCATGATAGAAGAATCCATGAACCAAGAACAACTAATCATCTCAACTAAATCTAACATCAAACCTGTGGCTTGATGGTGTTAGGTCATACATAAAGTGAAACCATCCAAACAAGACCACCATGACCTATCTCTTGTTGTGTAAGGTGATTAGCCTCCAAGAGATAGTCATCACACATAGGTAAGTAGTGGGTCATAGCTGCATCCGGCCTCACATACCCCCATCCTCAACATTTCCTGCATCTACTTCCTCATACACACTCACCAAATTTTTATCAAACAACCTTGGAGAGGAATCACAATACGACACATAGCCGACTTTGAAAACAACAAAGATAACTAGCTTATCCACCAAGTTCATAAGAAATAGCAAATTAAAGTTTAATCTCAACAATAAGGTAATAAATGTGCATAATTTCAACACTGAATCAAATATATAACCACTAGGGTTATAAGAAAATAAGATCACAAGTTGTGGCTAAACCTTCACAATCAAACATAAACAAAGTGTCGGCCCTAACAATCAACTGAAAAGAATCATTAATAACCGAAAGAAAGTTCACAATCTTTAAATTCCACTATACAACAACTGTGTGACTAGATACTAGCCACCAAATGAGGAAGGAGGAAACAACGTCCAACTAGAATGATAACAACCCTCATGTGATGTGGAGTGAGCATGCAATCCACATGACTCAGAGTGTATCCACGACTCTTGAACAAGATACAATTACTGGTTTCTTACATTTACAAGGGTACAACTACATACCTAATAAAATAGAAGCATCAAATTCCATAACCCATGGAAAATATATCATAACTTTCCAACCCTAACCTTTTATCAGGTTACCAACACGCTACTCTCTTTCTCAGAGTACCTCATGCTAAAGATAAAGGTCATCAACATGTGATCACTTATCACTCCACTAACAAAACACATGGACAACACAGTGGGCACAAATGTACCCAGAGAACCCAGTATTTAAACCTAGGCTCTGATACCATGTGTAATGCCCCGCCACGCAACCCTATAGGAAGTTCAATTCACTATAAAAGTGTACTAATTTTTTTTATAATAGTGAATTAAACATACACGTTCACCTATAATTGACAACATCCCCTAAGGCTATGTAACCGAGATTACTTAAATCCCCATTAACATACATCATCTAAATTACATTGCATTAAATAACTCAAGTAATAAACATTCATTCAACATAAGTAAATACAAGATAGGAATATAATATTCATAACATATATCCATTACAAGATTACAACCCTCATTCTCAGAATGAGTCAAAATACAAAAGTGTTACAATTACATAAATTCACCTCATAATAACAAGAGGGGTAAAACAATTCATTACAATATGAATTACAACAATGCTAGAAAAGAATAACAAGATCCGCGAGTTGTCCCAACTGGATGTCTCGCCTCCACGAACTGAAGATCAATGGGGACCCAATGGTTTTGGCGCATGTTCCACCCAACCAAGTGGTACCCGAAGGCCCACCCCCCATGCTAGGAGATAGTAATAGCGTAACATAGACAAATATCTACAACCACTAACCAAACTCCAACATAATTTTTCCAAATCAATTTTACAGCCAAAATTTTCTTCAAACCCTTCTCAGTGCAATTTTCCCCAAAATCCTCCTTTCAAAATCTTCTCTCAGTATGAATGAATTTTCAATAATCTCCTCTCCTTAATTAAGCATGCAATTCAGTCTTAAATCAAAAATATCCTAAAACCAAATCTAATCCTTTTGCATGCAATATTGACATTTACAATATTAATTTTAATTCCAATTTTCGAAAACCCACTTTCAATTTAAAATGCAATTTCAAAAATAATTTAATTCCCAAAATTGAAACTAATTTCCCAAATAAACATTTAATTATAATTTCTAATTTAATAGCCCCAAGTTGAAATTAAATTCTAAAATTAATTTTAATTCCTTCCTTTCCTTTCATTTTCTTGCATCACATTTAATTAATTAATTTAATTATTTAATAACCAAATTCATCCTCTTGGATTAAATTTAATTAATTAAATAAATTAAATATAATTAATTAATTTTAAATATAAAATTTTATCCACATTGCATAATTTAAATTAAATAACCATCAACATGATTTAATGCAATAATTCTAAATATCTATTTCCAAAAAGAATCCTTCATAATTTAAATAAGATTAAAGCAAGGAAATCAACGACTCAACACACTAAGGCTAGGGCGTAGACTTGACACATGTTACCTAGCTACTATCTCCCATTCAACTTAATCATTGGATCGACACGCTCAAACCTATGAAACTAGGTGGAGTCGATGTCATGTACCTGCAAACCTGAAAACCAAATAAACAACCTCATATAATATATCCAGCATATAATACACACCGTGAAGAAGAAATCTCAGATTCGCAGGGCGCTTGCAAGCGAGTGATGCGAACCCATCCCCTTCACCAATACAATCATCATAACTGACACTTTCACAATACATCAAATATTCTCATATACTCTAACATGTTATATCAACTAACATCATCATTACACCAATTAAAGCATGTAAACTAAAGCATCAGATAAATCAAATCACATCACGTAATATAGTCTATCACTCAATGAATAGCGCTTAAATACACACGCAAGATAAAGTATTGGAATATCCAGAAACATAAGTCAACACAAAACAAGGGAACACTGTCCACTCCAAAAAGAAAAACGGAGGGGTGTTACATTAACTCTAAGTGGGCATTTCCAATGTTTCTTTTTATTTGGATTCTTGGTTGAATATAGTTATTCTTGAATTTGTGTGTAGACATGTAAAATTGACTTGACACGTATTGCATAACATCGAACGACATCAAATAGCACCAAGCAACATCAAACAACACTGAACAACATCAAATAGCACTAAACGTCATCAAACAACACTAAACAACATCGAACAACCTCAAACAACATCAAATGATATGGAGCATCATCTTTGATCATCTCGTAACACTTCAGAATTACTTGAAATCATCTTGTAACACTTTAGTTGAACTCAGAATCATCCCGTAACATCTCAGAATGACTCAGAATCATCTTGTAACATCTCAGAATGACTCAAAATCATCCTGTAACATCTTGGAATGACTCAAAATCATCTCGCAACATCTTAGAATGACTCAGAATCATCTCGTAACATCTTAGAATCATCTCGTAATCATCTTGTAACACTTTGGAATGACTCAAAATCATCTCGTAACACTTCAAAATGACACAAAATCATTTCGTAATATCTCAAAATCACTCAAAATCATCCCAAAACATCTCGAAACAACTCAAAATCATCCTGAAACATCTCAGAATAACTCAGAATCATCATGTAATGTCTTGGAACATCTCGAAATCATTTTGGAACATCTTAGAATTATCTCGTAATCTCTTAGATCATCTCAAAATCATACCGCATCACACGAAATCACACCACATCACATCACATCACATCAAAATGACATCAAAAACCCTAATTCCTCTATTAATTGAATAATACAAAATTATTTAATTAATTCACTTTTTCATCATTTCAAAAAATTAAATAAATTTCAGTTATTTAATAAAGTTCTAAAAAATCCTAATTCCTCTATTAATTAAATAAGACAACATTATTTGATTAATTCACATTTCATACTTCCAATTAAATAAATCACATTTATTTAATAAAGTCTTAATCCCACTTTATTTCATCTTGGTTGATTAAATAATGCCAATTATTTAATTATGTCACTAAATCATCTTATTCCCCTAAGTGGATTAAATTATTAAATAATAATTTAATTACAACACTTTCCCTCCAAAATTTGAATAATTAAATCAAATTATTCAAATCAATTATCAAAAATCAAATCAAACTAATGCAACTTTGTTTGCAAAAGTCAAACTTGATTTGCACATTCAAACTCCAAAAAGGAATTAATTAATTAAATCAATTAATTCATATTCCTCACCCACTTTCTGATTGAGAAAATTATGATTGTTGACTAAGCAATCTAATTTGTTAACTAATCAATCCAAATGTTAACTAAACAATCTATTATGTTAACTAATCAATCACAATTCTAAACTAAGCCATCACATTCCTAACTAGGGCATCGCAATCCTGACTAATCAATCTATATTTGTTAACGGATCAATCACATCCCTGACTAGCCAAACTATTTCCCAATCACACAAATTGTGCAATCAACTTTGCACAATTCTCTCATGTCTAAATCCTCTCAACACACTCCGATCGTTGATCTAGATATTCTTCAAAATAATCTTGATCGACCATTTCAAATCTTATTTTCTATATAACAAACATCTCTCCTCACAAAAAAAGGATCAGAGAATTAACATACATTGAGCAACGAGGTGTTGTCAAGATCATCTTTGAGAGAGCTTCATCCATTATCTTTGATCAACCAAACACAACAAGCATTCATCCACACTTTACACACGAACTTTGGAGGCTTCGCTATGATAAGAGCAATCCAACATCAAGCGAATACACTCTGCCACAGGATGGTAAAAGCTATCATTTGTATTCATTTCATTTGGTAATCAGTAGGTTCCTCATCATGTTTGCAATAGAATAGTTTCAATTGTGTATGTGTAGGAATTTCTAGATTTTATATTTTAAGCTTTTTGGTTGTAGATTAGATTTCTTCATCAAATTGCTTACATGTCCTTCTTGGATCATTAATCTAATGTCCTTCTTCCTCCTCACACATTCTGGTGTGCTCGGTGGGACCCTTTTCCCCTCCTCTAACATTCATTTGATTCATTTTTGAAGCTGTAGGTCCCGAAAATGCTTCTGTCACAATTTTCACGTGCTCGTCCAGAAGACCTGACCATTTGTTCGGAAAGTCTAAGCATTTTTCTGTCAATAAAACTACACATTTATTAGAAGAATGGAACATTTATCATAAGAACTATGCATTTGTCATGGGAATGGAACATTTGTCTTAAACTAGCGCATTTGTATTTTCATAAGTTAGTGCATTTGTTTGACATAATTTTTTAGCACTTGTTTCTAAAACTGTGCAATTGTCTAAAACCTGTGCATTTGTATTTTTTGTTTTGAGAATTTGTTCTAATGGACAAATGCACCAATCTTGCACTCTTGTAATAGTTTTTTTTCACTAACAAGTGTTTGTTTTTGGATGTGTAAGCAGGAATTGAAAGATTTGATGCAGGATTACAACAACTTTTACATGTTTATTGTAGGGAAGATGATCAGTCCTAGTTGTTGAAATAATTTTAATTAACTTAGGAACTTTCTTTTTGGTGCTCTAAAAATGAACAACAAACTCACACTTGATTTTGGTGTTGACAAAATGAACAAATTTTAAGATTTTTAACTTAGGAACTTTGTTTTTGGTGCTCATAAAAAGAACAAAAACACTTCAGTTTTGAGCTCTAAAAATGAACACGTTTAATGATTTCATAAGTAGGAACCTTTAATTTTGGTGCATAAAAAGAGAGAAATCATTTTTCATTTTGTGGACGCACACACGTTTTTACATTTGTTGACCAAGATAAGAAAAGGATTTCCTTTCTTAGAAACACCTTTGTTGGAGCTCATAAAAATGAACTAATGTTTCTTTGGGATATTTCACCATTGCTATCCTAATTGCTTGATTTCTTGAACATTTCATAATGGTGAAAATTAAAAGAACTTTGTTTTGTTTTACTCACAAATTTTTGGGGATAACATCACTCAAGGTGTTTAAAATGAATCAAATTGCTATGGATTGTTCATTGTGCATTCATTGATTAGCAAAGCTAAAAGAGTTTTATCTTCTCCCCTCGCACCTTTTGGTGATCTTGGGTGAGCGAAAGAACATTTTTGAGCATTGCACTTTACTTTTAAAGTTTACCTTAAAGAAGGGGCTTGCCTTGAGATACATCCCATGTTGGAGAACTCATTGCAAGGTCCCAAAGCACGTTTATTGGCGAGATATATTAAAGGTTGTGAACTCGTAAGAAAGTAGCTTCAAGTCATGTTGACAACAAACTACACCTAATCCCATACCTTAAGTGGAACGAGAATAGTTAAAGAGCCTTAAGTGGCCAGCGAATGAGTGTCACATTTTTGTGTTCACAGTTATCATTAAGAACCAAATTTTTTTAGAAGCCACCCTATTATCAAAAAACATTCTCTAGAAGTGGTGCATTAGAATTTACTTCCGAGAAGTTACTTTCCATGTCCAGCTATAGGCCCTGCCATAAGTTGCACGTAAAATCGTCTCTTTGGAGCATGAGGCAGGCCTACCTAAGAGAATGGTGTCTATCCCTTAGGGTTGTAATTTTCTAGTTTATGTTAAACTTGGCCCATTACATTCAAAACAACTTGACATCAAATTTTGTGTTTGATTTGAAGAAAAAGAACACATTCAAAACAAACACTGAACGAGATGGTTAAACCACAAACCCTTTGATTTAGTGCACACTTGTGAGAGAAGCCTTATGTTTGTACCCCTTTTAAAGGATCTTTCCTTAAAGATTTCCAAATATTTTGGCTTTGATTTCAGGGTACATTAATCAAAGTGAACATTTGGGAACCATGGCTTGGGTGTTGTGATTTCACAACCTAGGTTATAGACATGAAGGTCACATAAGTCCATGCTTTCTGAGTCAATCCAAGTGTTGTCTTATCACTTGCCATACTTCAAAACATGAAGAAATTTTTTAAAAAGAGTTGTTCACAAGATCATTGTTCGAACCAAAACAATTGGAAAGAAAGAAGGTCAGATAGTCCCACATCCATTATTGACATCCTACCTATTTGAAATCAAAATAAAAAAAACCATTAAGGTCATTCCTCCACTCAAACTTCCATGATATCAATAGTTACTTGGGACTCGCAGATAGTACAAGTAGACTTTCCTGCAACATATCCTCTGGAAAAGGAAGTGGAATATAGACCTTAGTTCTTCAACATTTTTATTTCCAAGAAGTAGTATCATTCCAAAACAACACTCAAACCCTACGGTCTTGAGCTTCACAACAACCATCCCATAACACCACCAAAACTTTATGACCATTTGGTGACCAAATGCCCCAGTTCAACAACCAGATCTTGTAGCACCAATCCTTCAACCTAGTCTCACATATATCGAAGGTGAACAAACATAAACCTTCATTTTTTAGAAAAATGAAACACCCCACCAGTTTCTCACCACAACAATTGTCCTAGACGAAGAGGAAGAGAAAGATGACATAGTAGGAGAGAGACCCATATTACCACCACCTGTGTGGCAATAATTATTTCCTTCATGATCTCATGCAAGGTTAAGATCCCTACGGTAAATTCCACAAATCGTCATTTCAGACTTAGGCATCTGAGCCCAAAGGCTCTCAAGAAACACCTCATAGCGCTACATAAAAACATAATCAAATTGGTAGAAAACTTTAATAGACGTGCTTCCAAGAACAATCTAGAGTTATATATGTTCTTTTTTGGTCAAAATCCCGGTCTTTTTCATGATACTGAACTTCTCTAGAGGAAAGAACCAGATTTACATACCCACATTTAGGACAACATTGGGTGTTTAGAATCTTAGTCAACTAGAGAGTACACCACTCTCCCACAGGATACCCAAGTTGTTTATGACAACCACAAGATCACAACATAGGAAAAAGATGGAAGCCAACAAAAATACCACTAGTATCCCACCAACAAACACCACAAATGACGGAAATGGCCTAAGAGGATATAAACCAAGTGACCTTTTGATAGGGTATTGAGTGTCAAAACATCCCAAAAACATGTTGATCTATTACCCAAATCATTCTTATCAAGGGTCACAATATCAAATAGGGCAACAACATCAAGGGTTTCAAAACCCCATTAAGGAATGAGTCTAGAGCATTAAAATGCCCTAAATAAAATGGAGAGAGATCTTGAGGAAGTTAAACAAAGATGAAATTTGATGTATTGTTGATGCCATGTGCAAAGTCAAAACATTACATATCCACAACAAACAAACATAATTACACAAACACCTCAATATCCACAATATCAAGGAGTTCTACAACACCAAGGTGTACCTCAAGAACAATATCAAAATGTACCTCACTCGTAGTATCAAGAAGTTTTGCAACACCAAGGTCTACCTCATGTGCAATATCAAAATGTACCTCAAATAGAGGGTTGAGGAGTTCCACAAAATCAAGAGCAAAAAAATCAAGAAAAGCCACAAAGGAAAGATTATCCACCAAGAAGGAAATTCACCCCTTTGGGAGAAACTTTAGAGGTAATCATGCACAAAATAGTACAACGAGAACTTATCAAAATCAACGATAGTCCAACTTATGGTGAACCAAGCTTTAAACTCCCTTCGTATAACCAGTATGAACAATGTGATTTCCAAAAAATTAAGGGTCATCCAACGAACAAATGTGCTACACTCAAAAACCTCGTCCAAGACCTCATTGATCAGGGAGAAATAGCTATTAAAAATGACAACAATGATAATGTATCAACCTCAAAAGTTGAAAGTAATGATCAAGAGCTATCTATCACCAATCACATTGACAATGATTCTACATCATCTAATGAGCAAGAGGACATACATCAAGAATTTAATCCCAAGATGATCAGAATAAATCACCCAAGTCTAGCAATGACCTAGTTCAAGATATATTGGTACCATTCGACCTCATGGTAGTACATATTGATCAAGACACTCTTGATCCAATGCTTATACCCAATGCATAAAATCTAAGCCAAGAGCCCTCACCCATATGTCCACATTTTGAGGAAATCCAAGGATCCTTTACAAGCAATCCCTTCTTTTAAATTGATCCATATCAAGAATGTGATCCAAAACATGTCAAATATGATACCACACAAAGTCAAGGTCAAGAATCCCTGACTTCAAAATATTATAATGACTTGGTAGATATCTTCCAAGACATCCCATGTTTTCCAAAAGAAGCACATATACATATACCCATGAGATGCTTACTTCTAATGGAAATGTAAATGATCTTCATCTAAAACAAGAGTTCCATACTCTTGATGTCATTACCAAGGAACAAGATTCTCCTACTCTTAACATTTGTACAGAAGATCAAGACATAGTAGAAGCTAGAGACATATCAGAAAGGGGTCACGAAGAAGACTTATACATAAGTTGTGAATCATAAACATCTTGTATAGACATATCAAAAGGAGATCATAAAGAAGACTTATATATAAGTTGTGAATCAGAAAAATCCTATGAAGACATATAAAAAATGAATCATGAGGAAGACTTTTCTATGGATAGTAAATCATAAACACCTCTTGAAGAAGCATTTAAATTTGATATTTTACTGGATCAGGCTGAAGATTTCAATCAAGAAGGATCATATCAGTGAGGAAGCTACCACATTTAAATATCCACAACAAAGAAAAGAAATATTAGCACCTTGTTCCCAGGGTAAGACATATCCTATTGCAAATGAAATTTTTCAACAAATGCATTATTAGGGCAAAGGATTAGACCTAGATGAATAGGGTATCTTAGAACTAGTGCAGATTATGGGCAATCCTAAGCATCGAGGTCATGATTATTCAACAACTAAGGGAGCTAAAAATATCAAGGATACCTCCATAATACTAGGGGCAACTTTATCTAATGCAAGCATCAACATAGAGAACACAAAGAGTCCTTATGATGAAACTGCTACCAACACTACAACTAGCCATGTCATGAATCGCCATCTGCATAAATTTCCATCCTTTGATTGGGACCAACAACAAGAGAAAAAGCTATATCCAAGAAAGGAACAAGTCATTAAAGCAAAAGAATTAGCAAAGAAAAATGGACAAGAAAAGTTTAAATGGATAGAAAATAAAAAGAAAGAAAATCATCCCTATCAAACTCCATTAGTCAAAGAAATTATGGGGAAAAATCAAAAAAAGAAGTTCATCCATCAAAGATGTCCAACAATGCAAAAGAAAGCTTCAAGAGTGATTTATAAGGTATATCAATATGTTGGTCCCAATGTAATCTCCATATCCACCCATCATTGCTCATCATCCCAAATTTGGAGAGTCAAAGGTTCCAAACTATCAACCAATACATCTAAATACCATATCCCTCAACGCATTTTACCATCCATGATATCCAAATCTCACATTGGCCATGTGTTCGCAGTAACTCTTTATCATAAGGGCTCTAAGGGCACTTTATCGCGATGTTTGAATCAAGGTAAGGTTAACTTTGGTATAAACAAAAAAGATCAAAACTATTAGGGGTTACATTCAAGCGCCTGCATCCTAGCAAAACAACTCCTTCAAGAAAGATATAATTGGAATCTCATGACAACAAAAAAAACCATATCAGCACCAACAACATCTACATCAACACCACTAGGTGGCCCAACATGAGCAAAAAATGGTCACCATGATGAAAACCTGGTAAATAGGTGTCTTGTGTGACATCAAAAAATTAATAAATAAAAAACCAAGACAAATAGTTAAGAGAAAAATCATCCTCCAGTGAAAACCACTATGGTGGCACTTTGGACAAGTACCATGATGAAAACCTGGCAAACTATTGTTATGTGTAGAATCGAGCATCTATGTGCAACATTTCAGGTGGAAGAATCTTATCTTATCTATAATGAATCCAATCCATTTTTAACCAAATTCAACTTATCTTGGTCTTGAAAAATGTTTGATATACATTTTATACTTTCTTATGGAAAACATCTTGATATGGGTCATTGTCATTGATCCTATCCTATCCAACATTATCTAAGCCATGTGGTATTATCCAAAAAGGCATACTCTATCCAAATATGTTATCATATCACAAGATAATCCATCACCTACATTGCTAGACATTGGGGGAAAATACATACATCTTGCTTCAAAATAAATCTTGATCTATGTATTCTAGCTCACATTTTGATCTAGGCATTTATCCCAACAACAAGGCATACCCACCAATGCACTACCAAGGTAACCTTCAAAGATACCAACAACAAGGTATCCCGCCAATGCACTATCAGGGTAACCTTAGAAAAAATTTGTCCCAACAACAAGGTGTACCACTAACGTGGTACCAAGGTAGCCTTCAAAGATGATTCAACATAGATTATTCCTTCACTCAAAAATCATAAGATATCAACATTTTCTTGAACCCTACAACTAGGTCAAGTAAGCTTTTCCACAACATATCCTCTAGAAAAACAAGGTGAAGTATCAATCCAAGTTTTCAACATCTTACACCCTAGGAAAGAGGGTAAAAATCCACCAAAATCAAGGTATACCACCAATGTACTACCAGGGAAACCTTCAAAAAAATTCATCCCAAAAAAAAGGTGTACCACCAACACACTACTAAGGTAGCCTTAAAAGATGACGACAACATAGATTATTCCTTCACTCAAAAATTCTAAGATATCAACAGTTTGTTGAACCCTATAGCTAGTTCAAGTAAGCATTTCCACAACATATCCTCTAGAAAAACAAGGTGAAGTATCAATCCAAGTTTTCAACATATTACACCC
Source organism: Sequoiadendron giganteum (assembly GCA_007115665.2). Classification (NCBI taxonomy): domain Eukaryota; kingdom Viridiplantae; phylum Streptophyta; class Pinopsida; order Cupressales; family Cupressaceae; genus Sequoiadendron; species Sequoiadendron giganteum. The sequence goes on from CM021106.1 coordinate 484,904,070, forward strand.
CAAGAAAGAGGGTAAAAGTCCACCAAAAACAAGGTATACCACCAACGTACTACCAGGGCAACCTTCAAAACAATTCATCCCAACAACAAGGTATACAATCAATGCACTACCAAGGTGACCTTCAAAGATGGCAACAACCCAAATTTTTTTTTTGCTCGAAAATTGTAAGATATCAACAATTGCTTGAACCTCATAGCTAGTTCAAGTAAGCTTTTTTTACAACATATCCTCTAGGAAGACAAAGTGAAATATCAATACAAGTTTTCAACATCTTACACCCCATGCAAAAGGGTAAAAATACAAAAAAAACATCCAAAAAAAATCAAAACTCGAAAACATGCAAAAAATATCAAAACAAAACAAACATCGTTGGGTTGCTCCTTCACTCAAACAGTCTAAGATATCAACAATTGCTTGAATCTCACAAGTAGTTCAAGTGAATTTCCCACAACATATCCTCTAGACATAGAAATAGGATATCAATCTATAATTAAGGCTAAAATATTAAGGTTAATGCAATAAAGCATATAAATCAAACCCTAATAAATAATGAAGCACAAATGAGCATAAAGACATAAAGCATAAAACAATATTACCAAATATTCATGCTACCATTGATTCACCTCCATTGCACTTCTCCATTTTTCTTGAATATGATAATTTCCCTTAGATTTGAGTGTGCAATAATACGCCTATGAAAAGTGACTAGAAAAATATTGAAGATTGTTGTCTCACACTAGCAACATATACTTGCATAATATGTGTAGATAAAGAAAACGACAAGGGTAAGGTCTTTTATAGAAAAGACAAATTTGAATGAATGGTTGAGATTCGATGCCAATAAGATGTCATAGTCAATGGCCAAGATTGAAAGTCATAGTATGAAATAGGGTTAGGGCTAAATTAGGGAAAATGATAAGGATGAAGGGTTGAGATTGAATTATGAGATAATTCAATCAAGGTCTAAGATTAAATGAGATGTTAAGAGATAATATTTGATTTGGAAGATAAGATTGGCATGGATAAAGAGGTGATAGGAGAAATTAAATAATAAAAATTATTTAATTTAGGTGACCAATGAATAATTATTTAATTATAGAGAAATGTGACAAAAGTAATCATTTTGAATTAAATAATAGTTTAATTCAAAATTCAAGAGAGTGGACCAAATTAAATAAATAAAATTTATTTAATTTAGGAGAGAAAAGGTTGATGAATAATTAAATAATTAAAAATAATTATTTAATTATAGTGGAAAGTGGACAAAAAATAAATAAATAAGAATTTATTTAATTTTAGAAAGAAGAGGACTTAATTAGTGAAACAATTAAATAAATAAAATTTATTTAATTAATCAAGGAGGAATAAAGATTAAAAAAAAATGAATTTTAATAGAAGAATTATGACTAGAAAATAATTAAAATATTAAAATTATTTAATTATCAAAAACAAAAGGGGAAATGATGGAAAGTTTAGAAATCGCAAGCCTGGGACAATTTTTAGTGTCTACATTTTGCCCCTCTTTGATACAATGCAGTTTATTGTGTTGTGTCAAAGAAATTAAGTCAAAACATGCCCCAATGTAAAGATGATGAGGAGGGTTGTGGTATGCCCCCTCAAGAGGACATGCAGGTTCAAAGAACATGAATGTGCTCTCGAAATGGATAAGAGGAAAATAGATAAGTGGCATCAAAGAAATGTTAGCATAGAGGATATGGATGTTAGTGGAGACAACTTTAAAGATGCATATTTTGTCAGACAAGACTCTGCACTAATCATCATTGGGTGGTAAAATGACACAAATGGACAACAAACACTATGGTATGACATAGACCAAGGTGTGCAAGGTCATCCACTTGCAAAACAAGCAGTCACAAACAAGGGATGCCCTAGCTCATACTAAGGGCCAAGTTGCCCCAGTCTTTTTGCCAAGACAATCCACAAACAAAAATCAAAGAAAAGAGTCAAGATACATCATCGCTCCTCTAAATCCTTCATGGGACATCCTTGAGGAAGCTAGTAACCTGAATCAAAGAAAAATTAAAAAAAAGATAAGACAAGACAAACCACAAGGTCAATGGTCATTCAGAGTGTTTTCCAAAATATGGTTGTTTGATTTTTAGGTGATTGACGGGTTGATTGTCTAACAATGTCTGGTTTCAGGAGGGAAACATGTCATATAAGACATCAAGTCTTGTTTCGATCATGTGACCATCTGTATAAGGAAAATGATGATGTTTGACTTGATGACAATGTTTGGTTTTAGGAAGGACACATCCTATATGAGACATAACTTGACCGTTTTGACGGTTTGACTGTTTCACTATTTTGACAACTTGTTTGGTTTGATTGAGTGACCTTGTTGACCTGTTGGCTTGTTGATGTGTGGCTTGTCTGATGTTTTGATGACAATTTGTGTCTATGTTGACAATGTCTAATTTATTTGAATCACATGACGAACCCTAAAGGACTGACCTAGGTGGCCTCGGGGACACATCAATAGATGGACCTTCCTACGTTTAGTCGTAGAGGCAACGCAGTTTGAAAATGACATGGACTGACTGGCATGACTGACTTTGACTCTTTTTTTTGGGATTTTTAAGGTTATTTGGATGTTTTTGTGTTTTTGGCATTTTTTTTTTCTTTTGAGAATATTTGATTTTTTTTTCTTTTGATAGTTTTATGATTTTCTTTTTCTTTTTGAGAATATTTGATTTTTTTGTCTTTTTCAAATGTTTTATATATTTTTTCTTTTTGAGAATATTTGATTTTTTTTTATCTTTTTCGAATTTTTTATATTTGTTTTGGTTTTTATTATGGATGATATGGGGAAGTGTGTATTCTATTATGAATGATACACTATAAGGACCATGAAAAATTCATATGAATGATGCCTACAAGCAAGCAAGCAAGCACACACAAGAATCTAAGGACAACCATAATATTGCTCCTAGTCAAGCTAGAAACCAATTGACAAGTGATGAGGATGATGACAACATTTTTTGATGTGGGAAGGACACATCCCAAAACAACGTGAGGATGTCAATAATGTGACTAAAGGATCAAGGTTTGCAACAAGGCTAGAAAAAAAGCCAAGGAATTTTTTGGATGATGTGTTAGGATGCACAACAAGATTGTATGGATTAGGCTTATTTCATTTGGAATGACTGGATGGGATTATGGAGGAAAATTGGATAAGTGGATCAAAATCCTTAAACCAATGACAAGGGAAAACCAAACCCAACAATAGGCATGGAAGGATAATGGATTGATTTTGGTAAAGGATGGGAGACATGAGGGTTATTGGCATATGATCTCCAAGCACTATGTCGCATAGGAATAATTTGTTTTCTCTAAAGTATGGGTATGGATAATGTTATGAAGGCTATGATATTTTATGAATAGTGTATAACCAGAGGATAGACATGCAAAATTTTTTCCCAAAGCATGATTTATGTTTGTACCTTAGTCCTTATCAAGATCAAAGCAGGTGGGAAAATGGATGGGAATGATAGGGCTTAGATGGATAGATGGGAATGTAATAAGAAATGTCATGTGAAGGACATGGGAGATGAGACTTGCCCCCAAGTGTAATGGTACACATAGATAATTTATCTTACACATGATGCATGTTTTCCAGGTTTTCATCATGGTACTTATCCAGGGCACCTGTTTACCAAGTTTTCACCATTAGATGAAATTTTTCTCTCTACTTTTTTTTAAAAATATTTTTTTCTTTTTATTTTTTTTATTTTTCTAGATGATCACTTTGATGGTGCTGACGTAGATGCTGGTGTCATGATATTCCAATAGTCACCTTTATGGAGTAATTGTCTTGTCGGGATCATAGCACTTGTATACAACTGATTGATGTTATTGTGATCCTTTCTAATATTTTGGTTAGCCTTATCGAAATATGCCCATCGTGATAGAGTTCCATGAGAGTCCTTGTGATAAAGAGTTGTTGCCAAGATGCAATGGGTTTGTGACGTGGGATTTTTAGACTTTAGGCGAGATGTAGGATTATTATGGATGATGGTAGGTGTGGATGGACTATTTTTCATTTTGGATGTAGGAATTTTTATTTTCCGAACTGGGGGTGGTGAATGATGGAGTTTGGAACCATGAATTTTATATGCCTTGTGTGATGACCATTTTGAAGGAGGTGGAAATTTATTATATGTGGGAGACCTATTTTCTTGTGGCTCCACATTTTGATTGACTTTTGGATTTAGAATATTTTCTTTGCTTGATCCATTTTTCTTTGGGATCCATTTTAACTTCATTTGTCCACTTGGATTTTGTACTCAATGGCCTTTGACATTTGATTTTAGAATTTAGAATTGTAAGGCTTTTGTCATTGTTGGTTCCAATTGAGGGAATTATTTTTATGGTGTGGATGGAAGGACTGTTAGAAGAAACCTTATGAAAAGGACTACTCATGGCCACCATTTTGATGTTTGTACTAGATAAAGTGTCCCCTAATATCATGGAGGTATCACTAACACCATTTGATTTTCTTGATTGAAGAATAGCCAAGACCTTGATGTCTAGGGTTTTCATAAAACTGTATTGGTTCCCGAATGCCTTGCCCATGTATGCCTAGTCCTCTTCCTTGATACTGCATGCTTTGACATATTCTCTTTGCAATGGGGTATTTGTTGTTTTGAAAACAAGATGTGAACCCATCATTATGTATGTGAAAACTAATGCTTGGAATTTTATCATCTGCAAGAAATCCTTCTTTGACAAAGGTGGATGATCCTAGTTGGTAGGATATTTTGGCTTTATCATTTGTCATGCTTGTGTCTTCTTGGTCCTTTAAGATGTCAATTTGATCAATGATATCTTTTGTGCCTTCGTGTTTGACTTGGTCGATGATAGATTCCTTGTGTTCTTCTTGATCCATAATAGCCTTTTTATGTTCTTCTTGAATGTTTCTCATGTCATTTATTTGATTATCTATGTGTCCCAAGGAGGCAAGTGTCTCATTTTGGGAAATGGAGGTGTTTGGCATTTGGATAGGATTGAATTCAAATGTTTGATCATGGATGGTATAAAGGTCGATAAGCAGATCACTTTGGGTATCTTATTCAATGGTAGGATCTTGATCAAAGATAGGTTTATCTTGGATGACATGATTGGGAATGGGATCTTGATCATGGATAGGTGTATTTTGGATGCCATGGTTATCTAGAATGAATTTGTGGATGGACTTAAGGATAGGATCATGGGATGGACTAATTTGATCTTAACATGAAGGTGAAGTTATGATTTCATGCTTTGGACTTTCCTTTTGACACGTATCCTCAATTTTAGGCATTGGGATGTGATTTTGGAGACCATGACTAGATGTATTTTCATGACTAGATGTAGATTGAGATGAAATGGATTGGAATGAATCAGTGGATGATGGAATAGGATAGGACATGAAGGATTGGAATGGATTAGTGAAGGTTGGTTTCCCTTGTCGAGGTTAAGATAAGGGTGATAAGTGTACACTTGTTATGGATTAATGGTATGGCTTATGTTAAGTGACTCTTGATAGTGAAGGTAGATGGATGAATGACTAGGGCTTATGGATTGTTGGTAAGAAGGGTATGTGGGTAGTTGAACATGGGTTGAGTTTGATTGGTATTTGAATTGGATGAATTGTCTTTTGAATTCTATGGCTTGTTGGTATTGACCATTGCGGAGTAATTGGTATTCAACTTGACTAGCAAGCATATCAAGGTAAATTGCAGACATGGTGATGAGGTCTGACTGGCAATGCAAAGGCTAGGATGAAAATGAGGATTAAAATTTTCACTTGGAGATAATGTGGATAAATTGACTTGGAGGACACCTAGATTTGTTTTTTTTTTAAATGTTTCTAATGTTTTTGGATTTTTATAAAAAAAAAAATAACTTTTTATTTTGATTTTTGATTTTTCTCCCTTGATTAAGATTTCAATCTTGAATACACATTCACACATACAAGACAATATTTGATGCAATATTTAATACAAATGATTATGATAAGAAGACACTTCCAAGCACAAGAACAATCCTAGCAATTATTCAAGTGAGGAGATTGGCCAATGGTCTTAAGCTAGGATGCACAAAGTTGACTAGGGATGATTTGAAAGAAAATCCTACCACACAGCTGAGAGAAAGGGGTAACCCACCCTTCAGCTTCACTTCCCAAAGGTATAAAGTTCTTTGGGGCTTAGCCAAGAGTGACAATATTTCAACTCCTAAAGAGGCATGTCTTTGGATTCACACTTGGATTGAGGTCATCCCTTGGAAGGGTGTGTGCTCCAAGTAGGCCTCCTAAGAAGGGTATGACAAAAGCAAACCAAATGAGGTATTTTGGAGGATACACACACTTGATTCACACTCATAGTTGTTAATTTCCCTTTAGAAATGAAATGTGTGTAAGTAAATAATGGAAGCACTTTTTATTTTTTACCCAAAGAAAAAATGTGTGATGGAATACAATGGATCTTTTTAAGCCCAATTTCAATGATGTGACAGCAAATAAGATGTTCATTTTAAGCCCCAAATTGAAGTGTGCTGACAAGAAATGATTAGAGATGAAAGATGGAATGTGTGCACCTAGACTTTATTTAGCTCCAAATTTTTTGTCCACTTGATCCAATTTGTCCTTTGAAGTGTTTATTTTTTTTGCACATTCACAAAACTAACAACAAAGACAAAATCCTAACAAGATAATTGATCACTAATATTAGGGGGTTAGCTAGTCAAGATAAATCTTATTTTCGGAAATATCTTTTGCATAAAAAATTAAAAACACAGAGAACGGATCTTTACTTAAATTTTCAGAGCTTTCCAAAAATGTAAAGAAATCCAAAAACTGTGTTGTTTTGCATCTGAAATTATTTTTTGATGAAAAATCATAAAAAATTCAAACTAGGTGCAAAAATTCTTTATTTTGGACTAAAGGCATCTAACATCATCCTGAATCTACAAAACAAACTTTGTGAAAAAATATGCAACAGTTTGTGAGATATAAGCAAATATTTATAAAACCCTAATTTTCAAATATCTATTTTTTTTCTAATTATCTTTCATCCAAATCAAAAACATAAAGAACAGACCCCTAGTATAATTCAGGGAGATTTCTCAAAATATAAAAAAATCTGAAAATTTCACTAATTTGCTCTCAAAATTAATTTTTCATGAAAAATAACCAAAAAATTATAAAAAATTAAAAACAGCTCCAAAAACTCTAATTTTTGGACTGGAAGCTCTTGATATTGTCTCCAACTTATAGAAAACAAATTGTGAGAAAATACATAGTTGTTTGAGAGATATGGTTGAATCTTTGAAAAATAGGGTTTTGTCCCAAAATGATGCAAAACCTGCAACAAAAAACTAACAAAACTTGCAACAAAAAGGATCCAACTCCAAAATTCTTCAAACTTTGTCAAAATTCATGTCAGGTTCACCAATGTAATTAAGGCTAAAATATTAAGGTTAATTCAATAAAGCAAATAAATCAAACCCTAATAAACAATGAAGCACAAATGAGCATAAAGACATAAAGCATAAAACAATATTACCAAATCTTCATGCCACCATTGATTCACCTCCATTGCACTTCTCCATTTTGCTTGAATATGATAATTTCCCTCATATTTGAGTGTGCAATAATAAGCCTATGACAAGTGACTAGCAAAATATTGAAGATTGTTGTCTCACACTAGCAACATATACTTGCATAATATGTGTAGATAGTGAAAATGAAAAGGGTAAGGTTTTAAATAGAAAAGAAAAATTTGAATGAATGGTTGAGATTGGATGCCAATAAGATGTCTTAATCAATGGTCAAGATTGAAAGTTGTAACTTATGAAATAGGGTTAGGGCTAAATTAGGGAAAATGATAAGGATGAAGGGTTGAGATTAAATTATGAGATAATTCAATCAAGGTCTAGGACTAAATGAGATGTCAAGAGATAATATTTGATGTGGAAGATAAGATTGGCATGGATAAAGAGGTGATAGGAGAAATTAAATAATAAAAATGATTTAATTTAGGTGGCCAATGAATAATTAAATAATTAAAATAATTATTTAATTATAGAGGAATGTGACAAAAGTAATCATTTTGAATTAAATAATGATTTAATTCAAAATTCAAGAGAGTGGACCAAATTAAATAAATAAAATTTATTTAATTTAGGAGAGAAAAGGCTGATGAATAATTAAATAAATAAAAAATAATTATTTAATTATAGTGGAAAGTGGACAAAAATTAAATAAATAATAAATTATTTAATTTTAGAAAGAAGAGGGCTTAATTAGTAACGTAATTAAATAGATTAAATTTATTTAATTAATCAAGGAGGAATAAAGATTAAAAAAATGAATTAATTAAATAATTGAAATTATTTAATTATCAAAGACAAAGAGGGAAATGATGAAGAATTTAGAAATCGCAAGCCTGGGACAATTTTTAGTGTCTACACAATCTATGTTATCGATGTTGTTTACCCAAAAATAATTCATACTTTGAGTCACACAGTCAAACTACGTAGCCTCTGCATGTACAACATAGGCAAGGATTTTTAGCCCTCGAGACCCTAGGTCAGTCCCCTTAGGTTTCCAACATGCTTTATATCACTTAGTCAAAAAATACAAAATCCAAATAAATTCAAAATCGCAAAATCCAAAAAAACCATTCACAAAACATAAAAGGTCAAACCAAGCAAACTACGAGCCTCTGCGTGGACAACGTAGGAAAGGCTTATCTTTGATGAGCCCCCGAGGCCTTAGGTTAGTCCCCTAAAAACAACATCATAAAACTTAGAAAATCAAAAAGGCCCATCCCGTCATCAACATCCACAATAAATGTTTCAACCATAATAAATAAATCATCCCAAATATCCCTTTGACAAAACAAACAAACAAAGAAAACATCAATAGTTAGAACTTTCAAGAAAACATAATTGTATAAGAGTTGAATATAAACAAAGGAAAACAATGCCAAAGTATCAACTATCTATCTCTTTAAAGAAGTATAAACAACATCCTGAGATATGCCTTAATAGATCCATTCCTATGATAGACATGATCAACAACGGATAATAGCCCCAACCTAAAAAGATATGGAAAGTGATATTGCAACTTTGTTTTTATCTTTTTGTGGTCTTATTTTTTGTGATTGACTCATTCCCAAGATCTCTCAAAGATGTCCAAAAGGATTTAGAGAAGAAGGAATGGGGGCAATTAAGCATCATTTCGATTTGTTGTTTATAAGATATTTTTGTAATATTATCATGGAAAATACTTGCTTTATTGAGTATGAAAGTTGTATTAAAATAGTTCATGAAGTAGTTACATGTTAGGTGTTCTATACCTCTCTGTATGATTGGTCTGAAACGTTTTTCACGTAATCCCCCCTATAATTTAAACAAAGATTTTGTATGTCTGGTATGAACAAATATACTCTTTGTTTGTAAAGTGAAAGTCCATGCAATAGATACAAATTCACCTTGGTAATTCATACCCTGGTGCATCGTATCTATTTGCTACATCAAAAAGGATTGTTCAAACAACGAAGTATCTAAAGCGAAGAAAAATCACATCATCAAATCTATCCATCATCATATTTCTTCTAATTAACATCATTTTTCTATCTATCATCATAATTCTTCTAAATTAACAATCATCCTACATAACACATCATCAATACTATATCTATTCAATATCCACAAATGTTATCAATACATATCATGATGATAATAAACCAATTTAAAACATCATGTATCATGTATAGGGAATTCATTTATCAACATCCATCACACATAAAACAAGACAAAGTATGATTCCTACATCTACATCATATCCATACATCAAAAAAGCACAAAAACACATATAAACATACATCATCATATATCACCATCACATAAACATACAAGGAGGCTGAAATGAAGAAGGTCTATCTCATATATATGTCATCATCATCAAAAAATAATATGTCATAAGTACATCTGTAATGACACAAGTGTGATAGGAAAGTACAAAAATCATAACATATATACAAGGTCTCGACTGGACCAATGAATATGTATTAAAAACATGTCTACAAAATGCCTTTGCACGATGAAACAACATGAAGATTAGGTACCAAAAATGGTAAAACCCCAGTAGGACGGATAAAACACTACTAAAAACCAAAATGATCACCTACACCTACACCGGCACCAACACCACCACCGCCATCGCTCACAACACTAGGCTCCCTAAACCGTGGACACCGAGAGGCCCTAGGAATGGTAGCATCATATAAAATATGATAATAGGTAGATGCATGTAGATACCTTTCTCACTCACCTAGCATACCCTCACTCTCTTCCTAGAGAGTATCTCTCTCCGCTGTCAGTAATAATACTTGAGCCTTTGCAGCATGTCATCTACCAATATCACTCTCTCGATCTCCTTGAAGAGAATATATCTCTATTTTCAGTAATACTACCTAAGCCTCTGCAACATGCAGTCTACCGATCGCACTATCTCGCTCAACACTCATAGTATCTCGTTCAACCCTCAGAGTATCTACCAAAGCCTTTGTAGCCTATCGTCATGCAATCTCTGCATCTCTATCCAAAGTCATCCGAGCTAGCAACAAATCAACATCCCTAGATGGTGGAGGAGGATCTAGAATTTGTCTCTGACCCTATGCATGAGGCACCCACTCATCATGTTGAGCTTGACCCAACTACTCTGCAAGAACCTCAACATGTTGTCGCTCATTGCAAACACTTGTGATGCCAACTCTATGCAAAATAGGATCACCTTTAGGATCAGTAAGCCTCAAAGGCCTATGTCATGTCCACCACTCCTCATAATCGCGAGTAGTACCTAGAACTGCCACTCCAAGTGACCAACCCCGACCAACTAGGGAAAGTGTTGCAAACTCAAGAGTAATAGTATCTACATCAACCTAGATACCCCATTAACGGACCTCCCGACAAGTTCAACAAAACTGAGACTCATAAGCATCAAGAATATGCCCCTATCTCTCACCAAATTGATGATAAACTCGGACGAGTAGATAACGCTCTATCATGGATGATAAACGACCAAGCAACGAACAAGTATGTCAAAAATACACAAGTTGATGTGCATCCTCTGGCCAAACCTCGCAGCTCATGTAAGGTCTCCATACAAAACCGGGCATCTCATCAAACGCACGGTGCCAATAATCCAGATCACCAAGCAAAGTGTAGTGCATAAAATCCCCATAACCATAACAGTATGGATCACCTAGAGAATGATCCTGTATCCCATCAAGACGAGTCATTGCAATATGCTCCCACACCCAAACATGCAAAAGGGATACACCCATAGACAATGACCTCCCACCCCGATACACCACCTCTTGCATATCTCAATAAAGGTGGGTAAGAAAACATGCACCCCAAGCATATCTTGTATCATGCTTGAGCATATTCTCAATACATACATCCCAACCCACTTCAAACTGTCGAACTTGTCTATCGGGAACAACTAATCCCAATACCAAATCGCAAAGGACAAGAATGATAGTGTTTGCACTATCTGCAAAATCAGATAAATCAATCTCTACATAGCAAACATCCACATATGTGGAACCTAAAAATTGTTGCATAGCATGAAAACCTCATCAAATCTGGTACGTAACAAGCTCACCATGAATAGGAAGATGAAGAATCCTCCACACATCCTCTAGAGTAATGGTTGCCTCCTTTGTTGGCAAATGAAAAGAGGATGTCTCAGAGTGCCACCTCTCCATGAGAGTGGTCAACATTTTGATATGGGTCCTGATAGGAGGCATGTAACAGATATGATACAAACCCACTGCATCAAGAAATTCCTACTCCAATACTCCAAACTGGGCAATCAGATCAAACAAGTGATGAGGATGTCTCTCTCTCCTCATGAGCGGTCGTAGATTCACCTACAAGCGACATAAACCTAGAAGTTATGGTTTCACTCTAAACAAGCCAGGAAACATAAAACAACACATGCTAGGTAACAAACGACAGTTGAGATGGTAAACAGACACAAGCTAGGGTTTACAACAAAGGCATGGTAACAAAATGATGCTTAATAGAAAATGAACACAAGCTAGGGTTTCACTCTAAAAAAGTGAAGAAACATAGAACAACACATGCTAGATGAAAAATGACATGTATGATGGTAAACGAACATGAGCTAGGGTTTAGAACACAGGAATAGTAACAAAATGACATGTTTAAACATAAAACAGACACAAGTTAGGGTTTACAACATAGGCATGGTAATAAAATGATGCTTAACAAAAAATGAAAACAAGCCAGGGTTTCACTCTAAACAAACGAAGAAACATAAAACAACACATGCTAGATGACAAATGACATGTATGATGGTAAACAAATGCGAGCTAGAGTTTAGAACACATGCATGGTAACAAAATGACATGTTTAAACAAAAAATGAGCACAAGCTAGGGTTTCACTCTAAAAAACAAAGCAACATAAAAAACACATGCTAGGTAACAAATGACAGTTGAGATGGTAAACAGACACAAGCCAAGGTTTTAGAATGCAAACATGATGAAGAATGACATTTATGATGATAAACGAACACATGCTAGGGTTTAGAATAAAGCTAAGAGAAAAATGACAGATAGAGAGTCAATTACCAAATTTCAGAACAAATTCTCAATAGAAGCCAGACAAAAGCACCATTTCAGGAAAAAAGTGTAGTTTTAGGACAATTGCACAAAAATTTGGGTGCAATTTCCTAATAAGTGTGCAGTTTTAGGACAACTACGCAGTTTTTGAACAATTGCTCAAAACAAATGCACTAGTTTTGAACAAATGCACAATTTTTAGATAGAAACACCAAAGACACCTGACAAATGCACCAAAATTGAGATAAATACGCAAGAATCTCAAAACCAATGCATTTGTCTAATAGGACTTCACACATGCAAAACGAGAATGAAAACATGACGAAAGAGAAGGGCGAGAAGGTACATATTGGGTCACCAATGCCTGAAGACCGTCTATACTCTCGAACAAGCTCGAAACGATGTGGGGTAACCTCGAATCTTGATATTCTTCCTCAACAATTGAAAGAATGTGAATCTAGAGATAAGAATTAGCAAGAGGAACAAAGCACAAATGACCCAATTTGAAGATAATTTTCCTATATAATATGTCAAGAAAACCTTAATTTCATCTAGGAAACCCTAATTACACTTGGGGAATCTTCCTACTTAAAAAAAAAAGCTCTGAAAAACATTAGAAACGAGAAATGATGCACATTGACATATAACATTTCATCTGAAAACATCGAAATGACAATACAATAGTGTCAAGAACCTAGCCTCAAAACTTGAAATTTTCAGCCAACCTCTTGAGGGGGTAGCACAAAGTCCTACCATCATTCCACTAAACACTGGGGCATAGTGGGCATAATTTTTTAATTTTTTTTAAACTTAATCTTAAAAATAGAATCTTTGAAACAAAGCAACTAGTACTTTGTATCAAAGAGGGGCAAAATGTAGACATGTAAAATTGACTTGACACCTATCACACAACCTCAAACAACATCAAATAGCACCGAACAACATCAAACAACACTAAATGACATCAAACAAAATTGAACGATATCAAATAGCACTAAACAACATCAAACATCACTGAACAACATTGAACAACCTCAAACAACATCAAACAATATGGAACATCATCTCTGATCATCCTTTAACACTTCAAAATGACTTGAAATCATCTTGTAACACTTCAAAATGACTCAAAATCATCCTATAACATCTCAAAATGACTCGGAGTCATCTCATAACATCTTGGAATGACTCAGAATCATCCTTTAACATCTCAAAATGACTCAAAATCATCTCGTAACATCTCAGAATGACTTAGAATCATTCCATAACATCTCAGAATGACTCAAAATCATCTCGTAACACTTTGGAATGACATAGAATCATCTTATAACACTTTGGAATGACTTGAAATCATCCCTAACATCTCAGAATGACTCAGAATCATCCCAAAACATCTTGAAATAACTCATAATCATCTTGAAACATCTCGAAACTACTCAGGAATCATCCTGTAATGTCTTGGAACATCTTAGAATCACCCCATAACATCTTAGAATTATCACGTAATGTCTCAGATCATCTCGAAATCATACTACATCACACCACATCACATCACATCAAAATGACATCAAAAGCCCTAATTCCTCTATTAATTGAATAATACAACATTATTTAATTAATTCAATTTTTCATCCTTTTAGAAAAATTAAATAAATTTCATTTATTTAATAAAGTTCCAAAAAACCCTATTTCCTCTATTAATTAAATAAAACAACATTATTTGATTAATTCACATTTCATAATTTCGACCAATTAAATAAATCAAATTTATTTAATAAAGTTTCAATCCCTCTTTATTTTGTCTTGATTGATTAAATAATGTCAATTATTTAATTACGTCGCTAAACCATCTTATTCCCCTTAGTGGATTAAATTATTAAATAATAATTTAATTACAACACTTTCCCTCCAAAATTTGAATAATTAAATCAATTATCAAAAATCAAATCAAACTAATGCAACTTTGTTTGCAAAAGTCAAACTTGATTTGCACATTCAAACTCCAAAAAGGAATTAATTAATTAAATCAATTAGTTCATATTCCTCACCCAATTTATGTTTGAGAAAATTATGATTGTTGAGTGAGCAATCTAATTTTTTAACTAATCAATCCAAATTGTTAACTAAACAGTCTATTATGCTAACTAATCAATCACAATTTCTAAATAAGCCATCACATTCCTAACCAGGCCATCACAATCCTGAGTGATCAATCTAAATCTGTTAAGTGATCAATCACATCCCTGACTAACCAATCTATTTCCCAATCACACAAATTGTGCAATCAACTTTGCACAATTCTCTCATGTCTAAAGCCTCTCAACACACTCCAACCGTTGATCTAGATATTCTTCAAAATGATCTTGATCGTCCATTTCAAATCTCATTTTCTATATAACAAACCTCTCTCCTCACAAAAAAAGGATCAAAGAATTAACATACATTGAGTAATGAAGTGCTATCAAGATCATCTTTGAGAGAGATTCATCCATTGTCTTCGATCAACCAAACACAACAAGCATTCATCCACACTTTGCACATGAACTTTGAAGGCTTCACTATGGTAAGAGCAATCCAACATCAAGTGAATACACTCCAGTACTGGATGGTAAAAGCTATCATTTGTATTCATTTCATTTGGTAATTAGTAGGTTCCTCATCATGTTTCCAATATAATAGTTTCAATTTCGTATGTGTAGGAGTTTCTAGATTTTAGATTTTAAGCTTTTTGGTTGTAGATTAGATTTCTTCGTCAGATTGCTTTCATGTCCTTCTTGGATCATTAATCTAACATCCTTCTTCCCCAACACACATTGTGTAATAAAATTATAAGGAGGAAAATGAATGATATGAACTTGATCTTTGGTTTAGAGAATGTTAGACTTGTTTGTGAGAAATTTCATTCTTGAATTAGTTAACCAAATTTCTTAAAATAAGTAAGTTACCTATGTTCATCAAATTTAGCCTCTTTAATACCCCTCCGTTTTGATCTATTGTGCGAACTATGTTGTTTCTCTTTTATGCTTTGGTTTTGTGTTCTACTTGGACTATGTTCTTGGGTACAGTTGATCACCATTTTATCGTGATGTATCTTGATGTGATGATACTATATTTTGATGTGATTATTATGGCATGTTTGGAATCAGCATAAGTGTATATTTAAGTTTATGATGTTTCATGCTTTCGATTATGCTGCTATGTTAGATGCGTCAGTTAGAACTACTGTATTGGTGAAGAGGATGGTATAGCATCACTCATTTGCGAGTGCCCTGCGATCTCGTGATTTCCTCTTCATGGTGTGCCTTATTTATGACATATTATAGCATGTGGATATATTCTTTGTTCGCAGGTTGATAGGTACAGGACATCGACTCCACCTGGTTTCATAGGTTCGAGCGTGTCCATTGCCCAATGACATTTGATTGGGAGATAGTAGCTAGGATTTTCGTGCCGAGTCGTCACCCTAGTCGTAGTGTGTTGTCAGTCAGAGTGTGATCCAGTTGTTCTATTTTGTTCAATTTGACTGGTTTCAGTTTATTTGGGGAGTTAGAATAATGTTGGAATTGTGATTTAATTATTGAGTAGTTTAATTTAATTAATTTAATATTTAGTCTTATGGTAGATTTATTTATTAATTGATTAAGTTATTTACGTTGAAATGATTGAAAATTATGAAAATGAATAAAAAGTCAATTTAGAAATTTGCAAATTCAAAAATTCAAAAAAAAGAGATAGTTCCTATTTTGTTTTCTGGAATTTATGAGGGTGGTTGTAGTTTTTTTGGAAGGATTTTTGCATATCTTTGAATTTCTTCACAAATTTTTAAAATGGAGTTTTCAGAGAAAAATTGAGAAGAGGAGGAGGAGGATTGCTAAATTTTGTGGGTTTGGAGGAAAAGCTTGAGGAATCTGTAGAGCTCAAGAGGGTTTCAAAGCAGCAATAGGATCTTCAACATACTTCAAGAGAATCGGGTTCTCATCTTGTTTAATTGAAATTTTGTTGATTCAATGCTATTGTGTTAATGGAAGATTAAATTGCAATTGCTATTTCAATTTTTCTTTGTTTTCATGCTCTTCTTCGATCTATTTGAAGCCTCAAGCTTGGTTGTATGGTCATTTAGATAAATATATAGGTTTGGGATTTATTTTTATAATTTCATATTATAAGGTTATGCTGGCCAAATTTTATTAAATCTTCTAAAAAAATCAAAATTTTAATATAATAGGCTATTCTGGTTCTGGATTTTTTTTCAAAAAAAAAAAGAAAAAAAAAATACAGTCATTTGTTCTTGAGAAAAAAATGGAATTAAAAATAAATAAATAAATGAAATTTAAAAAGGGGGTGCTAGGGAAACGCGCCCAGCGTGGCCTCCTCGTCCACGGCCTTAGCAGACCGCGTAGCGCGCACGACCATCAGTGGTGGTCAGTTGCGCTCTGCGCAGCTCGTGCCACCATGGGTGGTGGCTGGCTTCGCCGTCCTTGCTGCCTCCCCCATCCCTCGCGCCCTGTGCGAGGTTTCCTTCCACCCGTGCCCAGCCTACCGGTGGCGCCGCCTCCTATGGCCACTGTAAAACAAGCCGTCGTCACCGACTGGTTAAGCCGTGGCTAACACCTACCTGTCCTCCATCCGACCTTGGCATGCACTCTAAGGTTTGTGCGATCCAACCCTAAGGGTTGGTGTGCGAACCGAGGCAGTGTCATGGCCCTTCCCTAAAATTTAAAATAAAAATAAAAAATATTTTATTTTAAATATTATAATTTTTATAATATATTAATATTATAACTATTATAATATTTTAATATTAAAATTTATTATTATTAATATTATTATATTTCATTATATTGTTTAAATCAATTTAATATTTTAATATTATGACTATTATAATATTGAAATTGTATATGATGGAATGATGTTATTATTCTTTATAATATTATGGGAAATTTTAACCAATAGTTATAATATTAATGTTAATATTAACATTTTGAAAAGGATTATTTTATTTTATTATTGCATTATTTAAATGGGGAATATTATTTTTTTTTAGAAAATAAGTTTAATTGATTGTGGAATAAATATTTTATTTTAATATGGGATTATGCTTTTATTTGAATTATTGGGATTCATATTAATGTTTTATGCGTTTAAATGTTGTGTGGAAATAAAATGATTTTTAAATGGCGTAATTAATTTTGTTTATTTAACGCATTGTTTATTGAATGCTAGTGAGGAAATGGGTTTAGTGAACCCAAAGTAGATTTGATTCTTGTCTTGGTATTGATCTATGTGTGTTAACATTGGGAAGTGTGGGTTTTAATATTTAACAAGTCTTCCAATTGGGATTTCAGTCTCTAGGTTGTTGTACTGTGTAGTCAACCATAGATGGCCTTGGGTAGTGCGTTTAACTAGGTTGTTCCCCAGTTATCACGAACGGGAGTGTATTGACTGTATGTCATGGTTAGAGTTATGGTATCCTTATGTCACACTTGTGTACCCTTGGGTTGTGGAGTTGTTCCATGTGTCGTCTTAGAGGAGTGGCTTGTAACGAGGGTCGGCACACGAAGTGGTGCTAGGACAACTCGTTGTAAGTTAGTTAATCTAGTGATAACTAAATTAACTGATTAGAGTATCACGTAGTATCAAACATTTAATAAGATAATTATGCCTCGCTCATGAACACAAGGGCTTTTAAAGACTTGGGTTGAGATGGGAAGGCCTAGAATGGCAAGATCATTATCTTGTCTCTACGAAAGATAATTGATTCTGCATTGGTTTACATGAGGGGCCGGAAGTCGTTAGAGGTTACCAGGATAATCTAAGATGGGGGTTGAGACCTAGGAAGACTGACCAAGATAACCTATGTAACATTGTGATGACACTTCTCCTAGGTCGACAGTATGTTCGCATCAGTGATGCAATTGATTATGTAATTTCTGGAAGCATTGTAACCTTGTGTTAGTCATGTCACTATATTTATTTCAGTATGGTTATGTTACCCTATGTCTTGAGGTAGACATCCTTGGATAGAATTCTTGTTACTATATCCTAGCACGAGGGGTGGACCTTTGGGTTCCACTTGGTTGGGTGGAACATGCACCTCACTCCATTGGGTTTTCTCCTTGTTCGTGTGGATGAGACTTCCAGTTGGAGAGCTCGTGGTTTCAGTTGCAGTTCTTGCTTGTTTCCATTTCAATTACTCTTGTAATTATTACCCCTCTTGTTATTGAGGTGGATTTTGTAATTGTAATTATGTTATTGGATTTACCTCATTCAAGGAATGAGTGTTGTAACCTTATCATTTAAATGAATGGATTAATGCATTTGTCACTTATCTATTATGCTTGTGGTAAAATCATCTTACTTGGAATGTATGTGTTATTTTAGTAATTAATTAATCGACATGGTTTATATTCATGTTCTTTGTTGAGGTTCTATATAACCTCTATCTCATAACCTTAGAGGTTGTTGGCATTAGTTAATGAACTTACTTATTAATTAATCTTTTAAAAAAAAATTAAAAAATCCGTTTTAGTAGTTAAATGCAACTTCCTCTAGGGTTGTGTGGCGGGGTGTTATACATGGTATCAGAGCCTAGGTTTAAACACTGGGTACTCTGGGATTATGATGGAACCATTAGGATTTTAGCTATTTAGGTTTTGAGTTGTATATCTTGCCTAATACCTTGACATGTTTGTGTAGGATTATGTCACCCAAACGCAGAAAAGGTAGAGGGTGTGTTCGTGGCCATCTAGGCGGTCGTGGTGAGAGTTAGCATGACTCTCCTCCTTTAGTTCCTTTTATCCCAGATCAAGAGGAACAATAGGCATCATAGAATGCACCTAGGGTTGGTAATCAACAGCAGGATCTAGCAGGGATCGAGGCAGCGCGTAGAGCGCTAGAGGAGGCTTTGGCACTCCTTGGACCTAGGCAAGCTGAGGTTTAGGTTAACCCGGTGGTGAGGGTAGCTCCACACCAGTCCGAGGCTCATATGAGGGACTTGCTTAGGGGGCACCCTCCATTATATGATGGATCTGGTATGGGTTTAGAGGCTGAGACCTGGCTGATAGACTTGGATAGGTTTTTCGCCATGCATCCGTATGGTAGCAACACCAAAGCTCGTTATGCCATTATACAGTTGAGAGGATTTGCATCCACTTGGTGGAGATTAGAGGAGCAGAAGCTCCATATTGACATTCACACTGCATCATGGGAGATCTTCTTAGAGAGGTTCAGAGCTCAATTTTTATCTGAGCATTGGCGCCAACGTCGAGGGGATGAGTTCCATGCCTTGCGTCAGATAGCATTATCTGTTGAGTAGTATGAGCATCATTTTTATGAGCTCAAATAGTATGCAGGGATTGGTGACGATGAGATCATGTTGGTACACCATTTTGTTAGGGGCTTAAATTTCCATCTTAGCAGTGATGTGAGGGTTTTTGAGCCCAAGACCATGGAGGTAGCAGTTGAGAAAGCACGCCTTATTGAGGAGAATTTGAGTATGGCACTTGGGGGGCACATGAGTGTTCCAGTTGGCAGTAGTGCAGTGGCAGGATTTAGTGTTAGAGGAGGACAGTCTCAGGGAGGTTTACCTCTTAGGTCTTAGCAGGGGCCATCTCAGGGTGGTCAGCAGTAGCAGCAGGTATCGCAAGGGAAATGTAAAGGTTTCTAGCCGATGCAGGGAGACAAGAATTGGAGGTGTGCGAAACGCTCCAGCTATGAGCAGCCAGCACAGAGTTGGCAGTATACTTTCAGGGATAGTGCGCAGTAGTCTAGCGCACCATCTAGAGGTAGAGGTTTTGGAAGGGGCATTGAGTGTTTTGCATGTGGTCATCAGGGTCATATGGCTAGAGGTTGTCCCGATAGGGGCACAGTTGGGTTTTCTCAGGGACCAACGGCATCTGAGCTGACAGTTGGTGATGCAAGTAGATGGCATCGAGTTTTTGCAGCGGTTGATAACTGCCAGGCAGAGCATCAAGGCACGGTCATCGATACGTATGGTATGTTGATGGGTAACCTAGTTACCATTTTATTTGATTTAAGAGTGACAGACTCCTTCATTTCTTCTTTAGTCGTGTCGCGATGTAGATTGGTTGCGGTAAGGCAGGGCGATAAGTGGCAGGTAGAGCTAGCTTCGGGTGCGAAAGTCGCATCACCTTCCCATGTGCTAGAGTGTAGATTGGAGATTGGACCTCTTCAAACTACGATGGACCTTCATGTTATTCCTTTGGGTTCCTATGACATCGTCATAGGGATGGATTGGTTGGAGGCACATAGTGCGGTCTTGGATTGTCGACGGAAGTCGATTCGATGCATTGAGGCATCAGGTAGAGAGGTAGAGTTAGTGGGAGTCCTGAGGCCGATTTCTTTGAGGGTCATCTCAGCTATGCAGTTGAGAAGGTGTGTACGTCAGGGTTGCCAATTGTTTGCCATCACAGTAGATGACTTGGATCTAGGTAGTGGAGAAGAGAAAGTTTCTCTTGATAGTCACCCCGTCCTTCAGGAGTATTCCAATGTCTTTCCAGATGAGATTCCAGGGATGCCACCTCAGAGGGATATTGACTTCAAGATTGATCTTATACCTGGTTCACAACCCATCTCTCGAGCTCCCTATCGTATGACTATCTATGACCTAAAAGAGCTTCGTTTGCAGCTTAAGGAGTTGTTAGAGAAGGGCTTTATTCGCCCTAGTGTTTCACCATGGGGAGCACCAGTCATCTTCATGAAGAAGAAGGATAGTTCACTTCGGTTATGTATTGATTATCAAAACTTGAACAAAGTGACCATCAGGAACCGATATCCGCTTCCTAGGATCAATGATCTCTTTGATCAGGTCAAGGGTGCCACTATCTTTTCGAAGATTGATCTTAAGTCAAGATATCATCAGCTTCGGATCTTTGACTTTGATATTCATAACACAACGTTTTGAACGTGGTATGGCCACTACGAGTTTACAGTAGTACCATTCGGGTTGACTAATGCACCTTCTGTGTTCATGAGTCTAATGAATGGTGTATTTCGAACATACCTAGATAGGTTTTTCCTTGTGTTCCTTGATGACATTCTGATTTATTCCAAGACTATGGTAGAGCATGAGGAACATTTGCGGTAGGTATTGCAGTGCTTGCGGGATAATCAGTTGTTTGCTAACCTATCGAAGTGTGAGTTCTTCAAATCTGAGGTACAATACCTTGGGCATGTCATCTCAGGGAAGGGTATTTCAGTGGATCCTACAAAGATCCAAGCGATCTCAGATTGGCCTGCACCCATGAATGTGGCAAAGATACATAGCTTTATGGGGCTAGCAGGTTATTACAGACGCTTTGTGTAGGGTTTTTCAAGGATAGGTTATCCTATCACTACCCTTCAGAGGAAAGGGAAGAGGTTTGAGTGGTCAGAGAAGTGCGAGGCGACATTTTAGAACCTTAAGGAAATGCTAACTAGTGCACCGATACTTGTTATACCAGATCTGATTGGGGACTTTGTAGTTTGTATCGATGCATCCTTTGAGGTTCTTGGTGTTGTTTTGATGCAGGAGGGTCGAGTCATTGCATATGAGTCATGGAAACTCAAGGACCATGAGTTGAACTATCCCACCCATGATCTTGAGTTAGCAGCAGTTGTGCATGCATTGATGAGATGGAGGCATTTTCTTCTTGGCCATAGGTTAGAGTTGCATAGTGATCATAGGAGTCTGCAGTATATCTTCATGCAGCCCAACCTTAAAGCTAGGGAAAGGCGTTGGATGGAGTTCCTTTGTGAGTATGAATTTGAGGTGAAGTACATCCAGGGGAAGGAGAATGTTGTAGTGGATGCACTCAGTCGATGGAGGCATGAGATATCCGAGTTGACTCTAGTTGTGGACTTACGAAGTCGGATTTTTTTTGCCTTCCAGCAGATAGTTGGTACCAAGAGGTCGGGACAGTGATAGAGGTAGGTAGACCTCTTGAGGGTAGACATTCAGGATATTCTCTAGATCTAGATGAGTTATTGAGAAACACGAGATGCATATACGTTCCTCCTTCAGATGGTCTTCGTACCTTGGTCATGACTGAGGCACATCGGGCACCTTATTTAGTCCATCCTGGGGTGAAGAAGATGCATGCAGATTTGCGTCAATTGTAATTTTGGCCAGGGATGAAGCGAGATATCGTAGATTTTGTGTCACAATGTCTAGAGTGTCAACGAGTTAAGGCTGAGCACTAGCATCCAACAGGGCTCTTGCAACCGCATTTAGTACCAGACTGGAAGTGGGATATAATCTCATTGGATTTCATTGTTGGTTTACCCAACTCTTTGAGATGACATGATGTGATAATGGTGATAGTTGATAGGTTGACTAAGGTGGCACACTTCTCACCTATGCGCTCATCCTACACCGCATCGTCCGTAGCTAGAGTGTTCATGGAGGATATTGTGAGGTTACATGGTATTTCGCATCGGATTATTTCTGATAGGGATCCAGTGTTTACCTCAGCTCTTTGGACATCATTACAGCATGCGATGGGGACATAGTTGAACTTCAGTTCAGCTTATCAGCCCAAGACAGATGGATAGACCGAGAGTGTTAATCAGATCCTTAAGGATATGTTACGTATGTATGTGATGAACCAGCAAATACAATGGGAAGATTATCTCTATTTGGTAGAGTTTTCCTATAATAATGGTTTCCAGAGTTCCATTGGTATGCCTCCATTCCAGGTATTGTATGGGAGATCGTTTTGTACCCCTTTGAGTTGGGATCGACTGGAGGATAGGATAGTGTTGGGTCCTGAGATGTTGAAAGATATGGAGCAGTAGGTGGATAGGATTAGAGAGCACTTGGTGGCCGCACAGGATAGGTAGAAGAAGTATGCGGATGCGCATAGAGTGGGTTGTCAATTTTTTGTAGGCGATAGATTCTTCTTGCAGGTGCTTCCACAAAAGAGTCCCATCCGTTATGGGAAGGGCTCTAAGTTGGCGCCTTGATTTGTTGGACCTTTCGAGATACTCGAGAAGATTGGTCTTGTTGCTTACCATCTTGCTTTATTGCCCAGTCTCTCGTGCATTCATGATGTATTTCATGTTTCAGTTCTTTGGTTGTACCATCCAGACATTTCTCATGTCCTTGATTGGAATGCATTGCAGGTAGAGGACGGGCAGCTGGCTTTGGAGCCCATGGCCATCATGGAGTGCAGAATGCTCGCCCTTCAAGGGTGACATATTGATCAAGTTAGGATTCAGTGGGACCCTAAGGATGACACGTCATCCACATGGGAAGATGCACCTAGAATGAGGGAACTTTATCCCTATTTGTTCGCAGGCTTCTAGGAGTAAGCCTGACCCTAGGGGGGAGGATGTAATACCCCTCCGTTTTGATCTATTATGCGAACTATGTTGTTTCTCTTTTATGCTTTGGTTTTGTGTTGTACTTGGACTATGTTCTTGGGTACAATTGATCACCATTTTATCGTGATGTATCTTGATGTGATGATACTATATTTTGATATGATTATTATGGCATGTTTGGAATTAGCATAAGTGTATATTTAAGTTTATGATGTTTCATGCTTTCGATTATGTTGCTATGTTAGATGTGTAAGTTAGAACTACTGTATTGGTGAAGAGGACAGTATCGCATCACTCACTTGCGAGTGCCCTGCGATCTCATGATTTCCTCTTCATGGTGTGCCTTATTTATGACATATTATTGCATGTGGATATATTCTTTGTTTGCAGGTTGACAGGTACAGGACATCGACTCCACCTGGTTTCACAGGTTCAAGCATGTCCATTTCCCAACGGAATTTGATTGAGAGATAGTAGCTAGG
This sequence comes from Sequoiadendron giganteum, assembly GCA_007115665.2. Taxonomy (NCBI): domain Eukaryota; kingdom Viridiplantae; phylum Streptophyta; class Pinopsida; order Cupressales; family Cupressaceae; genus Sequoiadendron; species Sequoiadendron giganteum. The sequence goes on from CM021106.1 coordinate 484,928,535, forward strand.
ATTTCCGTCCCAAGTCGTCACCCTAGTCGTAGTGTGTTGCCAGTCAGAGTGTGATCCAGTTGTTCTATTTTGTTCAATTTGACTGGTATTAGTTTATTTGGGGAGTTAGAATAATGTTGGAATTGTGATTTAATTATTGAGTAATTTAATTTAATTAATTTAATATTTAGTCTTATGGTAGATTTATTTATTAATTGATTAAGTTATTTACGTTGAAATGATTCATATTATCTATTTTGGAAATGCATGCAAATTGGAGTTGGAATTGAAAATTATGAAAATGAATTAAAAGTCAATTTAGAAATTCAAAAAAAGAGATAGTTCCTATTTTGGTTTTTGGAATTTATGAGGGTGGTTGTAGTTTTTTGGAAGGATTTTTGCATATCTTTGAATTTCTTCGCAAATTTTTAAAATGGAGTTTTCAGAGAAAAATTGAGAAGAGAAGGAGGAGGATTGCTAAATTTTGTGGGTTTGGAGGAAAAGCTTGAGGAATCTCTAGAGCTCAAGAGGGTTTCAAAGCAGCAGCAGGATCTTCAGCATACTTCAAGAGAATCAGGTTCTCATCTTGTTTAATTGAAATTTTGTTGATTCAATGTTGTGTTAATGGAAGATTAAATTGTAATTGTTATTTCAATTTTACTTTGTTTTCATGTTGTTCTTCAATCTATTTGAAGCCTCAAGCTTGGTTGTATGGTTATTTAGATATATATTTATATATAGATAAATATATAGGTTTGGGATTTATTTTTATAATGTCATATTGTAAGGTTATACTGGCCAAATTTTATTAAATCTTCTAAAAAAAATTGAAATTTTAATATAATAGGCTATTCTAGTTTTGGTTTTTTTTTCAAAAAAAATCAAAAATAAAAATATGCAGTCATTTGTTCTTGAGAAAAAAATGGAATTAAAAATAAATAAATAAATGAAATTTAAAAGGGGGGTGTTGGGGAAACGCGCCCAGTGCAACCTCTACGTTTGCGGCCTTAGCGGACCGCGCAGCGCGCGCGACCACCAGTGGTGGCCGGCTGCGCTCTGTGCAGCCCGTGCCACCACGGGTGGTGGCTGGCTCTGCTGTCCGCGCCGCCTCCCCCATCCCTCACGCCCTATGTGGGGTTTCCTTCCGCCCGCACCCAGCCCATCGGTGGCATCGCCTCCTGCGGCCAATGTAAAACAAGTCGCCACTGTCGACTAGTTAAGCCGCGACCGGCGCCGACCTATCCTCCATCCGACCTTGGCATGCACTCCAAGGTTCGTGCGATCCAACCCTAAGGGTTGGTGCACGAACCGAGGTAGTGTCCTTGGCCCTTCCCTAAAATTTAAAATAATAATAAAATTTTAGTTTATTTTAAATATTATAATTTTAATAATATATTAATATTATAACTATTATAATATTTTAATATTAAAATTTATTATTATTGATATTATTATATTTCATCATATTGTTTAAATCAATTTAATATTTTAATATTATGACTATTATAATATTGAAATTGCATATGATGGAATGATGTTATTATTCTTTATAATATTATGGGAAATTTTAACCAACAGTGATAATATTAATGTTAATATTAACATTTTGAAAAGGATTATTTTATTTTATTATTGAATTATTTAAATGGGGAATATTATTTTTTTTTAGAAAATAAGTTTAATTGATTGTGGAATAAATATTTTATTTTAATATGGGATTATGCTTTTATTTGAATTATTGGGATTCAGATTAATGTTTTATGCATTTAAATGCCACGTGGAAATAAAATGATTTTTAAATGGCGTAATTAATTTCATTTATTTAACGCACTGTTTACTGAATGCTAGTGAGGAAATGGGTTTAGTGAACCCAAAGTAGATCTGATTCTTGTCTTGGTATTGATCTACGTGCGTTAACATTGGGAAGTGTGGGTTTTAATATTTAACAAGTCTTCCAGTTGGGATTTCAATCTCTAGGTTGTCGTACTGTGTAGTCAACCATAGATGGCCTTGGGTAGTGCGTTTAACTAGGTTGTTCCCTGGTTATCATGAACGGGAGTGTATTGACTGTATGTCATGGTTAGAGTTATGGTATCCTTATGTCGCACTTGTGTACCCTTGGGTTGTGGAGTTGTTTCATGTGTCGTCTTAGAGGAGTGGCTTGTAACGAGGGTCGGCACACAAAGTGGTGCTAGGATAACTCGTTGTAAGTTAGTTAATCTAGTGATAACTAAATTAACTGATTAGAGTATCACGTAGTATCAAACATTTAATAAGATAATTATGCCTCGCTCATGAACACAAGGGCTTTTAAAGACTTGGGTTGAGATGGGAAGGCCTGGAATGGCAAGATCGTTATCTTGTCTCTACGAAAGATAATTGATTCCGCATTGGTTTACATGAGGGGCCGGAAGTCATTAGAGGTTACCAGGATAACCCAAGACAGGGGTCGGGACCTAGGAAGACTCACTAGGATAACCTATGTAACATTGTGATGACACTTCTCCTAGGTCGACAGTATGTTCGCATCAGTGATGCAATTGATTGTGTAATTTCTGAAAGCATTGTAACCTTGTGTTAGTCATGTCACTATATCTATTTCAGTATGGTTATGTTAGCCTATGTCTTGAGGTAGACGTCCTTGGATAGAATTCTTGTTACTAAATCCTAGCATTGGGGGGTGGACCTTTGGGTTCCACTTGGTTGGGTGGAATGTGCACCTCACTCTGTTGGGTTTTCTCCTTGTTCGTGTGGATGAGACTTCCAGTTGGAGAGCTCGTGGTTTCAATTGTAGTTCTTGCTTGTTTCCATTTTAGTTACTCTTGTAATTATTACCCCTCTTGTTATTGAGGTGGATTTTGTAATTGTAATTATGTTATTGGATTTACCACATTCAGGGAATGAGTGTTGTAACCTTATTGTTTAAATGAATGGATTAATGCATTTGTCACTTATCTATTATGCTTGTGGTAAAATCATCTTACTCGGAATGTATGTGTTATTTTAGTAATTAATTAATTGACATGGTTTATATTCATGTTCTTTGTTGAGGTTCTATATAACCTCTGTCTTGTAACGTTAGAGGTTGTTTGCATTAGTTAATGAACTTACTTATTAATTAATCTTTTAAAAAATAAAATAAAATTATTCCGTTTAAGTAGTTAAATGCAACTTCCTCTAGGGTTGCATGGTGGGGCGTTACAGCCTCCTTGCTTCATAATGGAGATAAATGCTCATTATAGATGAAGGCTTATAGAGTCATTTTCTTGAGCAATTATTCAATGATTGTTGTGCTATTTGGATGTTTCTCTTAGTTGTGCATTACAAACTTCATACAATCTAGTAATCCACCATAACACATGGGCTAATTATTAAGGGTATTGCTTTCTTTAGATTTTTTACTATCACAAATCGATTATGGAAGCTATCTAGTTGAGTTGTTGGTTTTAGAGAAGTGTAACCTTTTGTTATGAATTGAATGTAATGTTATTTACATGGTTGATGGCATTCTGAAAATTTGGAAATATTGATGTTGATTGTTTGAAATAAAAAGTTCAGCTATGGATGAAATTCTTGTTTTCTTGCTTTTTGATAGTAACTAGAAGTTTAAAAAGTTTTCCTTGAGTTTAAAGCTTTCAATGGTTTCAGAAGGAGACTAGTATTGCTAAATAAAATGCAGAGTGTTATCATAGTTATTCAAGTACAAAATTGAAATGCAATAGCTATGCATGAAGAAATTTTAGACTTAATTATCAGTAATCACCCTTTTAATAATAATGATGTTTAAATTAAGTGCAATGGAACTAGAAGATGAATTGTGAATAATATCTTGTAAACAAGGATTCTACCCTTAGCGGTATATTGCATTTTGAGGTTTGGTGTAATTCATTGTTGGTTCTATGCAAGTATATAAGGGTTGTGTTGGGGTTGTGAATATGTAATTCCTTGTGTTATGTGTCATTTCTTATGGGGAGTTGACTCCCCTCTTGTGAAGAGGTAGTTTTTTGGGTCCTCCATGTGCAAGGGGTTGAGTGGGTGCAGCTCCCACACATAGGGGCATATTTATTTTTAGGGTATGAGTACCCATACTCATTCAGGGATAAGAGTATCTTGTATCCATGTTCATATTGGCTTGGTTTGGAGGGATAAGGGTTTTGAATGGTACATTGTGGAATATGGAGGTGTTGTTGTGAGACCAGATTTTGGATAAATGTGACATATACATACTTTCCCCTACTAGGTTGAGCCCCTACTTCCCCTATGTTGAATTCCTTCTTGGAAATCGAATGTGATAGTGATGTGCTTGGGCGTTGGTAACTATAAAAAGTGTGAATCATTTGTGCATTGTTGATGCTAAGTCGTCTTGATGTGTTCCAAGGTAGCCAATAATTTTTCAATAAAATTAAGGTTGTTTTTCTTTTTGATAAGTGTTGTCGAAGGTTAAGAAAGTGCATTATAAAATGTGTTGTGAGAAACCAATAAATGGTATGTTTGTGACTCAAGTTTGATATATTGGGTATCCAACTTGGAAAAGGGTTTGGTGGACATCTAGGATCATCTACTTGTGTACACCCTTATGTTAATTTATGTATGGTTGTGTGTTGGAATTCCCCTAGTGATGACCACTCCATTTGGAGAAGAGTTTCGCTAGTGTATTAAGGGTTGAGGGAGTCCCTAGTTCATTGGAACATTGCAATTCTTCCTTGATGTTGCCCATGTGCTAGCCAATGGAATATTGTCAGAAGATTATGTTCCTTCTTGGAACATTGAGCTAGATCAACTCCCCCTTGGAGGGCCACATTTTTTGGTCCATAATGTAAAACCTCTTTCCTTGAGTTGTATCCCATGGGTTGAGGATGGATCTTGTGTGCCAAACTTTGGATGAGCTTCCACTTGGGCTACAAATGCTATAGATATGGCGATATTCAGAGACATGGGTATTAGATGCAATGTTCTTATGATATAATTATTGGTTTATTCACATACAAGTAGTGGTTCAACTAGTCATGGTCCATAAATAGTGTTCGAAACAAAGGGAGAGGAATGTAATTATATTATCTAGTATTTGTTGAAAGAATATAAAATGAAAAAATTTAAGGCTTGAGACAACAAAAACATTACAACATTTCTTGGGCTAGACATAATTTACAACGATTATGAAAGAATTATGTTTTGTTGAATGATTTTCTCTTGGTAAGATTCAATGTACAGATAATTTCTATTACATGATACTTTAGATATGTATATGGTTATGGCTATTTGGTTGGCATGTCTCGGGTTGTGTGGGACTATGCTTCGTTACTATGTGGATATTTTTTGGTTTGAGACCACCATATTATTATATTCATAAGTGGTTTTAGACCACTATGTTTTTTTGGCTATGTGGTTTTAGAGCCACCATTCTCCTCCATCCCTCAAGTGGCTTGAAGAAGTCACATAGTGCATGTGATATGCCAATTTTTGTGAAATGTGTATTATTTTTTAAGTTTCTTTTATCATTGTTGCCAGTAGTGTTGTACTTTTGGAATATTGAATTTGTGTGGTATTATTTGCCTTGAGGACTTAATTTTTTAATAGTTTTAATTGGATTGAGAAGTTTCCTTTTTTACTTGATTTACTTTTTATTTTTCTTTCTCGAGATTTTATTGTAAACCTTGAAATCTTCTTTTTTATTTTCTTAAATTTGAGGCTTCTTTAATATTTTGTACTACTAGCATATGTTTTGTGATGTGAACTTTGTAAACTGATATATCCAGGAGGGATCCCTATCAGGTCATATGGGAGTACAAATGCGTTGGATAATTTCCATTGTGAGGATGGGAATGTAAATGGGACCGATACGGGATGGTCATAATCCATTCTCCCCTAAATCTTGTTTGTGATTCTTGGGTACCTTACTTCTTAGAGGCTAAAGCCCTTACACAAACAAGGGGAAGGTACTAGAAAATGTATGGCGGGGTCTTAGAGAGGGCCTTGAGACCATCTTTCCTAATATTATCATTACTCGGTGATGAAAGTTGCTTCAGATTAGTGATATGGCATTTGGCGATATTCCTCCTCATAAATCCCATTCCCTGAACTGTGTGATATGTCAGTGTTGTTTCAATGGTGTATGTATTGTAAATTATTTTTTGTGATGCTTATGGATTAACTATACAAATAGTCACAATAAAATAAAATGAATGATTTCTTAAGATGTAAATTCTTTACATTGTTGTGAAATGAATGGCCCATTTGTCCAGGTAATAATGATTGAAATGAATATACATATATATATGTATGTATGTATGTATAGTGTAGTCCTTAATAATAATAATAGAAGTGATAGATGAAGTAATGTGAAAATTTACATGTGTAACATGAATAAATCATCTTTTGTGTTGTGTTGATAGTTAATGATAAAGTTTACCCAATATTTTAGAAAACCTTGGAAGATAAAAAATTTTATTGTCATACATGGAAACTATTTTTACATAAAGGATTATTGCCAAGTGCTTGTGCTTACCCTCACTTTTGGGGACTTCCCAAAGGAAGCTCGGTCCTATGGGAGAGTGTAAGACACCATCCCTTGTGGTATTGTTGATCTTGTTAGTCATTTATGGTTTATATCCTATAGTTTATGTTCTTTTTTTTTAGATAATACATATGAGCGATGGTTTTTGGTATACCACAAATATTTTCATATTCTTAATTAATCCTATCTATTGGTTGTTGTGATTTCTTGTGATAGCTAGATGAGTTCCATTCCTTGTCTACGTAAGTATGCAATGATCAATATGCTCAGTTATTGGTAATATTATTATGTATATTAAATGGATTGTATTATTTTTGGTGATTATATACTATGGGTGTGAGTAGGTGTGATTATAAAGATGATGATTGATATTCAATCTTTACTTATAATAGAATGCATTAAAATTTAAATAGATTATTGATGTAAGTGGTGATATTTTGATAACAAATAGTATGATAAATTATTGCCTGAATCTAATAGGTATCATGCAAGAAGGGTGTGTTAAATTATATATTACTTGTGTCGATTAGTGGATTTAAATTTCTTGTTGAATATTATATTTGGAATTTTATTTTTCATATGTCATTTGTTTTACTTATTATTAATCATAGAGTAATAGTGACACTCTTTTTTGGTTGAGTAAATAGGTAAAAATTGGCCAATGATAATTAGGGGGTCACATAGCTACTTCCATTGCTAATCTTTGTGAATTTTTGGTCTTGGCAAGGACATGTGATTTAACCTTATTTTATTTGGTAGGGGTTGGGTGTATGTGAGTTGTTTCATTAGCCCCCTTGAGTCACCTTATTTAAATGATCGCTTACTTTATGTTTTATGAAGTCTTTATGTGGTCTTAATTGTTCAAAAAGTTTCCTAGGTGGTAGTTCTATGGGTTAGAGGTCTTTTTATCCCATAAAACCCCTTTGATAAAGTCTAGAGCCCACTCTAACTACCCACTTATGAAAAGTGACGAAAATTGGAGTCGGTTGGGTGGTTGGAAAGTTATGGAAAGGTAGTTTTTTTTCCCCTTATATTTATTCTTCCTCCTTGAGACGAGAAGGGGATTCTCTCTCTTGCCTTGGCTTCTCCCTTTTTCTTTTGCTTTTCTCTTGTCTCTTGGTTTCTTTCTCATTTTGGAGAACTCTTGGGAAGAATGGAAGGAAGGGGCTTGTGGAGGAAAGGTTTCCACATGATGGACACCAATCTTCTGGTAAGATCTTTCCTTTGTAGATCCTTGTTGATGAGTAAATGATTATTGTGGTGTTTTTAACTCTTTTGAAAAAATTTATGTTATGGTTCCTTGTACTTTGGATTTTGAGATGTGTGTTAGGACTTTCTTGTTTGGTGAGTATAACTGGCTATAAATGTGCAAATGATTGTAAATGTGCACATGATTGTAAATGTGTAATTATTTTAAATGTGCAATGGTTTTAATTGTGAAAGGGTTGTAGGGAATAGAAATGTGAAGTTTTCCATGTGAAAAATGGTTATGTGTGTGTGCTTTGGAAGGGCTATGTGACCCTTAAAGCTTAGGCATGGACTGAATATCAATCCTATGGTTGGAAGGAGAGCTTGTGGCCATATTATTATTTTTTGTTAACTTCTTTTAGGTTTAGGTGTGAAGATAGAGGCTATTTGGAAAGTTCTTTCAAAGCTAGGAAGAAGAACATGAAGCATCATGAAACTTAGAAGGATTTTATAAGTTTTGAATGAAATTGTGTATAGTGTGTTAGTGTCAAAATTCTATGGGTTATGTTATACTAGTTTGTGCAAAATCTTAAGGAGAATAAAAGAATGATTTGAGGTTTTCCTTGTTTCTAACTTGTCTAAGGAGGAAATGAATAGTTTTGTTTTTTCTGTAACGATGCCATGCTGGATGTAACAACATAGTAAGAGTTAAAATGATGTATTTTCATCTTGCATATTAGCATCAAAATTTATCATAATATAGGCTTATGTAATTTAAGAATAGAATTTCAATCATCTTGTAGTCTAAGGTGGCTACATATGTTAGATTTTAGTTTAAAATAAAAGAAAGAGAATTTTAACCATTACCTCATAATGAAATTGCTAATGAAGGATATTTTACTTGCAAATTAAACTCTATCAAAAAAATAACTATATATACATGTTTTTCCTTATTTAAGATAAATAAATAAATGAAAATGTGCTAATTTTAAATCTTGTAAATTATATATATATATATATATAGATTCATTGTTAATAATATTTATTTAAACCTTAAATTATATTTAAATATAAAAATAATAAAATATATATCTATTTTTATTATTATTTATGAAAATACTTAATAAAGTTTAAATTAAATAATAATTGAAATATATACAAAATTATTTAAAAACTAAAAAGGTTGGATTGGGACTGACCCCAAGTCGTAGCCATTGTTGTGACTATGGGAGGTCAACCCCATAAGAAGGGGTGACCCGACCCATAAAGTGGAAATTAAATTTCCTTTAAAACAAATAAAAATTTAATTAATATGGCTACTAAGTGCTTGAGAAATATTAAGCAAAATGAAATCAAGTTTGAAGCCTTATGAAATACAATGTGAATCGATGTCATAAAATATAAAATCTTAAATCTTCCATACGCTTTGCAACGGTTGCAATAAGAATGAAATTTGAGATTGATTAAAAATAAATATGCATAGAATATTGTGATTTTAGTTTTGTTCTAAATATATATATATATATATATATATATATATGTTTATAACTTGTCAAGCAAAAATTAATATTGTTGTGTAAAGTAATCTGTTTATAAACTTTTTTTCAGATCCACGAAAAACATCAATGGATTTGAAAATGGTAATAAAGAAAATAGACTATAAATGAGATGAAAATTTTAATCCTGTATGCAAATGTGGAATAGGAATTAGAGGACTATAATAATGTAAGGGAAAGAAATAAATTTAAAATTTAGTTATTTTATTTATGTCTCAAACATCTATAATCCATAACTAACTTAGGAGATCTTAATAATTCTAAATTCCTTAGTAAGTTGTGCTTATTAACTTTGAAATGTAGATATAACTATTAGATCTAAGATTAAATATAAGTGGAAATGATTAAACTCGGTTTCTCCCTTGATAATGTGGATAATGCTGGCTAGTCTTGAAATCCAAGGATTATGAAGGTTTTAATAATGCTTAGGTTTTGTTGGTAATTTTTAGTGTTGTATTTTATGTTAGGATTAATTCTCTAATAAATGTTTGAGTCTCGGTTTAGAATATTCTCGAGTCAAGTATGTTTTGAAACAAAACAAGTATATAGAATACACATGATTTAAATTAAACCTTATAGTTAATATAATCTGCTTACACATACATATGTGTATAATAAAAAATAATGGAAAATAAAAACTATTGGTTAAGATAATGTTAATCAATTGAATCCATGGATTAAGTAGTGATTATTCCTTTATGATTTATTGTTACATCTAAACCTAACATTTACAAAAGATGAATAATATTGATATCTAGAAGAAATTAACTATTATAGATCAAGTGAGATAATGCAAGTATTTTAATATGCCAAATTATCCATGTCACTTGTAGAATTAATAGTAGAGCTCAAGATTGGTTTAAATGATTAATTCATAAATTTATGCTTGAATGTATTTCTTGTCTTGAATTTCCTTGTAATTAAGAATGGTGTGGTTCTTAACTAGCACATATTAAAATTATCATGTGATGATAAAAAAATTGATATCTTAGAAAATATATAGATTATTCAAATCAAAAGCTAAATTATTGTTTCATAATGTGACTATGAATTATGCCCTACATTTAGGAAATTTAGTGTTAAGATGGTTGTTGTTGCAAGTATTTGTACTATTGTTGCATATTAAGAAAATGAAGAATTAAAGAGTAATGAATACTTTATTACTATCAATATTATTATAGTGATTTTCAATCACAACAATATTATCATTGGTTCAAAATATAGATAATGTGAATGGTATTAATATTGACCTTATGAGTAATATGGAGTTGTTAGTGTATAGTGGAGCAATTTGATTTCAAGAATAATAATTATAAATGCATTAGTAAATAGTAAGTGGTAAGATTATAGTTGGTAGAACTATTAGCAACGATAACTATATATACACTACCCCATGAATAAAGGTGTTAAATTTTATAGGAGTAAAACTAGAATTAGTAATGTTAGAAAATATATTTAACTGACAATACTCCTAAGGGTAAAATTGGTGATATTAAATTTAGCAATATAAGCAAGGGTAGTATTAAATATAACTATTGAGAGGGGTATTATTATTGAATTGGGTATTTAATGGAAGTGGTATTAAGATATATAATATTATTGTTAAGCATTATAGTTAATATTATTGCCAATATAAATGATGTTAGTGAATATAAGTATTGAAAAGGAAGGGTAAGGAATGAAGGTAAATGCAATACTTATATGAATGTTATTAAAATCAATATCATTAAGGATATTTAATACTAACCTTATCATTAGTATGTTATCATCTTCGTGTGTGGTTAGTAATTATTAATTTTTATTTGCATTTGTTCAAAAAAATTGATGGTCGTGTGTTGTTTAGTTGTGTAAAATTTAGGGGCATGACATTTTTTGGTGTCTACAATTTTCCCCTCTTTGACACAATGCACCTTGTTGTGTTGTTTAAAATACATGTTGTTAATATGGACAAAATTGATGATAATGATGCCCCACTATGCCCCAACAGGTGAAGGAATTATGGTTGGATGGTAGGTTTCCCCCTCAAGAGATCAGTTGGAAAAAATAATTTTGGAGGAAAGCTCATGTGACAAGTAAATAGGATAGGTGCAATGAAGATGGGGATGAAAATCAGGTCAAGTCGGAAGAAAATTGGGGGATAGGGATTTATGGAATGAAGAAAATGGAGAAGATTAATGTTAAGTGTAAAAATTTGGATTTTGAGATGAAGATGAGTTAGTATGAAAGAAGAAATGCGATAGAATGTAGGATAATGAAGAATGACTACATTTTGTTAATCAAATATCAAATGGTGAAAGTTATGCATAGGTAATGGGGTGGATGAGAGATATGGGATGAACATGTGATAATGGTATGACTTTTTTTCTTTTTCTTTTTAGTTATGCTAAAACATGTAAATACCAATCCTTATTTTGACATATAAATTGGACACTATGCACCAAGTTATGAGGAACCAAGGTGGCATCGTATCTATTGCATGCGCATTGAGTAAATGCAAACAAATAGGAGTATCCTTATTCATACTAAACATACATACAAATTTGTTTTATCATGTGAGAGAATAAAGCTCAAATAAATTTAGGCCTATGCACAAAAGGTATAAAGAACCTGATATGCAACAGTTGTTTATTATGCCTAAAAATACCTCTACTCACACAAGGAAAGTATTCACCATGGTAGTATTACAAGAATGCCCCACAAACACAACATATGAAAGAAATGACTTTGTCTCATTCTGTGATTCTCTAGACACACCAATATATTGAAGATCGAGGAAACTCTGAGCAAGCAGTGAAAAGAGACATATGATAAATCAAAATAAAATACTGACTAACAAAACATATCAAATCCATCACATCTCCTGTTAGAGAGATTGTAATTGTTGATCCATGATTGTTCCTATTGTAGGAACAATATATCCATTAAGGTAGTGATTTTGGATGTTGAATTAAATGTTTAGGCAATTGGCATGTAGGTAGTGGGTTTATTTCAACAATGGTTGGTGTTTGTATTTTTTTATGACTGTTCTAGGTTTCAATGATTTTTGTATTTGCTTATGCTTACTTTGTCAAAGATAAGTGTGATGGTAGGTTTATTATGGGTATTGATTTTATTTTGGATGGGCGAGTTGTGTTCATTTATTTTGTTGAATTTTTGAAATATCTAGATGTTTTTGCATTTTTGATGGGGTATTTGAGACTATTTTTTAACATTTCTGAAATATCTATTTATTTTTTTATTAAAATATTTTAATGTTTTTGGATTTTGGAATCTCTAAATATTTTTAGATTTTACAATATTTGGATGTTTTTGGATTTTTTGGAATATCTATTATTTTTAGATTTTGAACTATTTGGATTTTTTTGAATTTTTGACTATTTGGATTTTTTGAATTTTCAATTTAAGGTAATGAACAAGGATCCAATTCGATTACTAGTTTTAGGAAAATTCCCCTAGCTAGGTGTAGGATCATTTTATTATGGACTAGATGAAGTGATCCTAGGATGATACTAGGTGAGATGGATAACACTAGATACTAGTAAATTACTAAGCCATGCTAGGTGTGTAGGTGAAAATATGGTAGATGAGCGAATGAATATGAACAGAATGTTGGTTTTTTAATGAATGGAATGGAAAAAATATTATAGATGGCAGATGGTGCTCATTACACATGACACAAGTTTTCCAAGTTTTCACCAAGGTACTTGTCCAAAGTGCCAATAAAGTGGTTTTCACTAGAGGACGATTTTTTTATCTTTACTATTTTTCCTTCTTTTTTTTTTGCATGTTTTCTATGTTTTCACTAAGATACCTACTCAATGTGTGCAAAGCAGTTTTCATAATTTGATGGATTATTTATCTTTACTTTTCTAACACATTGGTCCAATGTTTTGGAGGTTGGGCTTTTCTCCAAAGGGTTTTCTCAAGGTATATATATGTCATTATTTTATTGTGGTTGACTTAGCTTCTATTTCTCTCATTCTTTATTTTCTATGTGGTGTTTACATGTTGACATGTTACTAATTTTTTTCTAGACCTAACTAATGTGTTATTCTCTTCAAAGGGTTAATGTGGAAATTCTTATAGTTATAGTATCATTTCTTTTTGAAAGAATAAACTAATATTTATAAATTTTAAACCATTCTCTTCCTCTTCTTTTTTATGAAATTCTTGTCTAATAAGTTTTTTGTAACTATAGTATTGCAATTTTCTTTCACTATGTATTTGGCTAATTTTATTAATTAGTTTTATTTCTTCATCCTTTTCTTTAAATATTTCAAAGTCTTCTTATAATTTCAAAGGTCTGAGTTTTAGTTTGATTATTCTTCTTTAATAACTTTTAATCTCTTTTTTTTTTTTTATGCATAAGGAGAATTCTAGTAACTGTAAAAGATGTTTACATAATGTCTACACCGCAAGAACCATTGGAAATCATCACGATATTAAAATTATTAGATCCTACCAGACAATGCACCAAACCGCGACCAAACCACAACTCTAGCCACCTATAAAAAAGGAGAGAAAAAAACTAGCCATCATACAACCCCCAACTAGAACTGTACCATCCCAGAACCCCAAACACGACTCTCAGGCATAAGAGATTATAATTTGTTCATAAGAAAAAAAACCTAAGACATTGCCATGAGGATGATTATATTCATAGACTACTAGTCCTAAATAGCCTCGCCGCCACGTAAAAACCATTCAATTTAGCAAATTGATCAAACTCAGGAACCCAATCAAAACCATTGACTAGTTCAAGCATCAACATCTTCTTGAGGAAGCTTACCCCGTAAGCTTTGCAATTTACTAGTGTTGAACTAGGGCCATACCTTTTAGCTCCAATAGTAGGGGGTAAACTTTGAAAACCTCACCAAGAACCTTTACCAGAGGGAGATCACTCAGTCATGGCATGCCATGCCCCAAAAATTTCACCTACAGGATCTCATCCAGCCTGCCCAAAAGCTCTTTCTTGAAGAGTTTGTTTATTATCACCTTCGCCTCCGCCCTCGGTGTTCGAACATCAAGCATGGATTCCAAGAACCGAGAGAAAATATGGGTGTTAACTTAGAATGCTTCTTCCAATCTCACCGAACTTCCAATTTACCACCTTATGCATTCTAAGAGCATTGATTATTAGTGTAGAGTCACCCTCAATGGAAATTTTTAATCTCATGTTATTGTTAAAACATAATTTTAATTTTAATTTTATAGTAGAAATATGCAAGTTATAAACTTATCTTATGTTGAATTTTTAGTTTATATATATATTCTTATCAAATTATTTTTCTAATCTTTTATTTCACCCCTTTTTTTTAGATGTGTTGTGTAATTTCTAATTAACATTCTTTCTTTTAGTTGGTTTTAATAAATTGTTGCTTCTCCGTCTTATTTTTTACTGAAATATTATTTAATTTTTAATTCTTAATTGTCATGTCTTCATTGGTCCTTGTGTAGCCTTATCTTCCCCCTCCCTTCCCCCCTTTTTTATATTTAGGTTGTACTTGGTCTACAACTAACCATTTTTTTTCTCCTTGAGCTCTTTCATCCTAATGTTGGATCACAAAGTGTGATTTGAAATGTTGATGCAAAAACTCTAACACAAGCTAATCCATAAACCATTGCAAAAATAAATGATATGGATTGTGGAAACTTGATATCATTAATTCCTATAGTTCTTAATAATTATGTTTAGTCTAGTTTATTTTCTAATGGGTTTGTGAGTATTTTTCCTAATAGTTGAAAAAATCTCTTCTAAGTCATATGAATTAAACTTTTGAAACCACACATATGTTGATTGCTTCAATCCATACATAGACCATTCCAATTTACAAACCAAATACGCTTTACCACTTGCCTTAAATTATTCAATCTAAACCATATAAATTTTCTCCTTTTAATCTCCATACAATAATGTTAATTTGATATCCATCAACTCCACTTAAAATTAATAGTCGCATTTTTAGAAAAATTCTAAATAGAATTAATTGCCACTAATCATACCTTGTACCTCTACAACGTACCATTTTCTCTAAACTTTTTCTTCAACAACCAATTGCAACTAATGGGTTTCCTACTTTTAGGTAGATCAACCAATTCCTAAGTCTACATTTCAAAGCTTTCCTTGCCCCATAGAAGTTCTCATAGAATTATAATTAATGAAGAGTTTCCTACTACATACACATCATTTCCTTCAATATTTATGCTATATTTTCTTGTCTTATTTACATCTAAACTATTGTGTCCACTTAATTGTGTATTTTTTAATACAAATTGGAGTACAATTTGTATTAAAAATGAATATTACCACTCTTTTTTATTTAGCCACTCTATCCTAGATAGAAATTTAAGTACTCTAAATATGAAATCCCTTGAGTAGAGAACCCTTTGGGTTACCAAATTCTAAACCTTGTAGTTTTTGATGTTCTCACCATACCTAATGAAAATCACTTTTTATCCTGGAAATCCAACTTGTACCATTTTTCTTCAAGAACATATGCATAACATCATAACAAAATACTCTCAAATATGTTACAATAAGATTCTTACCTTTACACATTTTATATGGTATTTTATCCTCAAGAATAGAAGTATGATACCTATTTTTCAAATAACAAGTAGTGTTAACCATCTCAACCTAGAACTCTTGTCCTAGACCAACAATGCTCAAGAATAATCATGTATAAAAGATATAATTTAATTTAACTTACCAATTGACTATACATCCATAAGACCAAATATATCTCTATGGATCACTTCCAATACATCCCATTCTCTAGAACTTATTGAGGAAAATCAAACCTTATTTTTATTTCTAAACATACAATGTTAAAAACTTTAAAAACCAACCAAATAGTCTATCATATCTTCCATCGCGCATTTTTCTAAGCAGTCTCGGAACTGTTGTTTCATTATATTTCCTCAAGGGTTGGAGTAATATGGATTTAATAGCCTAATTATTCTTCGATACTTCACATTCTTTCTGGGTGTTTTTTTTCTCTACTGTAGAGGTATTATGGAGTCTTCGAAGGAAGCTTGCATTGCTGACATAATGGGTGGTGACCACTATCAATTGGAACCAACGGACTACAAAGATTTGAAGACCAATGATAAACTATGGAGGGTGTTAGAGAAGGGTGGCATTACGGGCTATATGGAGAAGCTTCATGGCAAAAATCAAGAGGTTATCAGGGCCTTTGCTAAGGATTGGAACAATGGTAGCATTAAACTCTTTGGGAGAAAAGTGGAAATTGACTAACAGTTGATTTCATATGTTGTTGGGATGCCCATGGAGGGTGTTAAATTCTATAGAGATAGGAATCTCTTTGATCAGATGATTAAGACTTTTCTGCACACTAGTAAGAAAAGGGAGGAATTGCAGAGAGCCACAAAGAGTAGCTATGATGCTACTAAACTCAAGTTGTTGTGGATGGAGGTTTTGAGGGTGATTATGGAGTATGTCACTTTGGATGGGAGATATGCTAGAGTTTTTGGGTACCACTTTATGCTTTTGAATCACTTTAGGCACCAGGTTAGGGTTTCCCTTCCATATTACCTTTTCGCTTCCTAAAAATTTGAACCTTCAAGACCATGTGTCTAATCTAGTTAGATATCCCTTAATCCATGAGGGCTTGCTTGTGCTTATCTATGAAAATTTTAAGGCTATGTTGGCTATCTCTCAACATACGCCTTCCCATAGAATGAAGAGTTGGGTGATAGTTATTCTGAGAAGGATGAGTGCCCTGTGATAGAAAAGAAGAAGGATAAAACCAAACGCAAACCTAAATCCTATGCCCTCCCCAAGCCTAGTGTGATGACTTCTACTAGTATGGCTAAGATTATCTTTCTGGGGTCTAATGTTACTAATCTAAATTGTACTCCTAGTGTCTCTACCAAGGGGAAGGATAAAATAAAGTTGGAGGAGGATCCCTCATATCACACTAACCAAGAGGATTCCCAACATACCAGTCCATCTAAATACTCCAGTTATCCAGCCATGGATAGGGAGGATAGGCCTCGGTTTCCTAATGATTTGAAGGAGGAGGATCACTATTTTAAAGTAGAGCATGAATACCCTTTTGATGTCCTTGTTATTTCCCCTAATAGCTCTGTTGATA
This sequence comes from Sequoiadendron giganteum, assembly GCA_007115665.2. Lineage (NCBI taxonomy): Eukaryota > Viridiplantae > Streptophyta > Pinopsida > Cupressales > Cupressaceae > Sequoiadendron > Sequoiadendron giganteum. The sequence goes on from CM021106.1 coordinate 484,945,889, forward strand.
ATTGTTTTCTGATCATGTGGACCTTTTTTGAGATAAAGGAAATTAAACTCAATCAAAGGGCTTATAATATTAGGTTGGAAAAGGTGGAGGAGTTTGATAACATGAGTAAGGATAAAGATAGAACTAAGGATTTGTGGACAGAAGATGAAAAAAGGTATATAGTGGATTGTTTGAATAAAATTGTGGAGGACCTTGAGCTCTTCAAGAACAACCATGATGGGAAGCTTTCTGATATGGAGGGGAGGATAAAGAATATAAGAGATTATATTCAGAAAGTTATGTAAATGAGCCATAAAATCCTTAAATCCATGGCCAACACTATGAATATGATGGTCGAGAGCTTGGAAAGAGCTCATAAGGTTAAAGTCGTGGTGGAGGTTGAGGATGATAAAGAGCAGAGTCTTGCTGAAGAGGTCGGGCCTAGAAAACATACCAAAGAAAATTTTCAAAGGAAGGTGGACAAGACTCTTGTAGATATTTAGGAGATGAAGAAAGTTGTTATCAACATGGATAACTTGGAAAAGGAAATTTTTGAAGTTTTGAGAAATTTGGCTTAGGTTTCCTACTGGTTTTTTGTTGTGTTGCCTCTCCGTTGGTCTTTGGTTTATCTCTTTGGGCAGATTTGTATCTTTTTTTGAACTCTTAATGTCTTACTCTATCATTTTCTACTATTAAAGGGTTTCAGGGGCCCTTCAAAACCTATTTTTTCCTTAATCAAAAATATATCTTCCATCATACTACTTCTTGGTAAAACTTTCAAGCATCTTTCTCCAACATGAACCGACTTATGGTGCCACAATAAACCTAGTTTGGTTTCAATAACATTGGTAGAGATATACAATGTTAATGCTTCTAGCCTAAATAGAGTATCATGTCTCACAATTTTAGCTAGTGTCAAAGTGCCTCTAACCAACATACACCTTTCTTCATCAAACATGATATGCACACCTAAGTCAATCACCTTACGGATAAATTAAATTTATAGCCAAAATTAGTAAATGAAAAACATAAGAGAGTTTCCTCACTCTCGTATCCATTAAATATTATTTCACATTTTCTCAACCAACTATCTATAGAGAGCTTTTACCACTAAGGAAAACATGTCGTCCATTACACTCCTTGTAATAAAAGTAGAAATCCTTATAAGTAATTATGTGGTATGATGCACCAAATTCAATCAACCAAGAGTTATCACTAAAAATATTATCAAATACAAAAGCATCAATAACAAGCTCACTAGTCTCAGAGAAAGTATCAAAAGATTCATCCATCTTGTTGGCCTTGAAATCATTCTTTATGTGACCTATCTTGCCACAATTCTAAAATTTCACCTTAGGCTTATCATGAGACTTAGACTTGTCCTTATTCTTGGACTTCTTATCTCTGCCACTCTTTTTATTTTTCCCTCTATCATTAGACCTACCTCTTACAACCAAAACATCAATAGAGGAACCATACATGGAGTTTCTTCTAATACCTTCACTTTACAAGACTCCAATAACCTCTTCCTGTTTAGGTGAAGAATGCTTAATATAAATTATCATAATCAAATTCTCCCATAATTATGTAAGAAACATAATAATAAATAAAGTTTTCCTAGTGTTCTATCTTGATTCTTGTATATTCTAACTAACAAAAAATCAAATTTCAAGTGCTAAGATAATCATTCGTTGAGTCTCCCTCTTTTATCTTTAAGGAATGCAACTCTTTCTTTAAGTTCAAAAGAATTATAGACTAATATAGGGTTCCTATCTTCTTTTATAATGAAGTTTCTCTTGATCTGAACTCACTAATATATAATTTAAAAGAAATAAAATTATGGTACTTATAGCTTTATTATATAATTTATTCCAATCATCATCATCATATATACATGTTTTATTGAAGAAGATATCATTATTCATTGATCTTGTTCTATTAGGTGGTCTTGAACCTTCAACTTCCATAAATTAAAATCTTGACTATGAAATTTTCCAATTTTAGACCTTGATGTGCTTGGTCTTAATTTAACTAAAAAAATTCTTTGTATTTTCACACAATCCTTCAAAGGATCCCACACCAACTAGTTATATGCATAGTTTTCAAAATAATTGATGGTACCAAAAGAGACATAAGGGTATGAATCCAAATGATGTGGCATTTTCCTAGAAAAAATATTCTAATACCAAATGTTGGGATTTGATCCCTAATACATATGGTTTATATATTGGGATATTGAAAACATTAATATTATGTTTTAAAAATTGAAACATGGAGAAATAGGGTTTATCACCAAGATGAATGGATCAAAATGATGAACCACTAAATTTTAGTATGAATCATTCAATTATGAGAGCCAAAAGATGCAAATAACAATTAGAAACTAAGCATAATTTGTATAGAAACTATGAGGTAAGTTTTGAGAGCTTAAAATGGTGTGCGCCTTGCTACAAGAAACCTCTTTTTATGGCACAAAATACTCATTCGCCTTTAGTGGCGAATGGGTCCCTATTAGGGTTTTTGAAACTGAGATCTAGGTTATTTTCCTTGATGTCTGCACTCTCAAATCCTCATTTTTCATCTCTTGAAAACCTATAGTAAATTTTTATCTTCCTTTCTTTGTTCTTGCACTATAAAGGTCAATCTTGCAACTTGATTTTTTTTAATTTTTCTCTAAACTTGTTCTCCACTTGATCTTCAACCTATAAATCTGCAAATACACACTCAAGGGAAGAAAAACTTGTTGATTGTTAGTGAATAGGGGTTTTCCTAATTCAAACCCCTTGTAGGTAATTAAACCAAATAATGAGATAATGAAATGAAGCATGAAACATTAAATGTGCAATGTTGATACCTTGGATGTGGTCTTGCAATGTAAATCTACAATCTAACATTAAATGGCCATGAAGAATGTAGATCTTAATCCTTGAATAAGATGTGAAACAATGCTTACAAGGATATCTTCAATACTACATTAACTATCTTAGCTCAACAACATGCATGAATTCTTTATGCCTTAGACATGATGAAATTATCTTGAATTTTTGCAATGAAACCTCAAGATAATCTTCCTTTAAATACCTTTGAATTTCTCTTGAAGACTCTTGTGAACTCAAATTTTCTATAATGCATGAATGCTTGGAATTATAGGATGAAACTATGTGAATTAACCCCTTATTTATACTAAATCTAGAGATTAACCTTGGAATTCAAATAGTTCAAGCCAACACCAGATCTAGAGATGAAAATTATTAAAATCCCACCAAAATTAAATTCAAAAAGGGGGTCCTTATTAAGGGAGGACCCATTCGCCACCTAGGGTAAATGGGTCTTGGCACAAGTTTCTAGGACCTTGCCTTCGGGGGGTGAAATAACATCAAAAACTCATGTCAAATGTGTAAATAAAGGGGGATCCTATAGAGAGAGTACCCATTCTCCACCTATGGTGAATGGGTCCTAGCACCATTTTCTAGGACCTCAAATTTTCCAAATTAAATGTTTTACTATTTGAATACTAGGTGTCAGGATGGATCCTTCAAAAGGTATCATAAATGAGGCTTAAATTTGAATTAAAGGGGCTAATTAACTCTAATTAACCATAATTAATTAAGAAGACCCTAGATAAGTGTGAAAGTGTTTTACAACACTTTACAACACCTAAAATAAGGTATATTTTATTAAAAAAGGGGCCCAAGATTAATGTGAATGTGTACAACACATTACAACATTAAACCTAGGAAAAAAATAGGTTAATTCAATGACAATTATTTCTAATTAAGGAAAAGGGATACTTTTTCTGTTACTACCAAAATGTGTGTCTATTATACAATACAATTAAGAAAAATTAAAAAGGTGGATGGAACAATACACAAGTCACAACTACACATGAGACATGAATTATGTAAGAAAAACACACCAAAAAAAGGGTATTTATAATTATATCATTTAAGAAAGTTACATCTAATATAATAAGTTTGTCCCAAATTTCCTTTATCAAGTCACAATACATTACTTCGACAAACTCTGATTCGGATAGACCACACAAAATGACATTCATCACTTTTTCATTTTTTTGCTAGCATTCTTTCCAGCAAGATCCATTGGTGGAGTTGATAGAGCTACATAACCATTCATCACTGATTGCCAAATGTCAAAGCTAAGAGCCATTAGATAATTCCACATCCTTATGCTCGACAATGTATAGTTTGTTTCATCAAACAATATTTGGGATTTATTTGAAGAGAAAACTTCTTGACTTGCCATGTGTAATTTCAAGATCTAACTTCTAGTGGTCAGACTATTATAACGCCCCGCCATGCAAACCCCTCAATATTACATAAATGACCAAAGATGGAACAATTTTTTTTTTAAAAAGATATCATCTATGCACTAACTGTTGGTATGTGGCAACTAATCATTCTATACTGTACACTCTTCATGTATCCTCTCCGGGGTCCAGGGTCGGGCCGGGCCCCGGGTGGGGGATCAGGGGTGGTAGCCCCCGAGAAAATTTTTTGTCCTAATTTTTCGCGAAATTATCGAAAAAGGGAAAAATCATAAAAAGGAAAAAAAACCCCGATTTTGTATAACCCTAATTTATAAAGGGTTTCGGATAGAGTTACAGTATTATAAGAAACAGGCGATTATTCGCGATATTGTAATAGGGTTTTGCACTGGTTAATAATATCATTGGTTGGCTGCGGTTTGGTGGATGTAGCCCACATTGGGTGAACCACGTTAAATTCTCTGTGTTAGTTTTATGTGTGTTTTATTTCTTGTTTATTTGATAAAATCTACATTTAGCTTTTAGATATCTGCCTTTGTAAACCTAACAAGTGGTATCAGAGCGAGTTGTTTTCGATTATCGTTTGCAGGAAAGTCTCACGGTTGAGTGGGAGTCTCACGGTTAAGTGGGAGCAATGGAAGACGAGGGTAAGATGAAGGTTGATAAGTTCAATGGGCAGAACTATCAGTTATGGAAGATGCAGATGGAGGACTATCTCTATCAGAAGGATTTATGGCAGCCATTGGAAGGGAAAACCAAGAAACCCACAGCAATGACGGATGAGGACTGGGATATTTTAGATAGAAAGGCACTTGGTAGTATTCGCTTATGCCTGGCACAATCTGTGGTGTTCAATATCACAACAGCAAAGACAACTCTAGAGTTGATGGAAACCCTAGCAAAGTTATATGAAAAGCCTTCCGCTTCGAATAAGGTATTTCTTATGAAGCGTTTATTTAATATGAAAATGGTAGAAGGTGGATCAGTTACTGATCATTTGAATGAATTTAATACGGTTACCAGTCAATTAACTTCTGTAAAAGTTAACTTTGATGAAGAAGTTAGGGCTCTTTTGATTTTGTGTTATTTGCCTGAAAGTTGGAATTGCTTGGTAATGGCAGTTAGCAATTCTGTTTTTGGTTCAAATACATTGAAATTTGATGATGTTGTTGGTGTTATTTTGAGCGAGGAAATTTGTAGGAAAAGCTCAGGTGGAACATCCACATCAGGCAGTGTTTTGAATGCAGAAAGCAGGGGCAAAACAAATGAGAGACGAAACAATTTTGGGAGTCGTGGGAAGTCACGAGGAAAATCAAGGGACAGAAGGTCCCAATCTAGAGACAAGAGGGATTGCTGGTACTGTGGTAAGCCAGGGCATGTAAAGAAAGATTTTTGGTCTCGAAAAAATAAAGAAGGAGACAAACAAGAAGGAAATAAAGAGGCAAATGTGGTAAGTAATAAATCTGATGAGGATGCTTTGATTCTTTCTCTTGATAATGTTGATGATTCTTGGGTGTTAGATTCAGGGGCTTCATTTCATGCTACGCCCCATAGAAATTATTTTCTTGATTATGTCCAAGGGGATTTTGGGCCAGTTTATTTGGGAGATAATGAACCCTGTCAGATTGTTGGAAAGGGAAGAATCAAGATCAAGTTGCAGAATGGGAATCATTGGCTACTACATGAGGTAAGGCACGTTCCAAAGCTAAAAATAAATTTAATTTCAGCAAGGCAACTAGATGATGAAGGTTGTGTTGTTACATTTAGTGATAAAAATTGGAAGGTTACAAAAGGTGTGAAAGTAGGCACCTTATATCTTTGTACAGGTCATATTGTTCCTTCTACTTTAGCTATTGTAGATAAAAATCAATGTTCAGAACAGTTGTTGCAGTTCAGCAGGAAGAAAATCAAATAGTTGCTATGAATTCTGAATCAGCACTAATACAGACTTGGTCACATGAGTGCAAAAGGTATGAAAGTACTTCATTCAAAGAATGCTTTACCAGGTCTAAAATGTGTTAACATGGATTTATGTGAAAGTTGTGTGTATGGCAAACAAAAGAGAGTTAGTTTTCTCAAGGATGGGAAACAAAAGAAGGATGAGAAATTGGAGCTTGTGCATACGGATGTATGGGGACCAGCTCAGGTATCTTCTCTCGGTGGCTCTCATTATTATGTCACATTCATCGATGATGCAACTAGGAAGGTATGGATTTATTTCATTAGGCAGAAATCTGATGTATTTGAAACTTTTAAAAAATGGAGAAGCTTGGTTGAGAATGAGACAAGTAAAAAGTTGAAATGTCTTAGATCTGATAATGGTGGTGAGTGTTGCAGCAAAGAGTTTGAAGATTATTGTTCCTCTAATGGTATTCGTAGGCAAAAAATGGTTCCAAGGACTCCACAGGAAAATGGAGTGGCTAAGCGTATGAACAGAACAATAATGGAGCGTGCACAAACTATAAGATTGCATGCTGGGTTGCCTTTAAACATGTGGGCAGAGGCTATAAATACTGCTGTTTATTTAATTAATAGAGGTCCTTCTAATCCTTTGGGTTGTGGTATTCCAGAGGAAGCATGGAAAGGTAAGAAGGTAAGTTATTCTTTTCTGAAAACCTTCGATTGTGAAGCATTTGCACATATAGATTCTGAAAATAGAACCAAGCTTGATGCAAAATCAAAGAAATGTATATTTGTTGGATATGGCATAGATGAATTTGGTTATAGGCTTTGGGATTTTGAAAATAAGAAAATTGTGAGAAGCAGGGATGTCATATTCAATGAGAAAATGTTGTACAAAGATCTATTGCAGCAGCATGAGAAGAAAGAACAGGATTATGCAGTGCTGGATGATATTACAAACACCAATGTTCCAGTGGTTCCTCATGCTCCGCAACAGCAACAACAAGAAATACCACAAACTCCAGTGAATGTTAGGCGATCTTCAAGGTTAAGTAGACCTCCAGAAAGATTTTCTCCCTCTTTGTACTCTATTCTATTAACTGATGCTGGTGAACCAGAATGTTATCATGAAGCTATGCAGGTGGATACCAAGGTTCAGTGGGAGCATGGAATGGAAGAAGAAATGGACTCCTTGCTGAAAAATCAGACTTGGAAATTATGCAAGTTGCATGCAGGTAAAAAGGCTTTAGCGAACAAATGGGTTTATAGGATGAAAGAGGAGGATGGAGGTAAGAAAAGATTTAAATCCAGATTAGTTGTAAAGGGATTTGCACAGAAACAGGGTATTGATTTTGATGAAATATTTTCTCCAGTTGTTAAAATGACCTCTATTCGTACTGTGTTAAGTATTGTGGCTGTTGAAGATTTGCATTTAGAACAGCTTGATGTTAAAACTGCCTTTCTCCATGGTGATTTGGAAGAGGAAATTTATATGGAACAGCCACAAGGATTTGAGGTCAAAGGTAAGGAGAAACTAGTGTGCAGATTGAAGAAAATCTTATATGGCTTGAAGCAAGCACCTCAACAATGGTATCTTAAATTTGATAGTTTCATGGCTGAGCAAGGTTATAACAGGTGTAATTCAGACCATTGTGTTTATTTTAAGATGCTAGGTGAAGATAGCTACATTATTTTATGTTTATATGTTGATGATATGCTTGTAGCAGGGTCTAACATGGATCACATAAAGGAGTTAAAACAACAGTTAGCAAATTCATTTGCTATGAAGGATTTGGGGGCAGCAAAACAAATCCTTGGTATGAAGATTACAAGAGATAGGAAAAATAGGAAATTGTTTTTATCTCAGGTTGATTATATTAAAAAGGTGTTGCAGAGATTTCATATGGAGAATGCAAAAGCTATCAGCACACCTTTGCCCAGTCATGTAAAATTGACTAAGGATATGTGTCCAAAGACACAAGAGGAGGAAGAAAAAATGTCCAAGGTACCATATGCTTCAGCTGTAGGTAGTTTAATGTATGCCATGGTATGCACAAGACCAGATATTGCACATGTTGTAGGAGTTGTTAGCCAGTATATGAGTAATCCAGGAATTGAGCATTGGAATGCAGTAAAATGGATTCCCAGGTATTTGAGAGGTACACCAAATAAACATTTATGTTTTGAGGGCTCTAATACAGATTCAAAAGGCTATGTTGACTCAGATCTGGCAGGGGATATTGATACCAGGCGGAGTACCATAGGTTATGTATTTACCGTTGGTGGGACAGCAGTAAGCTGGATATCTCGATTGCAAAAGGTGGTTGCTTTATCCACCACAGAGGCAGAGTATGTGGCTACAACAGAGGCAACAAAGGAGATGATATGGATGCAATTTTTCATGGAAGAGTTGGGAAAACAACAGGCTGAAAATTACTTATTCACAGACAGCCAGAGTGCTATACATCTTGCAAAGAATTCTGCCTTGCACTCTAAAATCAAACACATACAGTTGAGGTATCATTTCATTTGGTCAGTGTTGGAGGATGGACAGGTAAAGCTAGAAAAGATACATATAGATGTAAATCCAGCGGATATGTTTACTAAGGCAGTGATAAGGGAGAAGCTGAGCTCCTCTTCAGCTTCGGTTGGCCTTCAAGGTTGAATTAAAGTATAAGAAAGCAGTAGGGTCCAAGGAGCTTATTTCCAGTGGGAGCTGTAAGTGCAGCGGTGTCGTCCAGGTTCAGTCTCCAAGTGGGAGATTGTTTAGGTGTGGAGCCTGATCAGTCTCCAAGTGGGAGATTGTTGGTATGTGGCGACTGATCATTCTATACTGTACACTCTTCATGTATCCTCACCGGTTTTCGTGAAATTATCGAAAAAGGGAAAAATCATAAAAAGGAAAAAAACCTTGATTTTGTATAACCCTAATTTATAAAGGGTTTCAGATAGAGTTACAGTATTATAAGAAATAGGCAATTATTCGCAATATTGTAATAGGGTTTTGCACTGGTTAATAATATCATTGGTTGGCTGCGGTTTGGTGGATGTTGCCCACATTGGGTGAACCACGTTAAATTCTTTGTGTTAGTTTTATGTGTGTTTTATTTCTGGTTTATTTGATAAAATCTGCATTTAGCTTTTAGATATCTTCCTTTGAAAACCTAACACTAACCATAAAACTAATTAACCATACAATATTACATAATGACACCACACTAGTCCCATGGAGTTACATGGTTGTTTTACTTGAAAACGTTCTTGACCAACAACATCATTATAAACTAAATTCCAAGAAATTAAATGATATAAACATACACTACACAAGATAACATAATAATAAACATACAATCATCCATAATCAATCGAGATGATAAAGGTAAATACATCATTTATTACATATCAAATTCATAGTTCAATTTTACAATTGTGGAGCATATTTCCATAGATACAACACTTCAAAGATACAATAGTGCATTATAGAAAGCTTCCCTTATATCCTCAGAAAGAGTACATCAAGTACAATAATAATACATCATTGATGAATAGAGTACATATTTTAGAACAATCTTCAATCAAGTGAAGCACTGGAAACTCAGCACCTGCTTTTGCATCACGATCACAACTTGGGAACCCAATGGGGTGTGTAGCACGTTCCACCTGACCATGTGGACCTGAAGGTTCACCCTCCATGCTAGGAGATGACAAGAAAGGATCTTCATCCAAAAAAGGTCAAATAAACAAGGCTAACACAACCCAACATATAACAACATTAAACGAAAGCATCAACATTCCCAGAGGCAACCAAAGCAAGGGAAGATACATGGGTATTGTAGGAGAGTGTCATCACATGGACTTACATGGATTATCCATACAACCTATCACAAGGTTCCGCCTCCATCTATGGTTATCTTGACTACTTATCTCAAGACGTTTCTCCATAGGGTGACTCATGCAGAACCACTTACCTTTCATGAGAACAAGGTAGTGATCTTACTAACCAAGTCTTCTCATCCCATCCTTAGTCTAAGGAAGCATTAATGGCATGGGTTAGGCACATAATTAACCTTATTTAGTTTTTAACTACCCAAGCCCACTAGTTCATTAATTATATTATCACTTGTTTATGAAAACTCTTCTATGGGTTATCCTAACAACCCCTTTGTGCGCCAACCCCCATGAAGAGCCACTCTCCCTACTGGTACCAAAACCAAATACAAGGCAAGGGGTGTACCTCAAATCACATAAAATAAATGTATACATAACACACAACATGCGAGGAATGAACCATCTCACAAACACATTCCATATCATTGAACCAGGTACAAAGGAGGTACCACCCACGAACATAAACTTCATAAGTCATTAAATGCACTAAAACCACCGAGTGCCCAACGAACAGTTTTTTCCCCTAACCTCTAGAAGTTATTAAAAACATCCACCCAAGTACTAGAGTTAAAAAAAGTGCTCTCATGACTCAAAGTCAACACAAAATGAACCAAACCATAAATGAAACATCATTTAACTCTTCTTTTGAACAAATAGAACATCAACGAAAAATCCCATTCATGAACTCACCTCTTTCCACAAACAAAAATCCAAAAGAATTCAACTCAATTCCAATGAGCACAATAATCATCAATAAGAATCAACAACCAATACATCCATGAAAGACATTACCTTGACTATAATGACATTGTAACTCATGCAGTGATGCATATCAATTTAACAAATAAGAATTCCAAGTAGAATTACTATATACGTCATTAATAATTAAAACAAATCTAAATATAACAAGCTAGAACATATATTTTAAACACATAAAGGCACTATCTTTTCAAAAGGATACAAAATATACACTTGAATCCCTAAATTCATTTAGTCAATTCTAGATCAACGGTGGTTACTCTTAAGGTAAAAAGGTAGTTTCACCTAGCTTCCCAAATAGAGTTTATTTAACCTTTCTATATCAATTTTTATATGTTATTTGATAATAAGATAAATGAAAACATACATAAATGTATATATAAGTCGATATAAAGATAGAAAAATAACTTTACTAAAACCTCTAAATACACGATAGAAACATTACCTTATCTATCTAATTACGCGCAATCTCTATTATAATACATGAAATATATATTTATGTAGAATGCAGCTTATAGTTCATTATATCAAATGTTAATATGAAAATGCATATACATATACCTAGTTCACTTATCTAACTTAATCATTTATTCACACAAGTAAATATATTATTTTACTATAACATAATATAGATCTCAGCACAATATCTCAACTTATAACTGGATAAGCTTAAATATACACCCATAGGTAAACATAAACATATCGAACCAAACACAATGTGCATATATATAAATAAATCAACACCTATAAATAAAAGTGAGTAAACATCTAAGTTTGCACTTTTACACAAACAAATTATTCTCTCAATAAAATTATGAAATATATGTCAATGATAACTATTAAATCTAATTTCCTAATTCTTTTTCCTACTCAAACAATTAACTCACCTAAACACCAATATTCTTATATAACAACCATATTATTTTTGGATATTGTGGTTGTTGTTGATGTCGAAATTATTAGCATTAATGTCCTTATGGTTGTATATGTCAAGGATATTGAGAAAACTGTAATAAATATGTTACAGGTTGTCTGTGAAGCAGTGAAAATCAGTATGGAGGAAAGTTCGATATGTTGTAAAGTAGATGTTGTGGATTAAAGGGTTTGTTCTCAAGTCTATCTAGTTTCTACTCCATAAGTTTTAGAAGTGCACATGAAGATTTGAAAAAGTTATAATTTTTTGTGTTCTGATATTATGTTATTGCAAGTGGTGTTCATGGAAGAAGATAATGTGATTTTGGTAATCTGAGTTGTTGTGTATGTTCCTATGGCATTCATGGATTTTTCTAGATCATGTTTTGTCTATGTTGCATGTCCACATTGATCATTGTGCTCGTGATACGATATTTTCTCTTGCGTGTTCATGTTTTTCATGTTCATGGTCGATAAGGTGTTTGAAGCGTGTTGTAGATCTTCAAGGAAGAATCTTTGAAGGTGTTTTGTGTTTGAGGGAATTTTTTTGGGTCTCTACTATGTTATGGCTGACTTTGGTTGATGCGCATTGATAATCTTTATTGTTTTGGGCTGATAGTTTGCATTCATTCTATTATTTTGTTGAAGTCAACATAAAGCAATGAAATTTCTTGTTGCGGATATATAAGTGGTTGTTTATCTCATTTGAGGCATGTGTGATGTGAATTTTTTGAGTGCTATGTGTGAGTAAGGTTCAAATCATTCAAAGTCAGAGAAGATTGTGATGAAGAGTGAAAGATAGTAAAGAAATGTTCATGTGCTTAACTGAAACTGTACTCAGGCATTAGCAAATGCTACTTTCTTAGTTCAAATTCTTCAGATGGTTTTAATCTGAATATTTTTTGTAAGATAGTGAGTCTTCCTTTGAGCAGTGAGCTCTAGGCAGTGCACCTGAATGCATGTGCATTCCTCTTATATTCTTCTTATACTTTTAATAGGGTATAAATTTTGGATTAACCTCCACTGTGGTTTTTCCCCTAACAGGGTTTTCACGCAAAGAATCTTGGTGTTATGTGTGTGACTGATGTGTTGTTGATTCTTTCTTTCACTATTAATAATCAGATTTGAGGATTAAGGTTAATAAGATTAATAAGTTTGAAATTTTGGGACAACTGATTCACCCCCCCTCTCAGTTGTCTACCCTTGTGTTTCCAATAATTGGTATCAAAGCAAGTTCCTTGAAAGAAGTTTAACAGCTTGAGGTGATCCGGGATGGCGACATACAAGAAGGATAGTCTAAGATTTGATGGAACAAATTATTCTCTATGGAAGACTTAAATGGAGTGTCATGTGAGATGCATTGGTGAATCCTACTGGCACATTACATGCAATAGGTATGTTATCCCTCAAAATGGTCCTAATACTACTGTTGAGATTAGGGATATTGAATATAACATTAGGGATAAGGAAGCATTGTTGAGTGCTTTGACTGATATTGAGATGACAAATGTTATGGATCTGAAAACTACTTATGAGATATGTAAAAATTTGGAAACTTTATATGAAGGTGATGCTAATGTGAAGATGACTAAGCTATAGTGTCTAAAAGGGAAATATGAACTGTTGAAGATGGGAAATGATGAGAATATTGTTACTTACATGTAGAGAGTGAATGAACTTGTGTGTGGTCTCATATGTGCTGGTGGACATGTGGATGAACAAGAGATTTTTGCTAAATTGCTTAGATCTTTGCCCAATGCATACAAAATTAAAGTTGTATCCATTGAAGAGCTCCGAACTGTGACAAATATAACTAGAGACATGTTGGTTGGTAAACTTACTGCTTTTGAGTTGAGTGAATTCGGTGATGCCCTTCCTAAAATATAATTTGCATTCAAAGCTACTACTTCCAAGAGAGAAAATAAGAGATATGATCCAGGTGAAAGTTCTTCTAGAAAGGTATTCAGCTATGAGGAAGAAATGAGATAGATTGAAGAAGAAGAAGAAAGAGAATTGAATGAGCTTGAAGCATTTATTGTCAAAAGGGAAGCTAGAGGAGAAGGCAAGTATAAAGGAAATTTTCCTATTAAATGTTTTTATTGCAACAAGATAGGTCATTTTGCTTCAAGGTGTCTTGAAAGAGTTCCTAAGCCAAAACCTTACAAGCCTAAATTTCAAAAGAAGTGTTACTATGCTACTGATGAAGGTGTGACTAATGATGAATCTAACAAAGGGAATGCAAGTGAAGAGGATTTTATATTTATTTCTATCAAAGAAAATAATTATGTGTCTACTGAATTTGTAGTGACCCTCCTGATGAAATTTCTAGTTTAGTTGTTTTGAGTTGCTAATAGTTGTTAGTTGTTTGAGACTATGTTACTTTGTTGCTTTATGTCATGGTGTACATGACCAATTGTGAAACTCAATTGATGATACACTTTACTTTATGATGCTATGTTTACTTTCATGAGATGACATTATTATGATGACCTATGATGCTCTATTATATTCATGATGATCCTATGATGTGGTGGATGTTAGATGCTATGTTTTTACGTCAGTTCAGTGAAGGAGACGGTTTAGCAGTACTCATTCATGAGTAACTTTCTACGTCGTGATTCTTCTTCATGGTGTGTCTTCATATATATACATGTTGTTCATTTGACCATGCAGCGTGATGCAGCTTCCAGGTATAGGCATTGACTCCACCTGCTTGTTAGGCCTAAGCATGCCATTGCCCAATGGAATCATTGAAGGGAGATAGACTTGTCATATGTCATGAACCATCGTTCTAAAAAGAACAAGTATCTTTTGTCACCCTTATGTTATGTTGTCGTTCATTTGTTGTATTTTTGTTGTTGTCGTGTCATGTTATATCTATCATGTTTTATAATGTTATGTTTAGATTAATTTAATGATTTAGATTTAATGGTAATATTATGAGTAATGATTAATTGAAATGTTTAAATTGGAAAAGCTATTTTTAGAATATTGTCGAATTAAAAGTGAAATATTGAAATATATTGTTTGCAAAAAGTTAATTAATAAGTAATTGATTTATTTGTGCAAAATTGATATTTTTGAAAAAGTAAAACAGTTAGTTATGTTTATAATTTCAAAATATCTTTCTTGATGATTGTGTTTGAAAAGTTAACTGATGGTTGATATGCATGTGAAATGAAGATTTAAATGATTGTTTGCATTAGAATGATATAAGATAGGAAAATAAATTATTATGGAAAAAGGGATTTTCGAAAAGGGAAAAAATATTGTCTCGATATTTTGCTGGGGTTTTGATTGAAAAAAAAAAATTGATTATTGGAGGTAGTTATTGCACTGAGAAAGTTTTGTGGATTGAATCTTTTGGTTTTCGCTTGACCATTGCTCGAATCTGGAAAGTGTTTCAAGTTTTCTTCTTGCAAATATCTTGCTATTTTCTGAATTGATGTATGCAAAATGGGTTTGAGGTATTTGATGGTAATTTTCTGCAAAATTCTTGTCTTGATACCTGCATGCATAATAGAAAACCAAAACATTAAAGCTGATCTTGTTTAAATTTTCAATAAATTCATTGTTTTGAACATATAGGAAATGTGATTTCATCTTCTGGATCTATCTTTGATTCAAATTGGTGGACATGGATTTAGTATGTGTACCTATGTTTCCTTTAAATTTTCTCTTCTTTCTATTGAAATCGTATCAGTATGTCTGTAAGCACGTCATCTCCTTGGTATTTAGTCTTGCTTTAATTGATCAAATTCTTATAAGTTCGTCCAAATTAGTGTGCCAATAATGAAAATGTTAAGAGAGATGGCTCCTTCTTGAAGAACCTTTGCCATGTTTCTGGCGGTGAAGATCCATAGGGGATGAGTCTTAACTAGCCTCTAATGATGTTAAGTCTCACAAAAATTCTTATCCAATCATAAGAAAGTGATTTGGCTCTGCATTCATCTTTCTACAACAAACTTTTCCTTGATATTGTACTAAAATTCTTCATGGTCGCTCACCTCCTTTGGGATCAAATTACCTGTATTAATAGACTCTAATTCCCATATCTAAGTCCCCGTATATTAGTCTACACTTAAATTGAGAGTCGACATTTCATGTGCCTATGTAGATGTCTTGTGCTTGCGTATCCCTGGTTATTCTTCATGCATATATTTGATGTATATAGTTTATTTGAATTTTTGCTTCATACTTATTCTAGTGGGGTATTTGATACTCCATTTCTTTTGTTGTTTAAATTGTGTCTTTTCTTGGCCTGTCGACTACCCTCTTGATGACTATAGAATGTTCTGGTAATGATTTGTTTGGTCTTTGGGAGATCTTTTATTATTTGTCATCGATTTCCCCATGCTTTTGTTCGTTGCCAATGTGCAGTATATAGATGTTCTCTTATTGCATGTGCGCCTATTATAACCTGGCATGAAATTTGGTATCAATCTTCCTCATGATTGTTAAGAAAAATGAATAATTCTTTATAGAGTACGTTGGAAAAATCATTTCATGTAGCCCTTCTCTTCTCGCGCACGAGCCAACTTCTTGTTATCTTCTGAAGAAATCTAGTTCACCTAAATGTAAGTTTGGTTGTGTCATGCAAGTTATGTATTCTCTTTGTTATGTGCTATGCATGTATGTTGTTTGCATGCACATTTAACTATCGACCCTACTTGTAGCGGGGGTCTTTTGCAAATAAATACCTTGTTCGCAATCTCTTTGCAAACTAACTCACACTTAATTCAAGATTGGGGAGGTGCTAGCAGACACTTGGAAAGTTGAGGCTTTGTTGTATATTTTTTAATGTGAGAGATGGATGCATTCTTTCATATACTATAGTCATCAAAGTGGCGCAACGGACTGTAGATACAATATTTTTAAGCTACTTGCATGTCACTAGTATCTCTTTTTATCCATACTTCGATTCTACCTTCCACTGTGAATTGCTCTTATCTTGCTGGGTCGGTTGTCACATAGAGTTCATTGTACTCTCTTTCTGGTAGCCATCTGCATGCAATGAGATCATCGACTTACACCAGGAAATGCGGGTCTAAGTCTGATTGTAGTCACTGTCTATATTATCTATTCCTTTATTCATGCCATGTGTAGATTTTTCTTAGTAGTTATTTGGTATGTTATGTACTATGATATCATAACGTGGTACTTATGAATTCATGAATTCTTCACTAGGAATGCTATTAGATAATTCTTTGTGATAACAAATCGTATATGTAAATGAATTTAAAATCTTTGGTTTTCTTTGTGGTTGACACCAAACATATACTAGCTTGTAAGTATTACCTTTTATAATTAAAAGAAAATAAATATCTGGTCATTAATTTAGATATGTATGATTCCTAAATAATAAAACAAAAGCAAAGGAAATTAAGTAAATTGTATAACTTAAATTTCCTTCTTATTTTACGGAGTGATTATTATTCTAATTTTAAATACTTTGCTTAATGAAATACTTTATTAGTTAAAATATATATGTAATGATTAAGAAATGGTTTATTTTAATTAATTACGTTAGAACCATGAGTTATTTCATTTGTTTATGATAATTACGTATTTGGTTAATAGAGTTGTAATGCTTAAATTTATCTTTTATAAGATTATGTATTTAGAAGCATCAATATCTTAAGAAAGTAATTATTATCTTTGCACTCATTGAACTTAAGTGTTTTGAGCTGGAAATATATGTTTGGAAATCTTGAACGATATTTGTAAATTGTGTTTAATGGTATTCCTAATTAGAGTTTATTCTAACTACATGTATTAAAAGTAAGGTGTTTAGCTTATCATTCCCCAGAGGAATTTTATGATAGTGTTGTTATGAGAACATGGATAGATTATTATGGTTGTTTTCATTTTCTGTTAAATGGGAAAACGTGAGCCATGTACGTATCGAGTTCTTATGATATTCCTCTTTGTCATTCTTGATCCCATGGAACAGATTCATGCTTGTTCGTTCATCCTAGGCCATGCATGTTAGTGGTTAATCTTGAGATAATTAGTGTTACTGTTTAGTTCTAATGAATTTGAGTCCTTGTGTAAATCATTTTTCTGTTACATGCATGTTGGCCTTTTTGTTTAGTTATTATGAGAATCTGTACCTTAGGAGGAGTGGCTTCCGTTAGGGGCCAGACGTGGAAGTTGTTGCATGGGTAACCTCTTAGAAATGTTTAATATAGTGATAACCTAAACAATTCTTAGGGGTTTGGGTAGTTAAAATTAACCATACAGATAATGCTTGCCTCACCTTGGACTTTAACGCTTGTTTAGTTTAAAGCAGGTTGAGAAGGCCTGGAATTTCAACTCAGACACTTCATCTTTTTGAGAAGTGATTTGAAGCCACATAATTTCGTATAGGGTCCGAAAGTTGAGAGAGGTATCCAGGGTAACTCTGGTAGAGGTTCAGTAACCTAGGAAGGCTATCTAGGGTAACCTACTACGTTTATGTGATGACACTCCTTTCCTTGTACACCTGTTAGTTCTCTTGTGTTGAGTTACTTATGATGTAAGTCACCTCTAGGAGTATGTTAGTGATGTCATGTATGTCGACCATGTATTATGTGATGTTCTTCATGTTTTTTATTTGACTTGAGGACTTGTTCTATCTCCTAGCACACGGGCTGGGCTTTCGAGTCCCACATGGTTGGGAGGAACGTGCCATATCTTCCATTGGGTCCCCTGTAGGTGATATTGTTCGAGACATGCTTGTTCTTGGCAGGATCTTGATTGCAAACCATTCATGGAGTTATTCGTTGAACGAGTTATTGGACGTGGTTGTCATTTATTCTGGATCTTATTCTTTATTGTACACACTCATGATGTTACATGAGGTCTCTTCGTATTGATACTTGTAATGTTTTGAGATTTGTCACAATCTCACTTATTGTAATGTATATCTTGATGTAATGTATCTAGATGTGACTATTTTTATGAATTGATATATATATATATATAGTTCTTGATTTGTTAAGATATTTATTTACTTTAGTAGCACAGTTGTGGGACTCAAGAATGTTCATGTTAGGTTATTATCACATGTTATTATTAATGTTTTTAAAAAAAAATTATCCTAGTGTTTAGAGTAATTGACGTAACATTTCCTGGGTTCCACAATGGGGCATTATAGCTTACTATCAGAGCGAAGGTTCTAACACTAGGTTCTTTGTTTAATGTGAGCCCACTAGGCTGTCCTAGGTGTTAGATTCTTTTGTGTGTGTGTTTTTTTCTTTGGTTTCTCATGTCTTTAAATTGAGACTCGACTTTGACCTTGTGTAGGATCATGTCGCCAAGGCAAGGTCATTTTAGAGGCCATGGTAGTGGTCGAGTGATGAATCATCTGAGTACTCCATCGTACAATTTACATGAAAGTGAACAGGGAGAGCAACCTAATCCTCCAGGTAATGATCAGGTTTTGAATTAGTCTGGTGCAGGAGATCTCCTACGTCTATTACTTGAGAAGGCTCTTGCACATCTTAGGCCGAGATAGGGAAATGATCAGGAAGAGGACAAAGATTGAGACAGGACACCACCTAGGAGGATAGTTCAGACTGCAAAGCGAGATTCCTTAGCTACAAGGTATATGAGGGATTTTTTGAGGGCATGCCCTCCTATTTTTGATGGTACTAGTGGTGGTTTGGAGGCAGAGACATGGTTACTAGATTTAAGACAATTTTTTTCTATGCACCTGTATGGTAGTAACACCCATGTGAGATGTTCCATCATGCATCTTAGAGGTTTTGCCTCTACTTGGTGGAAATTGGAGGAGCAGAAGCTCCATCAGGAGATAGAATCAGTATTGTGGGACATGTTTCTGGAGCATTTCAGAGCATGCTTCTTATCTGATCACTAGAGGCAGCGTCGTGCAGATGAATTTCATGACCTGTGCCAGATGGCAATGTTTGTTGAGAATTTTGAGCGTAGATTCTAGGAACTCAAACAGTATGTAGGGATAGCAGATGATGAGGCAATGTTAGTTCAGCATTTCATTAAGGGCTTGAATGCTTGCATCAGTGGTGGAGTTAGAGTCTTCGAGCCGAAGACAATGGAGGTACTAGTTGAGAAAGCTCGGATTGTAGAGGAGAATTTGTCCATGGCATTAGGGGGACACACAGGTGTTTTGATTGGTAGTGCTTCTACTATAGGGTTTGGTCCGCGAGGTGGTCTGACTCAGACAGGTGGTCCTCTTAGAATCAACAGGCACCCTCTAAGAGTGGATAACAACAACATTCTGAGTCACAACGTAAGGATTCACCACCTCCTCATAGTAATGGTGGTTCTCAATCTAGGAAGAACCGAAAATAGATGTGCAATAAGCACAACCATTAGGATCAGCCAACCCAAAGTTCATAGTTTGTGGTTGATTGGGGTAGTGTCCAACAGTCTAGTGCACCTTTAGGTGATAGATTTTTTGGACGTGACTCAGGTTGTTTCTCTTGTGGTCAACAAGGCCACATTGCCAGGAATTGTCCGTACAAAAACACTACAAGATTTGGTCAAGGGCCAGCAGTTTCTAAGTCGACGGTAGGTGATGCCGACAGGTCTCACTGAGCATTTACTACAGCTAATAACCGCCAGGTTTGGTATCAAGGTGCAGCTTTAGAGGCTTATGGTAGTGGATGGGAAATTGGCTTTGGAGCCCATGGGCGTTCTATAGCACAGGAAACCCGCCCTTAGGGGTCAAGACATTGATCAGATGTGGGTCTAATGGGACCCTAGTGACGAGGCTTCTTCTACTTGGGAGGATGCAACGTGTATGAGGGAGTTGTATCCCTATCTATTTGCAAGCTTCTAGGAGTAAGCCTCATCCTAGGGAGGGAGGATGTAGTGACCCTCCTGATGACGTTTCTATTTTAGTTGTTTTGAGTTGCTGATAGTCATTAGTTGTTTGAGACTATGTTACTTTGTTGCTTTATGTCATGGTGTACATGACCAATTGTGAAACTTAGTTGATGATACACTTTACTTTATGATGCTATGTTTACTTTCATGAGATGGCATTATTATGATGACCTATGATGTTATATTATATTCATCATGATCCTATGATGTGGTGGATGTTAGATGCTATGTTTTTATGTCAGTTCGGTGAAGGATACAGTTTAGCAGTACTCATTCATGAGTGCCCTGCTACAATGTGATTCTTCTTCACAGTGTGTCTTCATATATATACATATTGTTCATTTGACCGTGCAGTGTGATGCAACTTTCAGGTACAGGCATCGACTCCACCTACTTCTCAGGTCTGAGTGTGCCATGGCCCAATGGAATTGTTGAAGGGAGATAGACTTGTCCTCTGTCATGAACCATCATTCTAAAAATAACGAGTATCTTCTGTCACCCTTATGTTATGTTTTCGTTCATTTTTTGTATATTTGTTGTTGTCATGTCATGTTATATTTGTCATGTTTTATAATGCTATCTTTAGATTAATTTAATGATTTAGATTTAATGGTAATATTATGAGTAATGATTATTTGAAATGTTTAAATTGGAAAATCTATTTTTAGAATATTGTGGAATTAAAATTTAAATATTGAAATATATTGTTTGCGAAAAGTTAACTAATAAGTAATTGATTTATTTGTGCAAAATTGATATTTTCGAAAAAGTAAAATAGTCAGTTGTGTTTATAATTTCAAAATATCTTTCTTAATGATTGTGTTCAAAAATTTAGCTGATGGCTGATATGCATGTGAAACGAAGAGTTAAATGATTTTTTGCATTAGAAGGATATAAGATAGGAAAATCAATTATTATGGAAAAAGGGATTTTCGAAAAGGGAAAAAATATTGTTTTCACTGGAAAAATATTGTCTCGGTATTTTGCTGGGTTTTTGATTGAAAAGAAAAAAAAATTGATTATTGGAGGTAGTGATTGCACTGTGAAATTTTTGTGGATTGAATCTTTGGGTTTTTGCTTGACCATTGCTCAAATCCGGAAAGCATTTCAGGTTTTCTTCTTGCGAATATCTTGTTATTTCGTGAATTGATGTATGTAAAATGGGTTTGAGGTATTTGATGGTAATTTTCTGCAAAAGTCTTATCTCGATACCTGCATGCATAATAGAAAACCAAAACATTAAGGCTGGCCTTGTTTAAATTTTCAATAAATTCATTTTTTTGAACATATAGGAAATGTTGTGATTTCCTTTTCTAGATCTATCTTTGATTCAAATTGGTGGACATGGGTTTAGTATGCATACCTATGTTTCCTTTGAAGTTTCTCTGCTTGCTATTTAAATCATATCAGTATGTCTGTAAGCACATCATCACCTTGAATTTAGTCTTTCTTTAATTGATCAAATTCTTATAACTTCGTCCAAATTAGTGTGCCAATAAAGAAAATATTAAGAGAGATGGCTCCTTCTTGAAGAAACTTTGCCATGTTTTTGGCGGTAAAGATCCATAGGGGATGAGTCTTAACTAATGATGGTAAGTCTAAAAGAAAATCTTATCCAATCATACGAAAGTGATTTGGCTCTGCATTTCATCTTTCTACAAAAAACTCAACCTTGAGATTGTACTAGAATTATTCATGGTCGCTCACCTCCTTTGGGATCAA
Organism: Sequoiadendron giganteum; assembly: GCA_007115665.2. NCBI lineage: Eukaryota > Viridiplantae > Streptophyta > Pinopsida > Cupressales > Cupressaceae > Sequoiadendron > Sequoiadendron giganteum. The sequence goes on from CM021106.1 coordinate 484,968,186, forward strand.
ATTACCTGTATTAATACAGTTTAATTTCTAGATCTAAGTCCCCGTATATTCATCTACACTTAAACTAAGAGATGACATTTCATGTGCCTATGTAGATGTCTTGTGCTTGGGTATCCTTGGTTATTCTTCATGCATATATTTGATGTATATAGTTTATTTGAAGGTTTGTTGCATACTTATTTTGGAGGGGTATTTGATATTGTGTTTCTTTTGTTATTTAAATTGTGTAATTTCTTGGCCCGTCGACTGCCCTCTTGGTGACTGTAGAATGTTTCGGTAATGATTTGTTTGGTCTTTGGGAGATCTTTTATTATTTGTCATCGATTTCCCCATGCTTTTGTTCGTTGCCAATGTGCAGTATATAGATGTTCTCTTATTGCATGTGCGCCTATTATAACCTGGCATGAAATTTGGTATCAATCTTCCTCATGATTGTTAAGAAAAATGAATAATTCTTTATAGAGTACGTTGGAAAAATCATTTCATGTAGCCCTTCTCTTCTCGCGCACGAGCCAACTTCTTGTTATCTTCTGAAGAAATCTAGTTCACCTAAATGTAAGTTTGGTTGTGTCATGCAAGTTATGTATTCTCTTTGTTATGTGCTATGCATGTATGTTGTTTGCATGCACATTTAACTATCGACCCTACTTGTAGCGGGGGTCTTTTGCAAATAAATACCTTGTTCGCAATCTCTTTGCAAACTAACTCACACTTAATTCAAGATTGGGGAGGTGCTAGCAGACACTTGGAAAGTTGAGGCTTTGTTGTATATTTTTTAATGTGAGAGATGGATGCATTCTTTCATATACTATAGTCATCAAAGTGGCGCAACGGACTGTAGATACAATATTTTTAAGCTACTTGCATGTCACTAGTATCTCTTTTTATCCATACTTCGATTCTACCTTCCACTGTGAATTTCTCTTATCTTGTTGGGTCAATTGTCACGTAGAGTTCACTGTACTCTCTTTCTAGTAGCCGTCTACATGCAATGAGATCATCGACTTACACCAGGAAATGTAGGTCTAATTTTGACTATAGTCACTATCTATATTATATATTCCTTTGTTCATGCCATCTTTAGTTTTGTCTTAGTCGTTATTTGGTATGTTACCTACTACAATATCATAATGTGGTACTCATGAATTTGTGAATTCTTCTTCACCGGGAATGCTATTAGATAAGTCTTTGTGATAACAGTTGGTATATGTAAATGAATTTAAAATCTTTGATTTGATTCGTGGTTGACACCGAATGTATACTAGCTTGTAAGTATTACCTTTTATAATTAAAAGAAAATAAATATCTGGTCATTAATTTAGATATGTATGATTCCTAAATAATAAAACAAAAGCAAAGGAGATTAAGTAAATTGTATAACTTAAATTTCCTTCTTATTTTACGGAGTGGTTATTATTATTCTAATTTTAAATACTTTGCTTAATGAAATAATTTATTAGTTAAAATATATATGTAATGATGAAGAATGGTTTATTTAATTAATTATGTTAGAACGGTGAGTTATTTCATTTGGTTATAATAATTATGTATATATTTGGTTAATAGAGTTTTAGTGCTTAAATTTATCTTTTATAAGATTGTGTATTTAGAAGCATCAATATTTTAAGAAATTATTTATTATCTTTGCACTCATTGAACTTAAGTGTTTTGAGTTGGAAATATATGTTTGGAAATCTTGAACAAGATTTGTAAATTGTGTTTAATGGTATTCCTAATTAGAGTTTATTCTAACTACATGTATTAAAATTAAGGTGTTTAGTTTATCGTTCCCTAGAGGCGATTTATGATAGTGTTGTTATGAGAACATGGATAGATTATTATGGTTGTTTTCATTTTTTGTTAAATGGGAAAATGTGAGCCATGCACCTATCAAGTTCTTATGATATTCCTCTTTGTCATTCTTGACCCCATGTAACGAAATCATACTTGTTCGTTCATCCTAGGCCATGCATGTTGGTGATTCATCTTGAGATATTTATTGTTATTGTTTAGTTCTAATGACTTTGAGTCCTTGTGTAAAGGAGTTTTTTGTTACATGCATGTTGGTCTTTTTGTTTAGTTATTATGAGAAGTTGTACCTTAGCAAGAGTGGCTTCCGTTAGGGGCCGGACCCAAAAGTGGTTGCATGGGTAACCTCTTGGAAGTATTTAATACAGTGATAACCTAAATAATTCTTAGGGGTTTGGGTAGTTAAAATTAACCATACAAATAATGTTTTCCTCGCCTTGGACTTTAACGCTTGTTTAGGTTAAAGTGGGTTGAGAAGGCCTAAAATGGCAACTTGGACACTTGATCTTTTCGAGAAGTGATTCAAAGCCACATAATTTCGTATAGGGTATGAAAGTCAGGAGAGGTTGCCTAGGTAACTCTAGTAGAGGGTCGGTAACCTAGGAAGGCTATCTAGGGTAACCTACTACATTTATGTGATGACACTCTTGTCCTTGTACACTTGTTAGTTCTCTTGTGTTGAGTTACTTATGATGCAAGTTGCCTTTGGGAGTATGTTAGTGATGTCATGTATGTCGACCATGTATTGTATGATATTCTTCTTGTTGTTTGTTTGATTTGAGGACTTGTTCTATCTCCTAGCACGGGGGATGGGATTTCGAGTCCCACACAGTTGGGAGGAATGTGCCATATCTTCAAGTCCCTTGTAGGTGATATTATTCAAGACATGCTTGTTCTTGGTAGGATCCTAATTGCACATCATTCATAGAGTTATTCTTCGGATCAATTCATGGACGTGGTCATCATCTATTCTGGATCTTATTCTTTATTATACACACTCATGATGTTACATGAGATTTCTTTGTATTAATACTTGTAATTTTTAATGATATTTGTCACAATCTCACTTATTGTAATGTATCTCTTGATGTAATGTATCTGGACATGACTATTTTTATGAATTGATAAATATATAGTTCTTGATTTGTTAAGATATTTGTTTACTTTAGTAGCATACTTGTGGAACCCAAGAATGTTCATGTTAGGTTATTATCACATATTATTAATGTTTAAAAAAATAAAAATTATCTAGGTGTTTAGAGTAATTGATGTAACGTTTCCTGGGTTCCACGATGGGGCGTTACAAAATCGGCTAGTTGTACAAATGTGGAGAAAGCCCTAGCTGCTCGAGTTGAAGAAAAAGATGAATGGTTAATTGATAGTGGATGTTCACATCACATGATAGGTGATAAAATAAAATTTTTAAGCCTGGAGAAGTATGATGGTGATGTTGTAAGATTTGGTGATAAAAATGGTGGTATAATCCATGGTAGAGGATGTATTTCTTTTGATGGTAAGCATAATACTGACGATGTTGTTTATGTTGAAGGTTTGAAGCATAATCTTTTGATTGTTAAACAGATGGTTGATAAGGGATACAATCTTCAATTCAAAGATGGAAAGTGTAGCATAATGGGAAGTTCTAGAAATGTGATTGCTTCAGGTACTAAAACAAAAGGTAACATCTTTCATCTGAATGCTGGTAGTAAAAGTTGTTTGATTGCTCAAGTTCATGAAAGTTGGTTATGGCATAAGAGAATGTGTCATGTAAATGTTACCAGTTTTTCACCTACGGGCTCAATCAGGAAGAGCCATCTATGTTTCGAGATTAGTGGTACATCTTTGTTAAAACCTTCTATGCTACATTCAATTATGCAAATGAAACAGCTTTATACCATTATAAGATTTCAAGGAAAATAAAATTATTTTATTCATAGAAATGAATGAAACATAAAAGATTTTTTATAGTCTTTTGATGAAGATAAATCTTATTGAATGTGAAAATATTCATTATCTCACACAAGCCGTGAGATTAACTTTTGTTTGTTCAATGCAAATTAAAAACAAGCATGTACATGAATAAGAAAGAGAAATAAATGAAAGAGCATAACATGAGGGTAACCAGTCATTGCCTGAATGACTGGTCTATTCTGGTTTTTTGTAGGTTGTCCTAAATATTCCTTGTCGGTCACTCCTGTTCCCTCTAAGAGATGAGAAGATAGGTTAGAGAAATGCTCTATACAATGGCTGATTGCATTCATCACATGCACATTCACCCCTATTCATATATATATATATATATATATATATATATATATCATAATCTGCATTAGGAGAATTGCATGTACACTTTAGGTATTCTGGAAAGCCAACAAATCCATCATTAATGCAGCATAGGCCTTTTCCCCTAATTTGTTTGCTTAATGTGCAGGAAATAGGGATAGTCATTTTTTTTTATCTATTAAAGTCAGCATGTGGGGTAAAATGTGGCTCCCACAAGGGTAGAGCCCAACGTGCATATGAGATGCCAGTACAAATAATGATTTGTCTGAAAGTGTATTTAATTATAAAATCATGATGTGTAGTGAGCAATATCAGTAAAGATGCTATGTTTATTGCACAGAAGGTCATTGATCACATAAGCATTACAATGCATTGCTATCCAATATATCATGATCGTAAAGAGAAATGAAAACAAATATGACAGTGCTTTCCAATGAGAGTGTAAAGGTATTCAAAACATATAGAAATACAGTGGCCTTTATTTGAACAGTCAAGGATTATAGAACAACATATTCATTCAGAAGTTTTCTGTCCTTTGGCATATTAAAAGCAATTTCATAGGTTGAATTCATATTAATACATGAACTAGCTCAACATCAATTATTTTTGTGGTTTTGGGTTGTGAAGGAGAACTACCATTCTAGAGTATATAGGTATTCAAGTGCTTCACACAGTCATCCAAACATTGGAGCACACAATTGAAGTCATCAAATACAAAGGTTTTGAAAGTAACAATCCTATGAAGGCAACAGTCGTCATGCTATCAGCATAAACGGTCTCAAGCATTTGAAACACCGAACTAGGGTAACATGATAGTGGTTAAATTGGAGAGTGGATAGTCACCTTGTTCTTGCACAATGATCCTTGTAAAGATTCTTAATATGGAATGCAGGGCAGTGTTTTCACTATAATGATCAAAGTCATGTGAAAATGGAGGAGCAAGATTGCAAGCCCAGATACAATGATCTGTCCTAGTCCACAAAAATTTGACAATCTTGAATTTTCCAATGAGAAGTGTCCCATGGCTAGAATATTGGAGATATGTGATGCCTTTAATAAAAATCTCTACTCTTCCTGAGGGATTTAGTAAACAAATGGAGGCATTACATAAGATATAGATGATTGTAGGTTTTTCATTCATGGATGCCTTATCATAAACAATGTCCTTTAAATAAATATGCTTCCAGTGCAAAAGAGAAAGAAAAAACCGAGGCAATATTATTCATTGAGATATTTTTTATAGATATACCTGGGACGGAAAGCAAGGGTTCTCAGTTTGTTTTTGTTTTTTTTAAAAACCCTTGGTCATAATTTAGTGCCTGTGCAATGGCATTGAATTTGTTTTTAACAAACCTTTTTGTCTCCACATGCAAGGGAAATACATTTCCATGGCATGAGGTACAGAAAAACATGGCATAAATCTGGAGTGGCAAGGTTTAAAGGGATGAAGCCTTGGTGGTTTGTTTAGCACCCAGAATGGAGAAGAGACAGTCATCATAGTGAAGGAAACCTGACAATAAAGGTTCAGAACAATGAAACCATGGCCTTGAAAGGAGAGATATAAACCATCCAAAATACCTATTAGAGATCCATGTGGAGATAATATACAGAGTTATCAACACCTTTTCAGAGGAGAAGAAGATGAAATGAAGAGAAGCCCTCATTTTTTACGCAGAATATAAAAACTAGAGCGGCCATGAAAAAATGCAATCATACCAAGTTTTCCTGTAGAAGGGAATACATAAAGCTTACAGGTTTTCTTCAAGTTTCCTTTCATGGAGGAGGCTCAAAGCTTCAGAGCTGAGCTTAGTAATGGAGATATCAATCAGGGAGAAGGCATCAACATTCTCAGATAAGAGTAACATTTTGAGGAATCGATAGAGAGGGAGAAAATACATGGAAATGATCAGAGAGAGCCTTCATTTACAAAAGCTTGATAAAGTACAGAGAATGAAGAAACAATAAGCTCAAATGGAACATTTTCTACAAAAAATGGAAGAGGAGGCAATTTACTGAAAAAGAAAGTTTACCTGATCTTGATACTTTTGGATTTTTTTTATTGAAAATGCAGGAAATCCACCACCATCAATCCTCTATAAAAGTAGAACTCCTCAAACCCTCGGTGGCAGTCGAGCTTCTCCCAAAAGCTTCTATGTAAATGAATGATGTTTTGTTTTCTCTTGCCCTGCTTTTTTTTCTTTAGGGTTTTCTTTACTTTAGATGGCCGATGGGATTTTTTAGGTTTTTGGCCTAAATTTTAAGATAAAACATGCAAACTAATTGACTCGTGGCCTTAAGACTTTCCATCTATGAACCTTTTCATGACTTGTTCTCTAGGGTTAATCTCTTATTGTGAATTGAATATTTTTTCATTTACCTTAATGTATAACACTTAACTGAGTAATGTTGTTATAAATTACTTAGTTAAGATGTTATTTTTATGTAAAATTATTTAATGAAAATGCAAGGTCATTGAGGTTGATGCTTTTTGCAAGCATATAGGGGAATTGAGAGCAGTTTGCAAACATTTGGAGCAAATATAGGCATGACTATCAATTTTGAAACAAAGGAGGGTATTTAGGCATCTTTTTCTTGTTCCTTTATGTTTGACTTGGTCAAACAAGACTTTTTCATGCATTTTGATGCCTTTTGGAGTTGATTTAGATGCTAGATTTTGGGGCTTATTGTTTCATCTAACCCCCACCTGCTTCTAGTTCCTTTTTTGGTGGAACAACTTGAAGCTTGCTTACTTAATCACCTTTGCAACTCATTATTGAGTTAGTTCAGATTAGGCTAATTCAGGTGTTAGTGATTTTTGATAGTCCATATGCAATGTTGGCAATTTTTGTAACTCTGGAGATACTGAATACAGATTTTTCCCTTGGTTTCTACTAGTAATGAATACTTTCCTTTTATCTCTTTGCATTTCGATGTATTTGAAGTGATTTGATGAAGCCATCAGTGGAATTTTCATCACTCCCTCCTAATTTTGTCTCATGTTTTTACCTTTCTGCAAATAATATGTGCATGCAGGTCATTAATTGAGTTTTTTTTTTTTTTGCAACTTACTTGCTCATTGTGTAGTTTGCTAAATTCATACCTTTCAAATGAAATATTTATGCAAGAACATATTGAAGATAATTGTGCATACTTGCTTCTTATCAGTTAAAACCAACTGTTAGTTTTTCTAATTTTCATTGTCTCATCTTTAGTCTGGTGTATCACTTCATGTTTCATTTCCAGTTTTAGTTTTTTTTATGTTATCCTTCTCCTTCTTTCCTTACAAAATCAATAGTGTAGAAGGTATTACCAGCTAGGAAGCTAGCCTATCTGGAGATTCATTTCAAACTTCAAGTGACCCACAACCTTGAAATGATCCCATGTTCCTCCAAAGTGTTAAGTTTTAGAACTTAACCAACGTGCAACTTTAGGAGACAACAGTAAACTTTGACAGTATTATCAAGATAAGTTCATCACAGGAAGTGAGAGATCTTCCTAAGTTGGTGATGCCTACTAATACTATATGCAAGGAATGCCAGTTGGGAAAACAAACTAGAATTTCATTTCACATCAAACAACATTATTCAAATGAATTTTTGGAGCTTGTGCATACTAACTTGTGTGGTCCTACTAGAATCAGAAGTCTACAAGGTTATAGGTACTTCATGTTGTTTATTGATTATTACTCTAGGATGGTGTGAGTTACTTTCTTAAGGGAGAAATATGAAGCTCTAGAAAATTTCAAGATCTTTAAGGCTATGGTTGAGACAAAGACAGGTTTGAAGATTAAGTGTCTGAGATCAAATAGAGGTGGTGAATTTACTTCCGGTGAGTTTAATTCTTTCTATGAAGAGTATGGGATAAAGAGACAATTATCTACACCGTGGACCCCTCAACAAAAAGGAGTTGTGGAAAGAAGAAACAAGATAGTTCAAGATGCTGATAGAACCATGATGTTGGAAGGAAATGTCCCTCATATCCATTGGAGAGAAGTTGTGAGTACTATATTCTATATCCTTAACCAGGTACAAATCAAAGGTAATATTGGTAAGACTCCTTTTGAGCTATGGTTTTTTTATAAGACTACTGTTAGATATTTCAAAATATTTGGGAGTAAATGCTATATCAGGAGAGATGATGATCTAGGAAAGTTTGATGCTAGAAGTGATGAAGGAATCTTTCTTGGTTATTCTACTAAGAGCAAGGCCTACCGGTGCTACAACAAGAGACTGAAGAAAATGGTTGAAAGTGAAAATTTCAAGGTTGATGAAGACATTGTCAGACCCTCCATAACCTATGGATATGATTTTGATGATCAAAATGACAGTACAAGAAAGAGTCAGACTTCAAATCAAGTTCAGATTATTCTAGTGAATCAAGAAGAACAAGAATAAGTAGAGACTGGTGAAAGTACAAAAGAGAGACCTCAAGAGCCTGAAATCCAAGAACACTCTAAGACTCCAAGGTATGTGAGATTGAATCATTCAGAAAATTAGATAATAGGAGATAAGAACAAAGGTGTTTAGACTAGAAGAAGAATTGCAGAAGAATACTATTTAATTTCAATGAAGCATGCAAAGATGAACATTGGATTAAAGCTATGAAAGAAGAACTACAACAAATTGAGAAGAATAATACATGGATTTTTGTTCCTAGACCTAAAGACAAAAATATAATTGGAACTAAATGGGTCTTTAGAAACAAATTGAATGAACAAGGTGAAGTTATTAGAAACAAAGAAAGACTGGTATGTAATACCATAATCTTAGATGAAAGGTATTGACTTTGAAGAAACATTTTCTCCCGTTGCTAGAATTGAAGTTGTGAGATTGTTTCTTGTTTATGTTGCTTACAAAAACTACAAAGTTTATCAGATGGATGTCAAGTCAAAATTTCTAAATGGTGAATTAGAAGAAGAGGTTTATATCGAACAACCTAATGGATTTCAATTGACTGATCAGGGAGATATGGTTTTTTGGTTGAAGAAAGAATTATATGGACTCAAACAAGCCCTTAGAGCTTGGTATGCTAGATTGGATAAGTACTTGATGAAGCTTGGATTTAACAAAGGTACTACTGATAGTAATCTATATTTCAAGATTAATGATGATAAAGATTTATTTGTGGAAGTATTTGTTGATGATATCATTTTTCGAGGTGATGATGGTTTGTGCATGAAGTTTGCTAATGAAATGTAGAATGATTTTGAGATGTCAATTATTGGAGAGTTGAAATTATTTTTGGGATTGCAAATTACTCGGGAAGATAAAGGGATCTTTATATGTCAGTCCAAGTATGTGAGAGAACTGCTAAAAAAGTTTGGTGTGGAAGATTCAAAACCAGTTGGTACACCCATGGTGACCAGATGTAAGTTGACACAAGATGATGATTCTCTGAAGGCAAATCAAACTAGATACATATCAATGATTGGTGGATTGTTGTATTTGACTCAAACTAGACCTGGTAGAATGAATGTTGTATGCATTGTTGCTAGATTTCAAGCCAATCCTAAGGAATCTCATGTGACTATTATGAAGAGAAATTTTAGATACTTGAAGGGAACAATTGATTTTGGCCTATGGTATCCTAAAGATGATGATCTTACTTTAAGTTCCTTTACTGATGTTGATTGGACGAGAGATGTGAATGACAGAAAAAGTACTAGTGGTGGTGCATTCTTCTTGGGAAAGAAATTAATTTCATGGTTAAGAAAAAATTAGAATGTAATTTCCTTGTCTACTACAAAGGCATAATATGTTGTTGCTACAAATAATTGTACTCAAGTATTGTGGATGAAGCATATGTTGAAAGATATTAGATTGTGTATGATGAACCTACTGCCATATTCTGTGATAACTCAAGTGCTATAAAAAATTCTAAGAATCTGGTGTTGCATTCAAAGACAAAGCATATATCTATCAAGTACCAATTTTTGAGAGACAAAGTGAGTGATAACGAAGTCAGATTGGAGTATGTGCCTACTAAGGAGCAGATTGTAGACATATTTACTAATCCTTTGTCCAAGGATACTTTTGAGTATCTCAGAGGGAAGTTAGGGGTGATTACCCCTCCTAATCAGAACTAAGATGTATAGTCTTTGTATTAGTTTATGCATTCATAGTCATATCTATTAGAGTAAAGCTCTTAACTTAATTATGTTGATTAAGTTACCTTTATTCCTTTCTTAAGATTTCATGTTAGTTTGCATAAAGTGACATTTAATAATTATATTAATTATTAAATGTTATCCTATTAGGGCTTCTATTAGGGTTTTATTAGGGTTTACATGATCTCCTTTTTATAAGGATTGATCCCATTGTATTTCATATCAATTCATTCTCTCATTCTCTCTAATATATACATTTTCAGTTTTTAGAGAACCCTTGCTTGTTTGTCTCCATCTCTTCTTTTGTAATAGGTTATTTGCATGCAGGTGATCTTCGAGGTTTGTGGTGTTGTATTTTCTCAACTCTATACCCTGTGCAGTGTTGCGCAATGTACTCTACCCTGCGTGGGGTACAGTGGGGGTGGGCCCACGTGCCTCCCCCACCCACTTTTTAAAAAAAAAATTAAAATAAAAAAATTCTATATTTTTTTTATGATTTTTTAAAAAATAAAAAATCAATCTTTTTTTTATTTTATTTTTATATAAAAAACAATTTTTTTTTAAAATAGTCCAATCGCACTTTTACGGTGACAGCCATTTGGCCGTCAAATTTAACCTAGTGATTTTTCTGCGACGGCCGTATGACCGTCAAATTTAACCCAGCACCGGTTTTTTCCCTCTTTGGAGTTGATTTATTCCGGAGGCCGTAACTTGGGCATACGATATCATTTTTTGGCAAATGAGATATCGTCGGAAAGTTGGTTTTCTCATATTTCCAGTGGTGTGGGTCTCATCACTTCTTTTTTTTGTTGGTGCATTCTATAGCCAGTTGAAGACAAAGAGGCTATTTTCAGTCTCAAGCTCATAACTTTTGATCAGTTTCTCCATTTTTCGCAATCTCAGCGGCGTTGGAAGCGTATTTCAGGGCTCTTCAGATTCATCCATGCACCTTTTCCAGATTTCACTCCAGGTATATTTTATTCAGTTATTTGTGTTTTCACACTCTGGTGGATTACCTGGACATATTTGCTCTTGGAAACTTTTTGTTTGCATGGGATGCTTTGTTCTTGGTTGTTCTTCATGTATTTCTAGCATTTTGTCCTTTGATGACATTTTGAGCATCATTTGTAAGCTATCTTTTATGTAAATGCACTAAGATAAAGTGCCACACTATTGTACATGCATCTTTTGGGGATTTTGCACACAAGGTTGTGCCATATTTTGTACTCGCACTGATATTATAAAGTGCCATGAGGGGTTGTGTAGTTTTCCTTTGTTTTGCCATCACATATTTATCTGGTGAGTATCCCTCCACGATGACATTGAATCCATACCATGGGGGGTTGTGTAGTTCTCCTTTGTTTGCCATCATACCTTTGTCCAGTGAGTGTCCCTCCACGATGACCATGGCTCCATATGATTCCAACCTCATGCATGTGTGCTTTGTTTTGCACACCACTTTTTCAGTTGCAGGTGCTATCTTGTGCACTTTCAGATGTTTCTTCTCCTTCATGCACTACAAGGTGTTTCACATCATTTCAATGGATCTGTCAGGCTCTCCCAGTTTAGCATTATGGGGGGTATTATATTGTTCGTGCTAATTCTTCCTTGGTTTCGCCTTGGAAGGAATCTTCCATTCTCAGTTGATCAATGTTTCAGACTATTGGTTCTTGTGCCATCTGTATCTTCGTTCCAAGTGTTTGTCTTTGTTTTCCATCTGATTCGAGTAGTGTCGTATGGGCACTTATGCAGATTATTGTCTTCTTGTTCCTGATCATCCTATCTTCAGCAGAGGTTCTTCAACACCATAGCAATCATCTTTCGACAGTTGTTTGCAGCTTCTTCTGCTTCAGTGATGTTCTTCTTTTCGGCCTTCTGCATCTCTTTTTGGAGTAGAGCTTTTTCCCACGATGTTTTCTCTATTTTTCCTTTTTACAGAGATTTGGTTGTATTTGGGTACCTAATCTGGCCTAGTTGTTGGGACCCATGTTTGCCTTCTTGCATTGTAGTTACCTTTGCTTTTCTGCATTTGTTTGTAGTTGCATTGTTGCTCATCTTAAGGGGGGGTGTTAGAGTAAAGGTCTTAACTTAATTATGTTGATTAAGTTACCTTTATTCCTTTCTTAAGATTTCATGTTAGTTTACATAAAGTGACATTTAATAATTATATTAATTATTAAATGTTATCCTATTAGGGCTTCTATTAGGGTTTTTCCTATTAGGGTTTTATTAGGGTTTGCATGATCTCCTTTTTATAGGAATTGATCCCATTGTATTTCATATCAATTCATTCTCTCATTCTCTCTGATATATACATTTTCAGTTTTTAGAGAACCCTTGCTTGCTTATCTCCTTCTCTTCTTTTGTGATAGGTTATTTGCATGCAGGTGATCTTCGGGGTTTGTGGTGTTGTATTTTCTCAACTCCTACAATATCTTGATCTAGATTGATGTTGTGGTGGTTGCTACTCAGGGGGAGTAGTCAGATGATTCAGATATGTGGTTTAGAGCTTGTGTACCTTTTCCATTGATGTCAAAAGGGGAGAAGAGTAATGTAAAAAATTATGGAAGAGCTAAAAGTTAGAGGGGGAAGAACAGTATGAGAAGAGCAATGTGTAAAGGAGAGATTGTTAGAAGAAGAGTTTGTTGCGTTGATGGTGTATTTTTCACATCATGTGTTGCCATCAATGTCAAAGGGGGAGATTGTTGGATGTTGTGGTTGAGTTGATGATATGTAGTTGTCATTGATTTCAACACTATTAGCATTAATGTATTTATGTATATGTTGAGGATATTGAGAAAATTGTAATAAATATGTTACAAGTTGTATGTGAAGCAGTGAAGATCGGTATGGAGGAAATTTCAGTATGTTGTAAACTAGATGTTGCAGATTAAAGGGTTTTTTTCTCAAACCTATCTAGTTTCTACTTTGTAAGTTTCAGAGTTGTGCATGAAGATTTGAGGAATTTATAAGTTTATGCTTTTTGACAGCTATTTTATTACTGTAAGTGGTGTTCATGGAAGAAGATAATGTGATTCTGGTAATCTGAGTTGTTGTGTATGTTCTTGTGGAATTCATGGATGTTTCTAGATCATGTTATATTTGTGTTGCATGTCCGCATTGATCATTGCGCTCACGATCTGATATTTTCTCTTGTGTGTTCATGTTTTTCATGTTTATGGCCAACAAGGTGTTTCAAACATGTTGTGGATCTTCGAGGAAGAATATTTGAAGGTGTTTTGTGTTCGAGGACATTTTTTTGGGTCTCTACTATGTTATGGTTGACTTTGGTTGATGCACATTGATAATCTTTATTGTTTTGGGTTGACAGTTTGCATTCATTCTATTATTTTGTTGAAGCTAACATAAAGCAATGCAATTTTTTGTTACGGATATATATAAGTGATTTTTTATCTCATTTGAGACATGTGTGATGTGAAGTGTGTGAGTGTTATGTGCAAATAAGGTTTAGATCATTCGAAGGCAGAGTAGAGCATGATGAAGATTGAAAGATATTAAAGAAATGTTCATGTGCTTAACCGAAATTGTACTCAGGCATTAGCAGATGCTACTTTCTTAGTTCAAAATTTTTAGATGGTTTTAATCTAAATATTTTATGTAAGACAGTGAGTCTTCCTTTGAGCAGTGAGTTCTAGGCAGTATGCCTGAATGCATGTGCATTACTCTTATATTCTTATTATAATTTTAATAGGGTATAACTTGTGGATTAACTTCCACCATGGTTTTTCCCCTAACAAGGTTTCCACACAAAAAATCTTGGTGTTATGTGTGTTTTTTATGTGTTGTTGATTCTTGCTTTCACTGTTAATAATCAAATTTGAGAATTAAGGTTAATAAGATTAATAATTTTGAATTGGCCTTCATCAAAATTAAGCAAATACAAGATACCAGATAACCACAATGCACACACAAACTAAAATATCAATGACATTGAAATAATTGGTATCAAATACACAATGACTAGAATGATCCCAAATGAGATAATTAAACCATTGAAATAAACACAATACTTTGTAAAATAAATGTGGAACACAAATGAAATTTGTATGCCATTATATAGTTAATGATTTTCATTGAATTTTAAAAAATGCATAATCGGAGATTATATGTCGTATACCAGCCATACAAACATAGGGAGTGAAGTCGCCGACCATAATGTGTAATTGCCATACAAGTATGGATTATCATATATAAACCAGAACCATTGAGTCTCCAAACAAAATAAAATTGCAATACAGAGCATCTGAATCCAAGCATAAATATAGACATTGAATATGAAACTGAAATATACAGTATGAGAATAGGCGTTGGAAATGTACTTGCATACAATAGAAGAAAAAATGTTGCAACAATGAACTTGTGGAGTTTATAGGTGATGCTAAATGAAATGATATGAGAAATAGGCTTGCACAAAAAGACATTGATTACCATGGATAAAATACCCCCTAAACAAGGATCAAATCTAGTGTTTTCTAGATGGAGGGGTTTCAAAACAAAATAAACAACATAAGATAGGTTATTAGATACAATACAGATAAAATTTACATACATTCATATGACTAAATTATCAATTTTAGGAAAAAGGTCATAGATAGTTAAATCTAAGATATCAATTTAATTAGACTAAACTTCTAACAGATCAAATCTCACTCAAAAAGAAAGAAGTTTCCATATGCAAATGAGTTTACAAATAGGGAAGAACCCACGTTGGGAATGCTATTCGAAAATCACAGAATCACAATGTCGAAAATCACATAATCAAAGAACAATGAGAATTTCGAACAGAATCATAGTGTCGAAAAACGCATTTTTAGGTACATCATTTTTCCATGTAATTACTTCAAAACAAAAATAGAGATAAAAGTTTAACGAAATGTAACCTGTTTTAAAACGATCGATACGAGGATAGATTTGATGTCGGATACCAACTTCGCAACTTGGTGCTTAACTACTTCAGAATCTCCAACAATTTTTCAATAAACCCGATTCAAGATCCCAAACAAATTTTACTAATCCCCTCCTCAACAATTATCCACACGCAAATCTTAACACATAATAAAAAATTGCAAACCCAAGTTTCTTTTGAGAAAAAATCCCCAAAAATCATCAACCAACCCAAATCCAAAAAGTCCCATCCCTTTTCATTTCGAAAATAGATAAATTCCCAAAACAAATCAAATAAGAATCTCCCAATTCAACAAGTTTCCAATTAAATTGCTTATTTATTCTACAAATAAAAATGAGAAAAAATATAAAATCATAATTAAAACAACAACTTCCTCAAATCGAGCAAACGCGTGTATTTGCATGAAAATAACTTCCTGATTTATTACTCTTTTTTCCAACTTTTTCCAAATTTGCCACTACCACTTAAATATCCATTTCGAAATAAATCCAAAATAATAATTTAAATAAATAATTTACTATCTAATTGATAATTTAAAAATTAACAATATTTTAATTGAAATTTTATTCTATCTTACAATTAAAATATTTAACTTCAACAAAATAATAATAATAATAATAATACAATTACACATTTGAATCTACAAAACATTTCAATTTACAAATTAATTTAATATTTAACTAAATACTTTAACACCTTCACAAAAAAAACCACTTTACAATTAAATTTAATACTTTCATTAAATTAATCACAACAATAATAAACATTGAAAATTAAATTTACTTAAATGATAACAATAAACATTACAAAACCAAACAATTAACATATTAAAAATAACACTCTAAACGAATGACATGAAACAAATGAAACCATAAGGGAACGGGGTACTAACAGACAACATCATCAACAATGACGGGTTGACGGACACCACACAAATCGACACTAACACAGGTGGCCCAAAGAACAATGTAGAGGGGCACTACAACTATTCTTGAAGGAACCAACTCTAATATCAATTAATGAGCACACACACTTATACTAAGAGGGCGTGAATCAATATAAGGTAAAATTTTACTTATTTAAAATCCAACAACCATGAAACTAGCAATCACACAAGATCTACCAACTAAGAGACACAAGATTTATGTGGAAACCCTTTATATATGAAATGGATAAAAAATATTATTTAGATCTACTATCTAAATCCAACCTCAAATAAAATCATATTTTCTTACAAATTTTATCAGAACCAACCCACTAAAGACACCAATCTTCACTACTAAGCACAAAATTAGCAAGAGACACCTATCTCTTCAATTAGGAGGCACCAACCTCCAAAAGAAAAAATTTCTCTCCTTCTTAAGAAAATATTCTACAAAACTCTATTCCTCTTCTTTACAAATATGCTCCAAACATCTTAAAAAATCTACTTCTCTTCTTTGATCTACTCCAAATATCTACTTCAAAAATCTTCTCCCCTTCTTTGCAAATTTTCTCCAAATATCTTCTTAAAAAAAATTCTCTTCCTTACAAATTTTCTCCAAATATCTACTCCTCTTCTTTAAAAAATTTCTCCTTTTCCTAAAAATCCTCTCTAAATAGGAATGATTTTTCATTTCAAAAATTTCTTACTAGCCTCCCAAATCAACTTGCATTTATACCTATTCAACCCACTTCACCCAAGGAGGTCAACTATGTTGGGGAATAATTAAATTTATTTTTTAAACTTTTAAATTCCAAGAGGGGTGCCATACTATGTAGGGTCAACCCATATTAACGAGAAAATTTATCAATATATGTGATATAATTGGGAACCAAAGAAGAAGCAAATTGGGTCAAACGAATATGTTGCAAGTATGAAGGTGTTGATGTCAACATGCTTGTGTTGTCATTGGTGTCAACTATGTACTGGTTGAGAGAGATTGTTGTTGTATGTGTTGAAGATGTTGTGGATATTGAGAAATTTTGATAAAAAGAGGAAATAATGTGTTGCAATATGGATATGTGTTGTAGAGGTGTGTTATGGTTTTGCTCCGTATTTCTTCTAGGGTGAAGATCTACTTGTGTGGCTTGGATATGTTGGTTACAGGTGTTCAAATATGTTATATTCAGAATTTTTGGTGATGGACCATTGTATAAAAGAAGTTGTGTTCACCAGTGTGTAAACTATGCATTACAGAGGTGTCTAGGAGAAATGTCTTTGCTCACATTTCTCCACACTTGTGTTTCAAGACTTGTGGTACAAGTATGAGCTGATGGTGTTGGTCTCTTTCTTATGTCAAGAGGATTTGAAGTTTAGTGCTTTAGAAGATAAGGTTTCAAGTAACAGTATTTGGCATAGTTGTCTGAGTGTACAAACCTTGTACATTCTTCATGTAATACCCCTTCGTTTTGTCCTTTTGATTGAATAGTTTTTTGCTCTTGTATGTTGTACTTTCTGTTAGTACCTTGACTATGGTACTCGGCTTCTATTTGATCGCTATCTATAAAGCGATGTTAATGTTATCTTTTGATGTGATGGTATTTTATGATGATGTTATCGTTAGGGCATGTTTTGGATTAGCATTATGGATGTTTGAATTAATGATGTTTAATGCTTTGGATTATATTAGTATGTTAAATTTGTCAGTTAGTCAGTTAGTTACACTATATTGGTGAAGGGGACGATATCGCATCACTCGCTTGCGAGTGCCCTGCGATTCTGTGAATTCCTCTTCACGGTGTGTCTTATTTATGACATATTTATGCATGTGGATATACTTTTTGTTCACAGGTTGACAGGTATAGGACATCGACTCCACCTGGTTTCATAGGTTTGAGCGTGTCCATTGCCCAACGGTATTCGATTGGGAGATAGTAGCTAGGTTTTTTGTGTCAAGTCATCACCCTAGTCCTAGTGTGTCATCAGGTGTTAGTCGGGTTGTGTTGCTTTGAATATTGTTCCCTCTCTTCGTTTATTTAATTGCAAGTTAGAAAATGGTAATTAATTGTTTTATATATTTAAAGTTATTGATTAAATTAATTGGGTTATAACGTTAGAGATGTTGTTTAATTTATTAATTAATTTGATTTGATTAATAAAATGATTTAATCTTGGATTAAGATTTATTTTATTAATCAATTAAATTAGTTGTGTTGAAATGAATTAAAATTATGCATTTTGGAGACTTATGGATATTTGGTTTGGAATGGAAAAATAAAAGAAAATGTTTTAAAAAGTCAATTTAGAAAATTTGAATTCAAAATTGAAAGAGGAAGATATTTGCTATTCTGTTTTAAAAAATTTATGAGGGTTGGTGCATGATATTTTTTGAAGAATTTCTTTATTATTGAATGTTTCTTCACAATTTTGGATCATGGAGTTTTGGAAAAAGATTGAATTGGAAAGAGGAAGAATTTTTCAATTTTATGGGTTTTGGATTTAAGTGGTGAAAATTTGTGGAGCTGAAGTTGGAAGCAAGGTTGGAATCTGAGCACCATTTTGGATCTTCTCAAACTCAAAAATACCAGGTTCGTATCTTTAAAATTAGTTGTTTTTGAAAAAAATTATTTGTATATGTTGTTGAAAAGTATTTAAATCTTTTGTATGATTGAAAAACAAACCCATCTTAGTTCTTGCTTCCAAATTTGAAAGAAAAGGAAAAACCTTGTTTGAAAATAAATTTCTCCATGAAAATGATGGTGTTCTTGTTTGAAAATCATAATTTTTAGTATTATTTGCTCAATTAATCTACAAATTCCTTGTGAGAAAATCTCTCTCTCTATATATATATATATATACGATATATATGTACATATACATATAAATATATTTGTAATTTATGATTTTTTCTATTTTAATATGTTGTTTAAAAATAAATGGATTTTTAGAAAAATTCGTAGAGTTGTTTTTTGGGGAAAAAAAAAGTGTTTGTGGGGGTCGCTGGGGGCTCACCCCCACCGCGCCCCCATGGGAGGCATTGTGGGGGGAGTCGTGCCTAGCACGCTCCCCACACCCTGTCACCACTGCCTCCTATAGTCGCCGCTCAGACGACTGTGTCTAAGCACAACCGCCACCCCAAAAGGGCGTCGACTGTGCTTAACCACAGTCACCCCAACCTGGGCCGGCTGTAGGAGCCGCCTCTGCCCCTCTCCTAAACTATGGTTGACCCTATGTAAACAGTGACCAATGAAAAAAAAACTAGCCACCCATAGCGATTAGGGCACGTGCGTAGTCCGAGGAACTTGTGAAATTTGGTTTTTTTAATATATATATATTAATATTTTAGTATTATATTTTAATAATATTAAAATATTAGTATATATATTATGATATTTATAATATATATTAATATTTATTATTATATCATATAATATTATAATATTAATATAATGTATGTTAATATTTAATATTACATTGGATAATAATATAGTATCAATATATATATGTATTTATACATATTATAAATATATCCATAGATAATGATTTAAATGATGGCAAAAAATTAAGTGTAATCGTTGAATTTTATATTAAACTAAAATAGACAAAATATTAGATTGATTCTAAAAGATTAAATTTTGATAGATCAGTATTTTTGATTTTAAGGGATATGTTTAGATAGATGAGTTAATTATTTTCGAAATAATTATGTCAAGAAGAGGAAAAATGTATTTATTTTAAAATGTTATTTTCCAAGTTGTTGAAACAAATGGGTATTTTATAATTATTGAGAACAAGTAGAGAATGAAATATTTGGTTTAAATATCCACTTGTCCAGAGAGTCGATATTCAATTCAGTTTATTTAATGTGATAAATTAATGAATGTTAATGAGGATATGGATTTAGTGAATCCAAACTAGATTTAATTACTGTCTTCTTGTCCATCTTGATTGTGAACTGTTTCATTTTTCATTTGGGGAAAATTGAGTTATAGAGTTTAATAAGTCTTCCAGATGGGGTTTTCAATTATATGGGTTGTCGTGGCATGTTTGTCAACCTATTGTGATTTCCTTGGGTAGTGCATGGTGTCTAGTCAGTGTTTACCCAGTTTATACGAACGGGGATGTTTTGTGCCTCCTTGGATTAGGAGTGGATTATGTGAGTTGTGCTCCTTGTAAGGAGTGACTTGGTTATCATATTACCTCCAACGTTAGGAGAGGGTTTTGACGTATTTCACCTCCTGAGAAAGGAGTGGTCGTGTTATCTTGTTTGTTGCACTTTGTTACCCTTGGTAATTGGATGGTGTGTGTGTTGTCAAGTAGAAGAGTGGTTTTCATTAGGGGCCAGAGCCCATAAGGGGTAAGATTGGGTAACCTACGGAAGTATTTTAATCAAGTGATAACTAAAACAATACTTAGAAGATTAGGTGGTACTTCTCACTAATCAAGATAATTATGCCTCACTCATGGACCCAAGTGTTTGTTTAGACTTGGGATGGGTGGGAAGGCCTGGAACGGCAAGGTCATCTATCTTGTTTGTATGAAAGGTATTTGATTCCGCATTAGTAAGTATGAGGGCCGAGGATCGGTAGAGGCCACCAGGATAACCCATTATGGGGGTCAGAGCCTATGAAGATCCGCACTAGGTAACTCATGATAAACTGTGTGATGACACTCTATCTAGGACAACAATTGATACTTGTTTATTATGGGTATGGTTTTCGTAACATACCTGATGTGACCATAGTTGGTACTTGTTATTATGTGTATGGTTCCCTTAACATACCTGATATGTTTCATATCTGGAAGCAATGTGACCATGTTTGAATTGTACTTGTGATGTACTTGTGTGGTACATGTGTTTGGTTGTGTTAATGGGTTCAGTCATGTTTTAGCCTGTGTCTAGAGGTAGATGGGCTTGGCTAGGATTCCTTGTTACTATCTCCTAGCACAGGGGGTGGGCCTTTGGGTTCCACTTGGATGGGTGGCATGCACCTAAATCCATTGGGTACTTTCTTTATGTTCATATGGATGAGACTTCTAGTTGGAGAGCTCGTGGGATTCAGCTTCAGTTCTTCCTTTATTTCATTTCAGTTGCTCTTGTTATTTATCACCCCTCATTTGTTATCGAGGTGGAAGTTGTAATTGTAACCTTATTTATTTGACTTGCCTCATTCGGGGAATGAGAGATCTAATCTTATCATTTAATTGTGAATAATGAAACTAAAAGTTAGCTCTTATGCTTTGATGTATTTATCTTATTTGGAATTTATGTGTTTAATTTCATAAGAAAATAAATGTCATGGTTTATATTCATTTTTTTGGTTGAGGTTCTATATAACCTTTGTCTCATAACCTTAGAGTTTGTTGGCAATGGGTAGTGAAATTGCATGTTAATTATACTTAAACCAAAAAAAATAGTCCGTTTAAGTAGCTTTTTGCAACTTCCTCTAGGGTTGCGTAGCGGGGCATTACACTTTAGGTGGAAGTTTTTTTTAAGGATTTTGATGGATTTCAGGGTGTTTGAGTAATATTCTAGATCGTGTTCAAGTGTGGTATGTGGTTTGCAAGTCATCTTTGAGTTTAATGAAGTGTGTACTTAATTGATTAATGGTGTTTGCATGGGTAACAACCGACCTGGTGTTTACACTACATGTGAAGGATAAATATTGATTATGGTATTGTGTGATTAAGTGGTGTTGTTGATTTGGGTCCCAATTAATTTTTTATGCAGTCCACATTCACTTTTATCCACCACAGAAATGTTTTGGTGCTAGCCTAATTTGAATTTACACTTTTGAGGTGCATACCGACCTTAGAGAGGGTTTCAAGGTTGAGGATGGTATAAGTATGAGTTTAATTGTTGAAGGAGGTTAAGACAGATGAAAGATAGATGAATGTGTGAAGTGTATGATACAAGTGATGCAAAATTGAGTAGAGCAGTGAAAAAATTTCAATGTTGGATTACCAGATGTAGTGAGCAGAAAGTGTCTATAATAATTCAAACAAGTCACGAAGGTGTTGTGGCTATTGTGTTGGAATATTTTTTGCATTGAGATCATGTTCTCTATGTAACATTTATTGTCTATCTTCTTTTTGGACTTCAACAATGAGCCTTTCTAGAAAGTGTGTCCTATTCTGGCAGTGAGCCATTGTAATTGGTTTTTCTATTACTTATATTGTGAGCTAATCCTTGTCATGGTTTTTACCTTCTTGGATTTTCCATGTAAATTATGTATTCTCTTGTGTTTGGTGTTGAGTTGTTTAAATTTTCAGTATCTACTTTTCATGTTAAAACATCAAAATAGATTAAGGATTTAATAAATGCATGTGGATCTGAATGTTAATGAGGTTTTTTATTTTTTTATAAGATACAATGGATTCACCCCCCCTTCTCAGTTGTCTTATTCATTCAACACAATATAGTAAATATCTCCCCTTTTTTTTTAACTCTCCTTAGCATATGTGTTCTACAGTGATCCTTTGTTAGAACCCTAATCCTTAATATATTTTCTTATGAATTCTTGATTGGGATCCATTTATTAGCCTATTTTTCTCTCATTTTGGATCTCTTACACTATCTTTCTTTGTCTAACAGACTCTTTCTTCCACATTCTTCTAAGTATTCTATTTGATCCATTGATGGATAGTTGAGAGCTCTAGTATAAAAGATCAAAGTGCATAATTTGGAACACAAATATTGTCTTTATTCCTTCATCCTTAAATCTCGCATGGTCTCTCCTTCCATTTTCCTCACCCTAGTTCACTTCCCCTTACCAATATCCTTTTTCAAAGAAATCCTTCCCCAATCTCCTTCCTATTTCAAATCTAAATTCATGTTATTTCCTTTAACATTCCCCACTACATATCCCTATAAACTATTAATCTTGAAATCTATTCCATATCACTTGCACATACCCTCTAGCCTAGAATCTAACCTAGGGTTTATTGTCATAAGAGCCAAATATTTGCACATATCACTTTAAAAATTACACTTAGGAGTGCACACTAGCTTAAATTTCTAGTGCTACTATAGAGGCTATAAAAAATCATCTAGATGATTGAATGAGGTAATTTCCCCATTACACAAATCAATTTTTTATTTTCCCAAATCTTGCTACAATTTTCTCAATGCTAGAGATATATATCAAGCATTTGCAAAGACAAGAAGGCTTGGAAAAACAGGGAAGCAAATCTTATAAGTTGTAGAGAACCCCAAATTAAGGACATGAGTGTTTGGGGAGGATAACAGTGCTTGACAGCCAAATATGAGTAGTAGGCCCTCATACATGAGTGCCCCTAGCATCAAAGTTGGTATAATCCACTTAAATTCACTAGGTACAATCCTATAGCTTTCCCAAGTCCATTTCTAACATCAATGTTTTATTCGAACATGTTTTTTGCTCCTATCAATTTCTCCTTGAATTTTGGATCATTGTAGATTCCATTCCCAACTTTTGTGTTTTACTATTTTATATCATATTTGAATATTTTTGTTATTGTTAAATATTATAAATATATTTTTTAATATAGTAAACATGTAGAAATAAATTTAATCTTAATAACACATTAGTAGGTTTAATTTTTTAGGTGTCTAGAATTGTATCTAAAAACTAGTGGTGTTGATAAACACCTTTAGGAGCTTACTATGTGAGGATATTTTCCTTACTCAGACCTTGTATCTAAATTAATGATTTGAACAATGATTTAAGACACACCAAGAAACCATGTAATATACCTAGTTTGTCACTATGATGCTGATGTTGATGTACTATGATGCTCTTTAGATGATGCAAATTTTCTAATAAGAGCTCTTGGATTCCTAAAATGGAGTTAGGGTTTATCCTTTTATACAAATCCCTAGTATGCAAATCACATATTTCATTCTCAATTTGGAACATAAAATTTAGTAGGAAGAGAGTTAGCCTAGGCCCATTTAGAATTTGAGTTTATAGGTTTAAGGGTCAAATTTACAATATGAATTTGAAGTAGATTATTTTTTTCAACACAAATTCAATCTAATTAGTGGAGTAGATAAGTTGAAGATCAATATTGGTCATTGTGGGTGCGTAAAGATGAGCTAAGATTAGGTTCATATTAATTACCAAATTTCACATAAAAATATGTCACTTATTGTAGTGCATCTTAAACTATATACCTTAACAATTCCACACTATGTTTTGGCCCCCCTAAATTAATGAGCCTAATTGACCCTCTAATTTCCTAAAATTATGTATTTCATCTAGCCCATTTGTCCCACTTTTCAATAAACACCAAGCATTGGATAAATGCATCAAACTCATATGTTGCTCTTGAAACTAAGTGTCTTAGAAATTTGGGTCAAGACCCACCAATGGGCGAACGGGTCCCCTTTCTTAGCCAAGACCTATTTTTGGATATGTTTTTGGTGACATTTTAACATTCAAAATTCAAGTTGCAAATGTCAGCTTTTAGAATATAATTTTTTAGGAATTGGATAAATACTTATAAATACCTAGTCATTTCATCTTTTGAAATCTAAGTGAAAGAAACTGGCATGATGTGAACTTCAAGAACATTCAAGAGCAAGTCAAGAATAAAATTTTAGAGTCTTATTGTAGCAATTCAAGATCCAAACATCATGTCAAAGTGTATGCGATTTTATGTGTTCATGTTATCATTGTTTTGTGAAGGCTAACCCTTGTTGTAGGTCTCCAAAGCATTCAAGCATTCAAGAAAAACAAGATCAAAATCCTTGAGGTGATGTGTATGACTTTAGTTCTTCAAGGAATTCATTAAAGGGTGGTGAGTTGCAACATTTTGTGGTTTCATAATTCCTTCCTTTCAATTATCCATTTATCATCAACATTGCCATTTTGGAAATGGAAACACTTACACAGGGTTTGACTGAGGCAGGCCTTTAAATGGTTGAACATTTCATCTCTTTGTGAATGTTCATATCTCAGGTTGAAAAGGATTTGAAGGAAAATTTCCATTTTTATATTTGTTGTCATCAAAATTGTCAACCCACATAAACTTAGTTACACAAACATCTGATAGATTTGCAAGTAGGAATCCAAAACTCAGATCCAACATTAGAGGACCCAAAAAGTTGATCAGAACACCCTTAAAAAGACCCATCCATCCAAGGGTGACCCAATCCTCCTATAGTGCTTGAAACCAAATTGTTTGGGTAGGTACATGCCACTCTACACTTCTCAAATCTTCTTGCAATTGACAGTGAGAACACTTTGGTGCAAGAGGATGCAATCATGGAAAATCCAAACAACCATAGTTGTTCTTTTCTTGATGCCTCACCCACTTGTGAAGAAGGTACCATGGTGTTAGATGATCCAGTCATTGAGTAGGATCTCGAAGTTGTTTAGAAGGTTGCCCAAAGGCAGTGTATAGGGCATAACCAGTAAAACTAACAAGTAAACAAGATATGGAGATAACGACTAAGGTTGCAGTTTCCATTGGTAGGTAATCCTATGTATGTATATATGCATAATAGTATACAAAGTTAATTAGATCTCAACCAATACTATTGTTTTTATGGCTACACAGACCATTGATGATACTTCCAGAACCGGACCAATACGAACTATTGTAGGAAATTATTTAAAACCACTTAATACAGAATCTGGTAAAGTTGCTCCCGGATGGGGAACTACTCCTTTTATGGGTATTGCAATGGCTCTATTTGTAGTATTCTTATGCATTATTCTGGAGATTTATAATTCTTCCATTTTATTAGACGGAATTCCAGTTAGTTGGGGCTAGAAAAACTAGAAAATACGCTCGGATCCCGATCGAATGGTATAGCCTTTTGAATCTGTTGGAAACTTTTAAGATTACAACCATGACTATTGTGTTCCAATCGTCTGTGTTTGCATTAATTGCAATTTCAATTCTACTAGTGATTGGTGTACCTGTCGCACTTGCCTCTCCTAATGGTTGGTCAAGTAACAAAAATGTACTATTTTCAGGCGTATCATTATGGATTGGATCAGTCTTTTTAGTAGGTATTCTAAATTCTTTCATATCTTAAGATATGTTTTAAGATCTTTTGGGTTTAAAATCTCCCCCCCCCCCTCTTTCTAGGGGGAATTCTAAATTCACAAGGGAATTTATGATAAATTTTCAAAAACCAGGTAATGAAAGTGCTCAAGGGAGGGGCTCTTTCATTATTAGTATGATCAATTATCAATCATACTAATAAAATTTTCAATTTACCTACATAGAATGGTAATATATGGGTATATATTATACCCATATAACAAGTTAAATGTGGGTATGGTTAAATGGTATAATTTCTCCTTGCCAAGGAGAAGATGCGGGTTCGATTCTGGCTACCCACCCATCTGTAGGATAGAATAACTATGCACTAGTTATTGGTTTAGTCGCATTTTTCTATTTATACATACGGCCAAGATAAATGGGATGAGTCATCCTTTTTGGATATAAAAACTTATTGTGTCTTTGTGAAGACGGGATTTGAACCCGTGACTTCAAGGTTATGAGCCTTGTGAGCTACCAAACTGCTCTACTCCGTGCTATCCCTTCATATTACCTTTGTTATAATACCCCAAAAGGGGTACATCGAGCAATCCCTTAGGTATGCTATTCTCCCTCCCTATATAGGGAGGGACTTTTCTATCATAACAATAACTATAAAGAATCCTTTTTTACCCTACCAACTCGATTTTGTTACCCCAGCCAACAAACATGCGTGAGCCATTTCACAAATTATATATCCAGATAATTCAAAGTCTCTATAATTGGCTCTAGGTCTTCCAGTCTTCAAACAATGTCGACGAAGACATGTAGGTGCACTATTACATGGTGGAGATTGTAATTTTCTATAAATTTCCAATTTTTCATCCAGTGATGAGACTTCGCTGATCTCTTTTTTCAAAGATTGGTGAAGCAAATTATATTTCCTTTCCAATCTTTATTTCTCCCTACCTCTCTTACTTGGGAAGATATTGTGGCACAAGAGGATGAAATCATTTATATATTTATTTTAACAAATATTAAGATGGATGACATAGATGAAGATGCTAAGTTGACATTAGATCCCCCTTAATAGAAAGAAATCAAGTAGATAACTTGATTGAGGTTATGAGCGTGCAAGTAACAATTGGATCTCCTTTGATTAATGGACCTCCTAAGTCACCTCCAACCATAGGACCACCTCAAAATAAACCAAAACCTCTAGGTGATATCTTGAACTTTACAAGGCAACTCACTAGTAAGCACATCTCAAAACAACCAAGTTATAGATGAGGTAAAAATAACCTAATCAATATAATGAACTAAATACCCTTCCTCATATCTTCCAATAGCCTTTACCTTGCCAATTGATTGTCTTTAGGATTAGTAATTGTTTTCTTTTTGTGAAAAGTTGTATAATCTTTATTTCTTGAAATTAATTGAAATAACCTAACCCGTGCTAACATAATGGTTTAGTTTCTAAGTATTGTACGAGCTATTAATTACAATCGATCATCAAGCCAGCCAAATGGATTCAACACAGACTTCAACACAATTGAAGACAAGTGCCACAAGAATAGGCACTGAAACTTTAGGGGAATGCATGGTGGATCAATTTTTTGTAGCTTTTTGGTATTTTCAGTTCAAAGAATTTATGGCTCATCTCAAGCCCTTTAATGCTTTATTTAGTGGAATTAAGTCTGTTAGTTAGTTTAATTATAAGTAAATAATTTTTCAGTGGTAATCTTTACCAACTAAATTATAGGATTTTGTTAGTATCTTTTGTATAAGTATGTAACTATCAGAAGCAATGATACAAGAAATATATCGTTATGTTGTCACAATGTGTTCTTAAGCTATGTTTCTGAGATATACTTTCAATATGAATAAAGAAAAATTTTCTCATCTCATTCTGAATTATTAGTATTGTGAATGGAATCTTCTTGAATGGAGTAGTCTTGAAGTTACAAAGTTTATGTGATCTGAGCTAAGCATAGGAGAACCCGAGAGCTAGCCACTCAAGGGACTATAGAGTAGATAGATAAGTATTCCATTTTAAATTTTGTTATCTTCATTTTTGTAAATGATAATTGTGAGTGGATTTTATTTTCATGTGTCGAGCTCTATTAAGTTAATCCTGGAGGAAGTAGATTGATTATGTAATCTTTTAATTCTGTTATCTAAAGTTTCAAATCACCTACATTCATTGTTAGTTGTAAGTTGTTAAGTTTTTTTTTGTTAATTGTTAATTTTTCTATCCGTTGTTAGTTAGATGTTTCATAGTTTCTTTACAAGAATTTCCTCTTCATAAATTTACATGCTTCTTAGTTTAATTACCTCCATGCTTTCTAGTTTAATTGTTATGCTTTTTGGATTAATCATTTCTTGCTTTCTAGTTTAGTGGCCTCTTAGTTTAAGTTTCATTTTAGTTGTTCCAATCACTTAGAAAATTTGAGAGAGATAGTCAAGATGTTTTATATTGCATATAGCCTCCAAACACTACCCGATCGATACAATTGATGCATTTTTAACTAAAGAGATAGGACCTAGCGAAAACCCATCACTTTTTGGCACCATTGTCAGGGACCTTCCTTTTATATTATTAGAAGGAGATGCCTTGAATACCTATTTTTGGAACAAAAATAGTCCTCAGGCTTTCCTTTTTTGCATGGTCAGGAAATGAGGCCCCAAGGAAAGATTCATACCAAAACACCCCAACCAACATACCAACCACAAGTAGGGAGGAAGAAGTCTTAGATTGAGAAATTACTGAAGAAATGATTGATCAAGATCAACCTGAGACCTTCTCGCATACCCCAGAAAGAGAACACATAGTTGTAGAGGAGTGTATTCCTTTGCAAACCCTAGAGCCTCACCCATTTGAGTGAACTTTTGAGGAGGACTGAATCCCCTTCAACATCATGAGTGATCGTAGAAATGACCCTCCTCCTCCACAGCCACGTACATTCACTTATCCTATTGCTATTGATGCAGATGATGATATGACTATGAAAATATTTTTCCAAACTTCTTGCCAACCTTCTGAGGTTTGTCTTCTGAAGACCCTGACCAATATCTATTTGAGTTTAAAGTCTCATTTCAAACATGACTACAAGAATGATAACCAAAAACTAAAACTTTTTCCCTCTACTATGAAGGAATAAACAATGTGATAGTTCATGGGATTAGCTTCAGGGTCGATAACCTTTGATGACATGGAGTCTTCCTTTCTGGATAAATACCAAAGTTATTGTAGGATCAACAATAGGAAGGAAGAGTTGTTCAAACTAAGGCAAAACAAAGACGAAATCCTAGAAGATTACCTAGATAGGTTTATCTTCTTAGCTAAATGATGTGGTGGAGAAGCCATAAGTCTGGAGATTCTGAAGACCATATTTCTCAAAGGTCTTGACGAAGATGCTCGAAGGATCCTAGATTTAATGGTAAAAGGAGATGTGTCCCAATTGGAACTCGATGACATCACTGAATTATGTCAGAATTTCTCTCATACTTGAGGAGGTATCCGAAAGTCTACCTATTTTAAAGGTTCCAATGAGATAGGAAAACTACGTGAGGAGATAGCCAATCTTAAAACTGAAATTCTTGTTTAGTTAAATACAATGTTGGATGGAATATAGGCTAAAACACAAAACCTTGAGACCTTATCCATCTATCGTCCTAGGTGTTGCAACAAACATCTTTTGAGAGAGTGTCCCTTAGAAAAAAATAGATGTTTGTCCATTTTGTGAGAAGAGTCATGCCACTGACCAATGAAAGATCTTGAATACAATCAAGAATTCTAAGAAACAAACATCTCTAGTTGAGGAGGAGGTCAACTTTGTAAATCAAAGAACTAGAGGGAATTTTTCCTAAGGCCAAAATTCAAACCCTATTTGGAGACCTCGGACCAATTGGAATAATAATCAATGGGAAACACCCTAGCCTCATGCACCACCTCCAACACCACCTAATTGGGGAACTTACCCTTGGGGACCACTTGAATGGGCAAATAAATCTTGGGGAAATCCTCAATGGCTCCTCAACAATAGTGGTATCCTCAAAATCTCTCTCCTTAATGGACTCAACCTCAGAATCAGTTTTATACTAGTCCTAGAAGGATGCCTAATCAACAACAAAATATTTTACCAGCTCCCAAAAACACTCAAAAAAATGAGCAAGTTAAACAACCACAACTTCCGGTGCAACCTGTTTTGAACCCAAAGAACAATCATCAGAATACCCTAGTGTATTCCACAAAACAAGACAATGTTACTGGACTTAACACTATCTTTTGTGGAAATCTACAATTAAGATCCAGAAAAACATTTCAGCTGCCTACTATTGTTGAAATCCTAGACAAGCCTATTAAGGAGTCTTTTGATACAACTAAAGCAACTCCCACGTATATAGAGAAAACCTCATAAAGTACCCAAAACAAGACCTTTCTACCATCTTCAGCTGAAGCTTCTAACCTACCTCAAGAGGAGGGGGTCAATCTCCAACTGATTCTTTACAAGATTCAACTCCTAAATATAAAACTTAGGCACCTTTTTGGGAGCGTCCAAAACCAACCACTATGAAAGATATTCCACAAATGTCCTCATCCACCAAAACTGTGTTGATACAAGAAATCAAACAACTACAAATTGAGGTTCCTATGCTACAAGCAATTAAGGAGATTCCTAAGTTAATGTCATGTATTGATTTTATTGATTATTTAAATGCAAATTATTAATCATGAGATTGATAATTATTATGTTAAATGATTATTTAAATTGAAGTTAAATTGAAATTGAAATTGAAATGCAATTGCAATGATTTCAAATGCATTTTTATCTAAATTGGGGTTTGTCATTGCTGATGAAAATTTGAGTGCAAGTGAATGCAGGAACAAGTGAGCGTGAATGAAGGTGAGAACATAGATCAAGTAGAGTTGTTTTAGCCATTAGACGTTTATGAGGATGATGGAATCTCACACACACATATTTAGTTATTATTTTAATGTATTTTTTGTGGTTATTGTGCTTGCAAATTTTAAATTAAGTTTAAATTGATTTCTCAAACTTTGTCAAAAGAATATGTTGTTTTAAAAGGAAATTTGATTATTTTATGAGGAAATTGATTTTTATTTAAATAAATTGGATTCCTTATGTCAATATTTTTCCATTATTTAAAAATAATGAAGCTCTTATTTGAAAGTAATAGAATAGACTTTTATTTGCGAAAATTTGTTAAAATGTAATAAAATTGTGTTATAAATCTATTTGTTTTTATTTTTCTCATTTGAAAATATGAAAGAGAAAAGATTTATTGAAGAAATTAAATAAATATCTAAAACTGAGTTATTGAAAACAAATTGGAAAACAAACATACGTGCCAAATTGAAATTGAATTCAAACTACAGTTGAACAAATTGAATAAAATATCTTCAATCAAATTGGAAGGCAATCAAATTCAATAACTTGGAGTTTCAAAATTTGATCTGAAGATCAACCTCAATTTGAGGAAATTCGAATTGGGAAAAAAAGAACAAAAATCTATTTTTTGTTTGGAACAAAAAAAAAGACACAATATTATTGATGTTGACAAGGAAATTATTTGTTTTTCAGAGGCAGAGGGAGTGAGTTTTCTTTTTTTTAATTTGCTGATTGCTCACACTGTAGACATCCAAATTTGATCACTCCCATATGATCAAAATCGTCTATTATATTCATCTATTTCATTAATAGTGATTAAATAATTTATTTAATCATTATTTCATTTTCTGCCTAAGGTTCCTAAAGTATCTAATTAAATAAATTAAATACTTTACCTTACACCCTGTTCTTCTCTAAATTAAATAAATATGAAAAATTATTTAATTTAGTCTTTTAACCCATTTGGATTAAAACCAATTTTTAATTCATCTTTTTCTCTCACCTTGTCACATTCTCCTTAACCCCCTTTTAATCCAGATTAAATTAATTAATCTATGATTAGGATGTGCACCACTTAATCTTGATTAAGTGTCACATCCTCCATAATCTCCCACTTGTCTCTAGTCTCTCATTAATTACCTTAATCATGTGTTTGCACAATCTTAATCAGAATCATTAGCCACATTTGGCTTACCTTTTCTGGTCAACCTTCCCACTTACCATTTTTAGCCTAGACTCTCTTCCCCATGTGAATTTTTAATTCACATTTATTTGCCCAAGGTTCTTCTCTTCCCCATATGAATTTTTAATTCACTTTTATCTTTCCAAGGTCTTCCCCATCCCCCATGCAAGATTCTAGAAGCCTTGACTTGTCACTTCACATGTGCCAAGGGCTTCTAGAACTTTGGACTTGTCACATCACCCACATGTGACAAATCTCCATCTTTTTGGAGACCCTCTCTTATCCACTAGATTCTTCCAATCATTGTGAATTTTTAATTCATTTTTATTCCTTCAAGGAATCTTCTCATCCCCCAAGATCCACCTCATGTACTTCCCTTCCACCTCATTTCCACATCACTCCACCCTAGGACATCCAACCTTCTACATGTCAAGATGTGAGGGCTTGTGAGTCCTCAACTCACCATAGCCCTTCATCTTGATCTTTGTTGGATCAATCCCAACCGTTGAATTCTCTAGAGAATTCAATTTAGCCTATAAATACCCCTTCAATTCCTTCATTTTAAGGATCAAGTCTTTTACAAATAAACTCTTGCAAAATTTTCATTCAAGCTCTCACCCACTTTAACATCCATATTGCATAAATTCATCTTGCATTCATTCAACTTCATTGTCATCCAAGGAGCACACAAGACTTCAACATCAAGGGCCAACCAAGGAAGCAACAACATGAAGGTATAACAGCAATCTATTTGTTTATCTTGCTTTCATATTGTTCATTTTCTTAGGCTAATCATTGAGGTGCTCTTTTATTCTGTTATTTATTTACATTGCATTATTAGTTTTTATCTAACATCTTACCATTAGGAGTAGCATTTTATTAGGATCATATTTCTAGCACGCCCGGTGGGACCCACAAAGGGGTCTCTTTCTTTCACGTTTTTTGTTGTTAGCTTGTTTGCAGATTTAGGTCGCAGAGGGGCAAACTTGCCCTTCCGGATGCTGCAGAAGGGCAACCTTGCCCTCTATTTTTGACTGTTTTCTGCAGAAGGGCGAATCTGCCCTTTATGCTATTTTCTGATTGTTTTCTGTAGAGGGGCGAATTTGCCCTTTAGGCTGTTTTCTGTAGAGGGGTGAATCTACCCTTTAGGCTATTTTCTGACTGTTTTCTGCAGAGGGGTGAATCTGCCCTTTAGGCTATTTTCTGACTGTTTTTTGTAGAGGGGTGAATCTACCCTTTAGGTTGTTTTCTAATTATTTTCTGCAAAGGGGTGAATCTGCCCTTTAGGCTATTTTCTAACTGTTTTCTGCAGAGGGGTGAATCTGCCCTTTATGTTGTTTTCTGACTATTTTCTGCAGAGGAGCGAATCTGCCCTTTTGGTTGTTTCTGACTGTTTTTTGCAGAGGGGTGAATCTGCCCTTTAGGCTGTTTTCTGACTATTTTTTGCAGAGGGGCGAATCTGCCCTTTAGGCTATTTTTTGACTATCTTTTGTAGAGGGGCAAATCTGCCCTTTAGGCTATTTTCTGACTGTTTTCTATAGAGGGGCGAACCTGCCCTTTAGGCTGTTTCTGACTGTTTTCTGCAGAGGGGCGAACCTGCCCTTTTTTTGTTTCTGACTGTTTTCTGCAAAGGGGCGAACCTGCCCTTAACAGCACATTCAAGAAGGTAAAAAGTGGCATTTGAACTTTGTGTTTGTCTTCTTTCTTTTGCTATTTCGTGCGCTAATCCACTAATCTTGTTTGTTGGTGAGTGAAGTCAGATTTGCTGCAAACCACAACAAGGGAAAAAGATAAACAATTAACATTTGCTTGCAGGGCCTTCCTTTTTATTCTGATTTTTAAAAGTCTTTCCTTACTACTTTATCTATTTACTTAGTATAAGTAGGGGAAAGTAATATTTGCTGCTTGTTGTATCTATTTTACTTATTTTACCCTAAGGGGGCATTAGTTTGTTTTCACTTTCCTCCTTTGCACGTTGTGCGGATCTGAAGGAGGTAGTTGGAAACGATTAGTGTCTTCTTCTTAGTGGGACCTACTTGGGGATTTCATCACCCCAAGGGATGATCCCAACCATGCATACCGGCGGGGTATATAAAAGGGGGAGAGCCAAAGATGTACCTCAATCCAGTTGCGTCGTAATTAGTGAAACGTTGAAGCTAGGGTGATACCTAGATAGGCGTGAAGAGTTGGTCCAAGCCTTTCAGTATTTCGATGGGGCTCCCGACTCATGCTTGTGACGGACTGGTGTTCACGATTTGTGCCTCACGTACCGAGCATATATCAAGAACTCCCTAGAAACCTTGCTCATCCTAGAGTAAGACCTTTGCCGGCCATACCCTTTAAAACACTAATCATAGGATTGTGCTTGTTCACTGTATCTTTTTGTGAAAAACCAGTGAATTTTGATAAGTCAAACTGTCATTGAAACATTTTAAGTCCTTGCCAAAATCCCTCATCCAAACCAAGCTACATTTTCCAATGCAGAGGGGTGAACTTGCCCTCTATTTCAGCCGTTTTCTGCAGAGGGGTGAATCTGCCCTTTGTTGTTTCAGTCCTTTTTACTGCAGAGGGGCAAACCTGCCCTCTGTTTCAGCCTTTTGCACTGCAGAGGGGTGAACTTGCCCCACTTTTTTTAGCCTTTTCCACTACAGAGGGGCGAACTTGCCCCACTGTTTCGACAGTTTTATTGCAGAAGTGCAAATACGCCCCCTGAACAGATAATTTCATCCATTTGACCCTTTTAAACCTCCGTTCGAATCCCTGAAGCCTCCATTTGACCATTTGATCATCCTAAACACTCATTTGACCAATCCAAACCTTCATTTGGCCATTCCAAGCCCCCGTTCACCCCTCCCGACCATCTATCTATCCAATCTGAATATCCAATTACCCGTTCCGAGTGGCCGTTTCCCTGTTCCAAGCATCCGTCAACATTTTCTGAAAATCAATGTTTCATCGACCAGACTGCATAAGTGCTTCCTAGAACATCATTAGAGTCCATATCTATCATCAAATCATCCATCCCAATCATCTAGACTTCATTTTTGAAATTTTTGATTTTTATGTCGAAACTTCTGGAGGCCATAACTTTTGACTCAGATGTGGGTTTTGGCTGAAATTTTACGGGTGGTTGCATTATGAGTTGGCATTTGGATTCACAACAAACTGCCCAGTCCCTTGGATCTTGCTTTGACACATTTTCAGAGCCTCAAATTTTCATCTTGACCCTCAAAATCACAAATTAGCATTTATTTTTTCCAATTTTCCAATTTTTGACGAACCGTCTCGTTAATAACTCTGAATGCATGTCTCATATTTCTGATGTTAGTTGGAAATTCATCCTATCTTAGTATTGGGAATTTTTTGGGAAAAACTAGACTCTCAAATGTATGCCTATGAAGTTTCCTAAAATGGCAAAATTTGACAATTTTTGAAAACTGCCAAATTTGGCAAAAATCTGATTGTCAACACCTTACGTCCTCTAGTTAAAACCCATGATCATGTTTTTAAATCAATCCTATCATATCCTATGATCCAATCCCAATCTAATCCCCAATTCAATTCTAATCTGAGCGTTAATCCCATCATTCTAATTTGAGCTTTCATCCAATCCCAATCTGAGCTTTCATCCAATCCCCATCTGAGCTTTCAATCCATCCTAGTTCTCTATCCATCATCTATTCTTTCCTTCTAATCTATATCCTTCATGAATCTTTATCCCCCTCTCACACGACCAATAATAGTAGTCAAGGGAAATCCTAACTCCATTGATGACGATAACGAAAATCTTGTTGATCATGAAGATTGTTATATAGATCCTCTTGACACTATTATTGCTAGTAAGCTCTCTCCAATCACCTCCCAAAATCCCACTAATTCTTCAAACTATCCCACCATGCCTTCATCCACATCTAATAACAGTTCTTATGCTACCCTTGACAAGGGATATCCAACATCCTCACCATCGACATATTCATCATGTCCTCCCTTTCAACCTCTATCCTATCCAACATCCACTTCCTCTTATCCTCATCATCATCAATCACAATACCTCTACCTCAATCCCACATCCCAATCTTCTCATCTTAATCCAACACTCACACATTCCTATCACAATCCCCCATCCCAATATTCCTCCTATCCTAATCCACCATCTCAATCCCCTCATCCTTATCTACCATCCATATCCTCCTACGCCAACCCACCATACATTTCTTCCTATGGTGGTTCACCTCCTCAATCTTCCTATTCTAATCCTTCATCTACATATTCCTACTATCATTCACCATCCCAATCTTCCCAATCTAATCCAACATCCACATCCTCCTACATCACTCTCCCTTTTCCCGCATTATATCTTAATCCCCCATCTAATCATAATCCTCCATTTCCTCCAACCACACCTAGTCTTCCATCTAGTCCCATCCACTCATCTAATCATAATCCTCCATCTCCTCCAACCACTCCTAGTTCCCCATCTTTTCCCATCCCTTCATCTAATTCTAATCCTCCATCTCCTCCTAGTCCTACATCCAATCCCATCCCTTCATCTATTCCTAATCCTCCAACCACTCCTAGTCCTCCATCTAGTCCCATCCCTCCATCTAATCCTAATCCTCCATCTCCTCCTAGTCCTACATCCATTCCCATCCCTTCATCTAATTCTAATCCTCCATCTCCTCCTATTCCTACATCTATTTTCATCCCTTCATCTAATCCTAATCCTCCATCTCCTCCTAGTCCTACATCCAATCCCATCCCTTCATCTAATCCTAATCTTCCATCCATTTCCATCCCTTCATCTAATCCTAATCCTCCATCTCCTCCTAGTCCTCCATCCAATCCTAATCCACAAATCCCTAATCATAATCCTCCATCTCCTCCTAGTTCTACATCTAATCCTCCAATTCTTAGTCCTAATCCTCATCCACACATCCACTTATATAATCCTCCAATTCTTAATCCTAATCCTCCATCCATTCCCATCCCTTCATCTAATTCTAATCCTCCATCTCCTCCTAGTCCTCCATCCAATCCCAATCAGATACCCACATCTAATCCTAATCCTCCATCTCCTCCTAGTCCTACATCCAATCCCCTACCCACATCTAATCCTAATCCTCCATCTCCTCCTAGTCCTACATCCATTCCCATCCCTACATCTAACCCTAATCCCACATCTCCTCCTAGTCCTCCATCCCTTCCCATCACTCTACCAAATCCTACATCCCTTCCAAATTTTTCCCAAGGACTCATGCAAGAAGAGACACCATGCCCTCCCACTCTATCATGTACTGTCACTAGTGATGAGGCCCTCCTCCATCCTATACCTATCCCTCCCATCACCGCTCCTAACACTATCCAAACAGTTGAGTTGTTCAAACCCATCGACTCCATTGAAATCCCATCTTCTAATAGATCCACCCAATCCATTGAAGACATCCAATCCCCTCCTGCTAGTCCTAATATTCCCAAACTTCAAACCCATGACCTTCATGAATCCTCCATCCTCCTATCTCCCCCAATTGAGGAGTCCCTCCAACACTCTTCCATCATCATACATCCCCCACAAGATGAGTCATGCCAAGAGCTTGATCCAAAGCATACAAGCATATCCCCTCCTCCAAATCAAGATCACTCCATCCCATCTACTCCCTCTCAAGAAAATAGTCTTCCATCCATTTCATCTCATGATCCATACCCTCAACCAAGTCATGATCCTATCCTCCCATCCACCCCATCTCAAGATCACACTATCTCCTCCACTCCATCCCATGATCCCATTTTCCTTCAAGATCCAATCACTCCATCTCATGAGCCCTTATCATCCACTACCATACATCTAGATCCCATTGTACTCCCCAATTCCTCTCATGATCCCTTATCACTCATTCCTCTTGATTCGGCTATCCCCTCATCTTCATCGCCAATCCCAATGCCACTTTTGTACCACCTTGGTTTCATTACACTTATCCGTGGTGGCCTTCTTACAGAAGCAAAACAAAGTATAGGCACCACCTTTCCTCTTCCACCTACTAATGTGCTCGCATCATGCTTCCAAGAGAATAAGCATCCTACCATAAATCACATGCTACAAAATATGAACTATCAAGGAAAAGGTTTAGGCCTTAATGAGCAAGGTACTTTAGAACCCATTCAAGTCAAAGAACATCTAGGCACACATGGTCTTGGATATATCTCCCAAAACTCGCACTCTAAAGATGTTGGTACAACCTTCATACATCCTAAACGATCCTCTTCTAAAGGCACAAGAGGTACTTCCCATCATTCTACCAAGACATATGCTGCCATCCCCCCTCCTCCATCATACTACCTATAAACAACCATCCATCTTCCTCCCTCATCCTCTCAATCCATTTTGGGTCCTTATGTCCCTCCATCCATTATTGCTAATCCTCCATCTACTATGGGTTCTTATATCCCTCCATCAAAACCCACACATCCTCCATATACACAGTCTATTTTGGGTCCTCACATCCCAAAATCACCCCCTCCATCTTATCCTATTCATCCACTTCCTCTCCCTCGTACACAGCATAAAAATCCTACCTTCATAACTCCTAATCAGGATCAACAAAGGCACATACCTACACATTATCCATCCACACCTCCTCATCAAATGCCTACCTCCATCGCTCCCCATCATCCATCTCCTCGCATGTATCCCCTTGCTACTAAAAGAACTTTGGATACCAAAGCAACAATACATAAATCCAAACATCCACATGAATCTAAAGCTCATCATGTCCCCTTCCACAGACATGTTGAAGAATAGAAAAATCGAGTCCAAAATCCAAATCAATCCAAAAGGCCACAAAGGACCATCGAAGGAAAAATAAAAACCATGTGGATCCCAAAGAAAAAAGGTGCCATACCTTCAATTGAAAAGTCCATAATGACATCCAAAGTTGTTATTTCCCCACAAAATCATTCACCTCCTCCATCTCCTAAATCTGTTTTGGTTCCCTACATCCCAAAATTCACTATCCCAATGCCTCCATTATCATCACACTCTCCATCCATTCATCCACCTATCTTTTCGCATCCACCATCACATGTTCCCATGTTGGTCCTGAACA
Source organism: Sequoiadendron giganteum (assembly GCA_007115665.2). Classification (NCBI taxonomy): domain Eukaryota; kingdom Viridiplantae; phylum Streptophyta; class Pinopsida; order Cupressales; family Cupressaceae; genus Sequoiadendron; species Sequoiadendron giganteum. The sequence goes on from CM021106.1 coordinate 485,007,404, forward strand.
CCTTCCCCCATCACCAATCGACTCCATCATTCCATCCATACACTTTCCCACATCCCCTCCACTATCCTCTCTATCTCCCCCATCAAATTCCTTTAATCCATCCTCTTGCATAAACCATCCAGTCTAATAAGGTTGTACCAACATCCGAATAGTCACTTCAAACATGGGCTCTTATTACCTCATATGGAACTTGATGCATGAGTCCTTCATCCCTATCCTTATCAATTGTCCTCTAAAAATCAGCATATCCATATCCCTATCTTTATCCATCTTCATCCACATCCAAGTCCAAAAAATCAGCAAAAAAATACAAAAAAAAAAGAAGAAAAAATCAAAACAATACAAAAACAAAAAAAAATAAAAATAGTAAAGAGAAAATCATTCATCCAATGGTGAAAAATTAGCAAACAAGCGCCTTGGATAAGTCCCATGATGAAAACCTAGAAAACAGGCATCATGCGTAAATTCCCCATCTAGTCTCCTTCCACGATTGGGGGCAACATCCACTTATGCATTCCTTTCCTCCATCTCCTACATCTGCCTATCTTCTGCATCCTATCCATCCTATCCCATTTATCCCACTTCCTCCCTCTTCCTTGTGATCTTGATAAATGTAGGGGCAAACCTATATACATGCTTTGGACACCTCTTGGCACATATTCCCATCCATACACTATCATATTCCTTATCCACCTCTCTCTACTTCCATTGTCCATACACTATCATATTCCTTATCCACCTCTATCTATCTTCCATTGCCCATCTCACTCCCTTATCCTCCCATCTTGCTATCCCTCTTGCCTCGTCATGCATGACACATATAGAGTGGGGGCATCTCCTTATTTGCAATTGGGTCCTTGGAAACATCGTTCATCCATTCCACCAGGTAATCCTCTCCATCTCCCCATCCTATCATCCCCTAGTCTTTTTCATCATTTCATCCTTATCTCCCCATTCATCTATCTAACCATCCAATCCATCTCCCCATCCTTATCTCCTCCATCTACCAAATCCTTATCTTCCATTGTCTCATCTACTAGTCCTTTTCATCCTTTCATCCTTATCTCCCCATTCATATATCTAACCATCCAATCCATCTCCCCATCCTTATCTCCTCCATCTACCAAATCCTTATCTTCCATTGTCTCATCCCCTAGTCCTTTTCATCCTTTCATCCTTATCTCCCCATTCATCTATCTAACCATCCAATCCATCTCCCCATCCTTATCTCCTCCACCTACCAAATCCTTATCTTCCATTGTCTCATCCACTAGTCCTTTTCATCCTTTCATCCTTATCTCCCCATTCATTTATCTAAATGTCCAATCCATCTCCCAATTCTTATCTTCCTATCCATCTTTCCAAATCCTTATCCCTCTATCCACCCATCCTAACATCTTTCTATTTTCTCATCCATTTATGCCTCCATCTTGCAATCCCTTCCATCCTTCTATCTTCCATCCCTCTTGCCTCATCACACATGACACATCAAGAGTGGGGGAATCTCCTTCTCTGTGTCTTAGTCCTTAGTGACACCACCCATCCCCCCATCCTTATCTTCCTATCTACCCATCCACTAATCCTTTTCCATCTTTTCATCCTTCTCTCCTCATTCGTTTATCTACCCAGTAATCCATGTCATCTTTTTGAATCGTTATCCTTCTATCCATATATCCTCGCATCTTTCTATCTCCCCATCTTTATCAATCCATCCATTTTCCTTCCATCTCATAATCCCTTGTCATTGGTCTCTCGCTATAGGCTACCCTTATGCAATCCAATGACTTGATATCTCACTATCATCATTCCTATATATTTCTCACATCTTTCTAATCTTCATCACTCATCTATCCATCATCTATCCACCTATCCCAGCATCTTTCTATCTCCCATCTTTATCAATCTATCCATTTTCCTTCCATCTCATAATCCCTTGTCATTGGTCTCTAGCTATAGGCTACCCTCATGCAAACCAATGACTTGATACCTCACTATCATCATTCCTATCTATTTCTCACATCTTTCCAATATTCATCACTCATCTACCCATCATCTATCCACCTATCCTAGCATCTTCTTTTCCTTCCATTTCATAATCCCTTGTCATTGGTCTCTAGCTATAGGCTACCTTCATGCAATCCAATGACTTGATATTTCACTATCATCATTCCTATCTCTTTCTCACATCTTTCCAATCTTCATCACTCATCTATCCATCATCTATCCACCTATCCTAGCATCTTCTTATCCATCCATCCATTTCCCTCTATTATCCCTTGTCATTGGTAACTAGCTCTAGGCTACCCGCATGCAACCCAATGCCATTCACATTGTCATTCATCCCTCCTATCTATTTACCACATATTTCTCACATCTTCATCACTCATCTATCTGTCGTCTCACCTCTCAAATTCATATTCTAATTATCTGAATTACCTATCCCATCCCTGAGCTTCACATCCTACATATCTTAGACATATCAACCATTGTTCTATCCAATCCTACGGCCTATCCTGGCTCATCATATCCACTCCATCATTTTATCCATTTATCTTGGTCATCTCATCATCCCTTATCCATTGTCTGTTGTCGGTCTCTTATCAAACTACGTTGCCCCTGCGCTTTCACGTAGGCAAGGTCGGTCGTTTGATCCGCCCCCGGGGTTCTATCTTTTGTCAGTCTTGTCTCTTCGATCGTCTATCTTTGGCCTTATGTCAAGCTACGTGGCCCCTGTACTTTCACGTAGACAAGGTCAATCATTTGGTCCACCCCCTGGGCATTTTTTCCATCTGATCATTGTCCTCCATCGAGGTCTTCATTTTCCTCTTTCCGCTTTTATCCATGGTCTCTTATTGAACTACGAGGGCTCTACGCTTTCACGTAGGCAAGGTTGATCTTTGATCAACCCTCGAGCCCCTAGGTCTTTAGGGTTTTTATTGCCTTTTGTTCTGTCATCCTGTCATCATGTCGTCTTATCGTGTCATCAAGTATGTCCCTATCTGAGCTAGTGCTTATCAAACAACGGTCATCTGTATCACAAGATCCAATCGGTTTTTGGTATCCTACGTCATGTTGATCTTTTAATTTACTTCTCCACCTTTGGTCTCAACAGGATGTATCCTTCCTAACAGACCACATCAACCCCATCCATCATCTTGATCCTATGGCAAAGGACGTTTCAAACTTGATTGTGATCTTTTGATGTTTTTGACATTTTTTTGATCATTTGAGCTCCCTATCATCACTTGTCATGGTCGCCTTGATCTATCATATCATGGTGTGCTTTGACTAGTAAACATAGAGGCGTATCTTGATCTTTTTTTATGTTTTTGTCTTCTTGGTTGTCCCACGTAGTACCCACCAAGACTCTTGCGGTCTTGTGTTATGCTGGGGCATCCTTTTGTGCTTGTGGTTATCCCAATACCAGGCCCGACCACTGTCTTTATGACTTTGGGGTGTTGGAATAGCCTTCTTGTCTGTTATGTTTGTTTTATGCATTAGACACTAATCCGTCTTGGTTTACATACCCTGACGCCCGGTGTCTTATGCTATAGCAAAAATCAGTGCTCTATGGATGGAAAATTGCATTAGGATTGCATTTCATCATCTTGCATATCTCCCCCATCCTCATCCATTCAAATCATCTAATCACACTCTTGGTTTTAGCCTTGCTACAAGCCTTGATCCAATCATCCTCATCATCCTCATCATCATCATCCTTGTGTTGTTTTGGGATGTATCCTTCCCTCATCAACAACACCCTCATCGGGATGTATCCTTCCCTATCATTGTGTTGTTTTGGGTATGTATCATTCTCTCGTCAACAACACTCATCCTCATTAGTGGGATGTATCCTTCCCTATCCTTGTGTTGTTTTGGGATGTATCATTCCCTCGTCAACAACATTCATCCTCATCCTCATCAAGATGTATCCTCCCTTATCCTTGTGTTGTTTTGGGATGTATCATGTCCTCATCAACAACACTCCATCAACCATCCACCCAACCTGGCTTGTACCTGGATTGGGGCAATATCACATTTTTCCTTGCATCCATTTGTGCTCACCTTTATCTCCCATCGCTTATCATCATTTTTTTGTTTCATCACTTTACATTGTCATTTTCATATCCCCTCTCATCTCTCATCCTTTCCCCCATCTGTTTCTTCCTATCGAGAGGTCACCCGGGAGCCCTCTCCTTTCCCCCGTTGCCCTTTCAAGGGGGCATACCCTTCCCATTTACCAATTTTCTCGGCTGCAATCACCAATTTCCTAGATTGGGGCATCTTCATCCATTTCCCTGCTAATTTGGACAGCTCAGGTCCTCCTCCCCACGCTGGGGCATTGTCTTCCGGTTACTTCCTTTATAGAGTTATCTGCACTTTCTTTTCTTCGAAGCACGGTTATTCTAATGATACTTCGAAGAGGGGAAAAATGTAGACATCCAAATTTGATCACTCCCATATGATCAAAATCATCTATTATATTCATCTATTTCATTAATAGTGATTAAATAATTTATTTAATCATTATTTCATTTTTTGCCTAAGGTTCCTAAAGTATCTAATTAAATAAATTAAATACTTTACCTTACACCCCGTTCTTCTCTAAATTAAATAAACATGAAAAATTATTTAATTTAGTCTTTTAACCCATTTGGATTAAAACCAATTTTTAATTCATCTTTTTCTCTCTCCTTGTCACATTCTCCATAACCCCCTTTTAATCCAGATTAAATTAATTAATCTATGATTAGGATGTGCACCACTTAATCTTGATTAAGTGTCACATCCTCCATAATCTCCCACTTGCCTCTAATCTCTCATTAATTACCTTAATCATGTGTTTGCACAACCTTAATCAGAATCATTAGCCACATTTGGCTTACCTTTTCTGGTCAACCTTCCCACTTACCATTTTTAGCCTGGACTCTCTTCCCCATGTGAATTTTTAATTCACATTTATTTGCCCAAGGTTCCTCTCTTCCCCATGTGAATTTTTAATTCACTTTTATCTTTCCAAGGTCTTCCCCATCCCCCATGCAAGATTCTAGAAGCCTTGACTTGTCACTTCACATGTGCCAAGGGCTTCTAGAACCTTGGACTTATCACATCACCCACATGTGACAAATCTCCAACTTTTTGGAGACCCTCTCTTATCCACTAGATTCTTCCAATCATTGTGAACTTTTAATTCACTTTTATTCCTCCAAGGAATCTTCTCATCCCCCAAGATCCACCTCATGTACTTCCCTTCCACCTCATTTCCACATCACTCCACCCTAGGACATCCAACCTTCCACATGTCAAGATGTGAGGGCTTGTGAGTCCTCAACTCACCACAGCCCTTCATCTTGATCTTTGTTGGATCAATCCCAACCGTTGAATTCTCTAGAGAATTCAATTTAGCCTATAAATACCCCTTCAATTCCTTCATTTTAAGGATCAAGTCTTTTACAAATAAACTCTTGCAAAATTGTCATTCAAGCTCTCACCCACTTTAACACCCATATTGCATCAATTCATCTTGCATTCATTCAACTTCATTGTCATCCAAGGAGCACACAAGACTTCAACATCAAGGGCCAACCAAGGAAGCAACAACATGAAGGTATAACAGCAATCTATTTGTTTATCTTGCTTTCATATTGTTCATTTTCTTAGGCTAATCATTGAGGTGCCCTTTTATTTTGTTATTTCTTTACATTGCATTATTAGTTTTTATCTAACATCTCACCATTAGGAGTAGCATTTTATTAGGATCACACACACATCCCATGCACCAGAGGAGTTTTGGAGAATTGTTTAACACTCTCCACATGCAACCAAGGAGACTCCCATTCACCACGCTAGACAGAGGGAGAGCAAGCTTAGGAACGCAGGTAGAAAGGAGGGTATGTTGCTGATTTCATCCCCATCACTCTACTCCCCACGCAACAAAAAATAGGAGGGAATTCTCCCCATTTCCCATGCATAGGAAGAAGGAGGATTGGTAAAGGGCATCCTCGAGAAAGAGGAAGGTGTGCAGGTGACAGGGAGGTAAAGGCGTCAAGGAGAAAGAAGTAGAAACAATCATTTGAGTGAAGAACTCATATGCAAGAGAGAAAGGAGAGAAGGCGTGGGAATAGGTAGCCAATGGGAGTAGGAAATCAGCAAGGATAGGGAAAGAAGAATAAGGCAATGGGGAAACAAAAATTTGCCTCTATCTCACACAATCAACAAAAGACAGAGAGGCACAAAGAGAACGAAGAAATCACTATCAGCAACAAGAAGTGAGAAATTGACAGAGAAATCACTCGAATAACCATTTCTAGAATTACCAGGTAGGATATTTTAGAAATTATTAAACAAAATCTTGAATACACTGAATTCAAATGGAATAGTTATTTTCCTATTCTGATTTTTAAAACTATTAAAAAGTATTTATATTTTCTTCAAATTGTGATTAAATTCTTGAACATCAAACTGTGAATTACCAGAAAAACCACATTGAACAAGTTCAAAAAAGAAAATTATAGGAAGAATTTGATTAGAAAACAATGAAAAAATAGCTAATTAGATTTAGGAAGAAATTCAAAATAGAATAGATTTTGATAAAATATCTTTCAAATTTTAAACATAATTTCAAAATAGAAGTTTTAAATCAGTGAATTTTGCTAATGAAACTCAAAATATTCGAAACATAAATGAAACGATTTATTTTAATTATGTTCTTGAAAAAGTAATTATTTATTTTCTGAAAGTATGAAAAACAGAAAATAAATCAATTAAATTTAAAAATATGATTTACTTAAAAACAAAACGAATTAGGATTATTTCAAAGTGGAAAAAAATTAAATGAGTAAATTGAATGAAAGAACGTGTGCTCATTTATGCTTGTTTATATATGTATTTAATTTACATACTTGAGATACACCTTTTTTTTTTTGGTTATTTAATTTATTTGATTTAAATATTAATTTAATGATGTTATTTTTAAAACGATGAAAATACAACAATTAAATTGTTTTTGCTTGAAACAAGTTTTTCGTTAAAATTGTTTGTGAAAGATTGTATTTATTTGATTGGAACCATGCATGCTTGCTAAATTAATGTGCATGTCATGTTTTTGGAAAGTTACCTTCCGGGACGGGTGTCGAATATGGGTTATTAGAGAGTGTAGTTTTGTTTTTCCAAAACTGCTTTTATTTGTCGTGCATGACATTTTAATTGGCCAAGTAACTTAAGGACCATTGAAATAGATGGAATTAATGAAATCTCTACCATATCCTAGTATCGAACTTGCTATTTTTTTAAATGAATTAGAAAAATGAAAATGCTTGTGGTTTTACTAGTTATACTAGGCATGCACTAGATTCCATCTTGCTTGTCGGCTGCTTTTTGCTAAGTGATTCATGCAGGGTCGAGTATTCTTTGAATGACTAAGGAATTCTAGGGAATTGTAAGCTTCGAGGTTGGGCGAAAAAAGCACATGATCCTTGTTCTCATCTTCATTATTGAAGATATGCTATTGGATTGAAGATCAAAGGATGTCATCCTCATTTATGTATTATTGTATTCCTTAATTATGTATTGAAGAGATTAAGGTGACTAAATGCCTAAATATCGAATTGTAACTTATATTACAACTTCTTTTGTATTATTATCAATGTCGTGTAATATGACACGTGTATGTATTTAAACTGGAAATGTATATTGAATCTATTTATCGACTTTAATTCATTGTTTTGGAATCAACTAGATTTTATGATGTCTAAATGAATGAAGTGTCGACTTTATTTTGAATATAAATGAAATTATTTAAATTTTTGTTGATGTTTTGATTTAAAGAGTTTCGCTCTTTACATTTGGTATCAAAGCCCTAGGTTTGAACACTAGGGTCCTTTTTCCATTACACTAAAGAAACATTCCTTGATGTAGGAATTGTTGATACTTAATGGGTACAAGAGGAAAAGGAGCTTCTACAAGTAATGAGAATGATAGGTTGGATCAGATTCTCAGTCTCTTGAATTAGTAGGGTTCCAGAATGGATAATTTGGAATAGGACATCCGAGGTGTCAGAGAATGACCAAGCCCTCAAGTTGAAATTCCCCAAAATGAGGAGCAACCCAATAATGAGAATCCAAGGGTTGAAGAACCACAAAATCCTCAAGCTAGGATTGAAGGGGAGTTGGCGAAAGATTTGAAAATGGTAGCACCGCCCAAGTTTGATGGTAAGACTATAGGTGATGGAGCTAAAGCCTGGGTTATTGAAATGGAAAAGTACTTTGAGCTCAAAAAAATTTCCATGAGACCAAGGCAATTTGGGTTGCATATCATCTTACTGGAGAAGCTGCTACTTGGTGGGATAATGAGAAGACTAAGAAGAAGTTAGTACCAATTGGGAATACTTGGGAAGTGTTCTAGCAACTTTTCAGGAAGAGGTGGCTTCCATAGTTGTTCTTTGACAGGAAGATGACAGAGTTCCAGAATTTGACTCAGGGTGGTTTGATAGTTACTCAGTTTTGGGAGAGGTTCACTGATCTCCTTAAGTACGTACCACAATATCATATGGATGAATGGTTCTATATTCAGAAATTCATCCTAGGATTGAGGCCACATATTGCAGTTGATGTGGATATTCATAATCCATTGACAATGGATGAGGTCTTTGAGAAGGCCATAAAATAGGAACAAAAGTTGCAATAGGTGGAAAGCTACAGGAAGAGTATGAATGCTAAATCTAGTTTTGGAAACAAGAAGTTACAAAAAAATAAAAGCAATAACCAGAAGGGTAATAACAATTAGCAAATCAGGAACTTGAAGAGAGGAACAAAAAATCTGGATAAAGGAGAAGGAATCTTTGGTGGAAATATGAAAGTGAATAATAATAACACCAACTTCTCCAATATCAGGAACATGACAGGTGGTCACCTAGGGCCACGAGGTGGATGCTATAATTGTGGAGGAGACCACTATGCCTCCAATTGCACTCAGCATACAGGAGGTCAGCGAGGTGGTAATGATTGGTGAGCACCGCAACACCAAATTCTTGTAGTGGTTGACAACTGTCAAGCAGACTTTCAGGCTTCGCCTATTCAGATGTCAGGTAAAATTTTTGGTCAATCTATTTCTATTTTGATAGATACATGAGCTACTGAATGCTTTATTGATCCTAAAGTAGTTGCTAAATTACCTATTAGACCTAGTTTTATGTCACATGCATGGATGGTTCAGTATGGAAATCGAGTGGAGAAGAGGGTAGATTCATGTCTATCATGCAGCGATTTAGAGCTACCTAATTTCCACACCCAAGTTAACCTATATGTAGCACTGTTGGCTTCTTATGATGTGATCTTAGGGATCAATTGGTTAACTGGGCATAAAGCCATAGTGAACTGTAAGGATAAGGTTGTAACTTGTATGGATGATTTTGGACATCCAGTAGAGATTTTAGGACCTCGAGAGCCTCTAGAGTTGAGACATATCTCAGCCATGCAGCTAAAGAAAGCACATCAAAAAGGATGTTCCATATATGATATATTGGTTAGTGACTTGGATAATGTCCAACAAAGTCTAGAGGGCTATCCAATTCTTAGGGAGTTCTTGGATATGTTTCTTGAAGAACTTACTGAGATACCACTGAAGAGAGAATTTGATTTCTCAATTGAACTTTTACCTAGAACAGAGCCTCAATCCAAAGCTCCATACATAATGACTACTATAGAGTTATATGAACTAAAGGTTCAATTGTAGGAGTTACTAAAGCAGGGATTTATTAGACCAAGTGTATCCCCATGGGGTGCACCAGTAATCTTCGTTAAGAAGAAGGATGGAACCTTGAGACTGTGTATTGATTACAGGATGTTGAACAAGGTTACCATTAAGAACATGTATCCTTTACCTAGGATAGATGAGTTGTTTGATAAGATGAAAGGGGTCACAATATTTTCTAAGATTGATCTTAGATCAGGATACCACCAATTAAGGATTAAGGATTAGGATATTTCAAAGATAGCTTTCATAACTTGGTATGGACACTACGAGTTCACAATGGTACCTTTTGGCCTAACGAATGCTCCAACAACATTCATGAATTTTATGAACAGTATCTTTAGAGATTTTTTCGATGATTCCGTGCTTATATTCATTGATGATATTCTGATTTACTCTAAAATAGAAGAGGAGCGTGACAAGCACTTGAGAATAGTCTTGCAACAACTAAGAGATCAAAAGATTTTTGGTAAGTTTTTGAAGTGTACTTTCTTTTAGAAGAAGGTTCACTACTTGGGACATGTAATATCTATTGAGGGAAACTCAGTTGATCCTGCGAAGATAGAGGCAATTGTAGATTGGCCAACACCGCAGAGTGTTACTGAAGTTTGTAGTTTCATGCGACTTGCAAGATACTACAGGAAATATGTGGAAGGATTTTCCAGGATTGCAACACCTATAACTTCTCTTCAAAAGAAGGGAAAGAAATATGAGTGGACTGAGAAGTGCGAAGAAACATTCCAAATTCTTAAATAGAAGTTGACAATACCAAATCCTAATGGGCACTTCATTGTGATTACAGATGCTTCAGGTGAAGGTGTAGGAGTTGTGATAATGTAGGAAGGGAAAGTGGTTGCATATGAGTCCAAGAAACTTAAACAATATGAATTGAATTATGTGCCACACATGATCTTGAGCTTACAACTATTGTTCATGCATTGCAGATGTGGAGAAATTATCTCCTAGGGAAACCATTTGAGCTTAAGACAGATCATTTAGGACTTAAGTACATCTTCACATAGTCGAACCTCAATGCGAGACAAAGGAGGTGGCTTGATTTCCTAATTGAGTATGATTTTGGTATTGAATATATCAAGGGTAAGGAAAATAGATTTGTTGATGCTCTTAGCAGGAGAAGACATCTCTCTGCTATGTTGACCACAAGGTCAAATTTGAGACAACAAGTGTTGTAGTATAGGAGATGAGCATTATGACAGGGTCAAGTAAGCCTTAGAGGCAGATTGTTCAGATCACAGGTTTGATGGATATGTGATGGAGTATGATGGTATTGTGAGATATCGGGGAAGGATGTATATCCCTGAGGGTGGAGACTTGAGGAAGTTCATGATGCACCTTATTCAGGGCATCTAGGAGTTATGAAGATGGTAGCAGAGTTGAAGGCTTTGTATTTTTGGCCTAAGCTCAAGAAATATGTTATGGAGTATGTAGTTAGATGTTTGGAATGCCAGTGGGTTAAGGTTGAGCATGTGCATCCAACAAGACTTTTGTATCCCCACGATATACCTGAGTATAAGTGGCAAGTAATCAGTATGGATTTCATCCAAGGATTACCATTGAGCAAGAATAGGCATGATACCATCTTAGTAGTTGTTGATAAGTTGACAAAGGTTTCACATTTCATACCTGGGAATCTGAAAGATGGATCATTGACTCTTGCGAGGAAATTTGTGCAAGAGATATTCAAATTGCATGGTGTACCAAAGACCATTATTTCTTAAAGGGATACTAGGATGACATCTAGGTTTTGGACTACACTGAATGCAGCTTTGGGAACTAAATTGAATTTTAGTTCTGCAGATCACCAACAAACTAATGGCCAAACTGATGGCCAAACTGAAAGGGTCAATCAGGTTGTTGAGGATTTGTTGAGGATGTACTGCATGGATCAGCAGTACAAGTGGGAGGAATATTTTCCATTGGTTGAGTTTGCCTACAACAACTCATTTCATGCATCTTTGGGTATGGCACCTTTTGAGGCACTTTATGGACGAAAATTTCGCACACCCATCAGTTCAGACAAGATAGAATATACGATCATCATTGGTCTAGATATGCTCAAGGAAATGGATGAGCAAATGAAGTTGATCAAGGGTAGGTTGAAGGAAGTAACTGATAGACAAAAGAGCTATGCTAATAGGAACAGGACTTTCAGGCAGTTTGCTACAGGAAAGAAAGTCTTTTTGAGGGTTAAGCCTCATAAGAGCTCTATCTCATTTGAGAAATCATCAAAGTTGGCACCGAGATTTGTGGGACCCTTTGATGTCCTAGAATTTATTAATCTAGTTGCTTATAGACTAGCGTTACCACCTGCTCTAGCTCAATTCCATAATGTATTCCATGTTTCTTTTTTGAAACCATATCATCATGATGCATCTCATATTCTTGATTTCCGTTCATTACAGGTACATTATCTAGGGGTGGTGCTAGTGGAGCCCATTTGAATCCTAGACAAGCGTAACATTAAGCTGCATAATAGAGATAGTACTTAGTACAAGGTCTAGTGGGACCAGTATACTGAGGATAGTGCTACATGTGAGGATTTTGAGACGATTGATCATCATTTTCCTCATTTTCTTTCATAAATTAGTACTTGCTTTATGTAGAGATACTTGATACTCTAGTTTTTGATTCAGATGTTGTGAACTTTGATAGCATGGATGCTACTATGATTTGTTTATGCTATGTTTGAGAACTATGTTGTTAGTTACTATTTCATTATGATCGAGATACTATGTTATAACTATTGAGATACTATGTCTTTACTGATTGAGATAGTATGCTTTATTGATTGTGATGTTATGCTTATTGAATGATTAATAAGACATCGAGATGATGTCTCTTCCAAGAGGGGAAGGATGTCACATATTGATTTTATTAATTATTTAAATGCAAATTATTAATCATGAGATTGATAATTATTATGTTAAATGATTATTTAAATTGAAGTTAAATTGAAATGAAATTGAAATTGAAATTGAAAAGCAATTGCAATGATTTGAAATGCATTTTTATTTAAATTGGGGTTTGTCATTGTTGATGAAAATTCTAGTGCAAGTGAACGCAGGAATAGGTGAACGTGAATGAAGGCGAGAACATCGATCAAGTAAATCATTTTAGCCATTAGACGTTTATGAGGATGATGGAATCTCTCACACACACATTTAGTTATTATTTTAATGTATTTTTTGTGGTTATTGTGCTTGAAAATTTTAAATTAAGTTTAAATTGATTTCTCAAAATTTGTGAAAAGAATATGTCGTTTTAAAAGGCGATTTGATTATTTTATAAGGAAATTGATTTTTATTTAAATAAATTGGATTCCTTATGTCAATATTTTTTCATTATTTAAAAATAATGAAGCTCTTATTTGAAAGTAATAGAATAGACTTTTATTTGTGAAAATTTGTTAAAATGTAATAAAATTGTGTTATAAATTTATTTGTTTTTATTTTTCTCATTTGAAAATATGAAAGAGAAAAGATTTATTGAAGAAATTAAACAAATATCTAAATCTGAGTTATTGAAAACAAATTGGAAAACAAACATACGTGCAAATTGAAATTGAATTCAAACTGTAGTTGAACAAATTGAAGAAAATATCTTCAATCAAATTGAAAGGCAATCAAATCCAATAACTTGGAGTTTGAAAATTTGATCTGAAGATCAACCTCAAATTGTGGATCTGATTTCTTGATAAAATCTACCAATTGCATGAGAAAAGATCAGTCTAGAGGAAATTCGAATTGGGAAAAAAAGAACAAAAATTCATTTTTTGTTTGGAACAGAAAAAAAAAAGACACAATATTATTGATGTTGATAGGGAAATTATTTGTTTTTGGGAGGCAGAGGGAGTGAATTTTCTTTTTTTAAATTTGCTGACTGCTCACACATCCCATGCACCAGAGGATTTTTGGAGAATTGTTTAACACTCTCCACACGCAGCCAAGGAGACTCCCATTCACCATGCTAGATAGAGGGAGAGCAAGCTTAGGCACGCAGATAGAAAGGAGGGTGTGTTGCTGATTTCATCCCCATCACTCTACTCCCCACGTAGCAGCAAACAGGAGGAGGGAAGTCTCCCCATTTCCCACGCATAGGAAGAAGGAGGGTTGGTGAAGGGCGACCTCAAGAAAGAGGAAGGTGTGCAGGTGACAAGGAGGTAAAGGTGTCAGGGAGAAAGAAGTAGAAACAACAGTCTGAGTGAAGAACTCATACGCAAGAGACAAAGGAGAGAAGGCATGGGGAATAGGCAGCCAGTGGGAGTAGAAAATCAGTAGGGACAGGGAAAGAAGAATAAGGTAGTGTGGAAATAGAAATCTATCTCTATCTCACGCAAGCAACAAAAGACAGAGAGGCACAAAGAGAATGAAAAAATCACTATCAACAACAAGAAGTGAGAAATTGACAGAGAAATCACTCAAATAACCATTTCTAGAATTACCAAGTAGGATGTTTTAGAAATTATTAAACAAAATCATGAATACACTGAATTCAAATGGAATAGTTATTTTCCTATTCTGATTTTTAAAACTATTAAAAAGTATTTATGTTTTCTTCGAATTCTGATTAAATTCTTGAACATCAAAATGTGAATTACTAGAAAAACCACATTGAACAAGTTCAAAACAGAAAATTATAGGAAGAAATTGATTAGAAAACAATGAAAAACAACTGATTAAATTTAGGAAGAAATTCAAAATAGAAAATATTTTGATAAAATATCTTTTAAATCTTAAACGTAATTTCAAAATAGAAGTTTTAAATCAGTGAATTTTGCTAATGAAACTCGAAATATTCGAAACAGAAATGAAAGAATTTATTTTAATTTTGTTCTTGAAAAAGTAATTATTTATTTTCTGAAAGTATGAAAAAAAAAAAAAAATCAATTAAATTTAAAAATATGATTTACTTGAAAACAAAACGAATTAGGATTATTTCAAAGTGGAAACAAATTAAATGAGTAAAATGAACGAAAGAATGTGTGCTCATTTATGCTTGTTTACATATGTATTTAATTTACATACTTGAGATACACCTTCTTCGTTTTGTTATTTAATTTATTCGATATATTAATTTAATAATGTTATGTTTTAAAATGATGAAAATACAACAATTAAACTATTTTTGCTTGAAACAAGTTTTTCATTAAAATTGTTTATGAAAGATTGTCGTTTTACTAGGCACACACTAGATTCCATCTTGCTTGTCGACTACTTTTTGCTAAGCGATTCGTGCAGGGTTGGGTATTCTTTGAATGACTAAGGAATTCTGAGGAAGCGTAAGCTTCGAGGTTGGGCAGAAAAAGCACCCGATCCTTTTTCTTGTCTTCATTATTGAAGATATGCTATTGGATTGAAGATCAAAGGATGACATCTTCATTTATGTATTATTGTATTCCTTAATTATGTGTTGAAGAGATTAAGGCGATTGAATGCCTAAGTATCGAATTGTAACTTATATTACAACTTCTTTTGTATATTATTATCAATGTCGTGTAATATGACACGCGTATGTATTTAAACTGGAAAAGTATATTGAATCTATTTATCGACTTTAAGTCGTTATTTTGGAATCAATTGGATTTTATGATGTCTAAATGAATGAAGTGTTGACTTTATTTTGAATATAAATGAAATTATTTAAAGTTTTGTAGATGTTTTGATTTAAAGAGTTTTTCTCTTTACAGTTAAACTAGCTAATCAAATAGTTGTGTATCAAAACTCGAGGGAGGAAACCAAAATAGATAAATATCATTCACATAAATGGTTATCTAGCTGAATTTTTGGTTGGAAAGACCACTACCTCGAAATATGATGACCCATGTAGTCCACTTATAACAATAACAATCAATGAGGTAGAAATACCTAATGCACTTGTGGACTTGGGAGCAACTATTAACGTAATGAATTTTCATGTAATGGAAAAGTTGGGGCTCACTAATTTACGCCCCACAACTACAGTCTTGCAAATGGAAAACCAATCCATATCGATTCCCAAGGGTGTCCTTGAGAATGTTCTTGTTAAGGTCGATGGATGTGAATATCTAGTGGACTTTCAAGTAATTCAGTCCCTTACACTAAAAGACAGTTACCCTATAATTCTAGGAAGACTATGGTTGACTACTATTGCAGCTAAAATCGACTGTAGAGAGGGAGGAATGACCATTTCACATGGTCCTAATAGAAAAAATTTATTCTTGTATCTTCCTACCAAGCTTGCTAAATATAATAAAGTATGGGTGGATGAACCAAAAGGTCCCAACGGATAGGAAAATTTAGTTTCACTAGCCATGGTAGTCATCAAACAACATAGTGAAGAATTGGAGGATGAATTGGAAGAAAACATGGAAAATATTACCATGGATTCAAGTGATGAGGAGATGTTTGACATAGAAGATATCTTAGGACAAACCATCAATATAGGCCACACTGAATTCAATAACACTAGTTTCATGGGATTACCTTGTCCTCTGGCAAATACAATTCTAAAAACAAATCATTTCTTTGAAGATATTACCAGACTTCATTGAAACATACCTCATAGTTGTCCCCTTAAAAATTTGACAAGACCAATGTACACTATCACATCCAACCATCAGGGTGTTAAATCCATTATGTTGCTACTAGGAAAAACTTTGAACATTAATAGCTTGTTGACTAAGCTGAAAGAACACAAATTATTTGATATCCTAGTGAATAGATCTAAAGATTTTTCTTGGGACTACACAAATATGAGAGGAATACACCCAAGTGTGTGTACTCATCATATCTACACCGAGGATGTTCAACCTATTTTCCAACCACAACAGAGACACAATCTTGCCTTGAAATATAGTTAAAACTGAAATTAAGAAACTCCTACAAGTGGGGTTTATTTATCCCATTTTTGACAGCAAATGGGTTTCACCTCTAGTCATGGTTCCAAAGAAAAATGGGAAGTGGAGAGTGTGCGTAGACTATAGGGAACTTAACAAAGAAATCCACAGAGATTATTTTCCCCTACCATGTGTAGACCAAGTTTTGAATATGGTTGGGAGAAAATATTTCTCATTTTTGGACGGATTCAATGGTTATAACAAGATACATGTAGCAGTAGAATACCAAGATAAAATGAATTTTACTTTCCCTTGGGGAACATTCGCATATTGAGTTCTTCCTTTTGGGCTATGCAATGCTCCTGCAACATTTTAGAGAGCTATCCTGGCCATATTTGCCGAGTTGGTGAATGAGTGTGTGGAAGTTTATATGGACGAATTCATAGTGTATGGGTCCACTTTTGATGAAGCCCTCCAAATTCTAGACAAAGTGTTGAAGTGTTGTGAGGATCATCACTTGTCCCTAAGCCACGAATAATGTCTAATAATGGTAAAACAAGGAATAGTGTTGGGACATCACATATCGGCTAAAGGTATAAAAGTTGATCCTAAGAAAATCGAAGTGATACAACAACTTGTGACCCCAAAAATCCAAACTAGTGTTAGAAGTTTCTTAGGGCATGTTGGATACTATCGACGATTTACAAAAAACTTCAACAAGGTTACAACCCCTATGTTTTCCCTTCTCCAAAATAATGTAGAGTTTATCTGGACACCTAAGTGTTAGTCATCATTCAAAATCATCAAGGAGAAACTCATCTCTACTCCTATCCTTTTTGGACCTAATTGGAACCTTCCACTCCATATTTATGTTGATGCATCTGATGATGCTATTGGAGTGATGTTAGGACAAGAAGATGAGAATGGGAAAAAGTATCTATATACTTCATTAGTAATAATTTGACTCCAACAGAATGAAATTATACCACAATAGAGAAATAATTATTAGTTGTAGTACATGCAATTATGAAATTTTGAAACTACATTACAAGATACAAATTAACGGTGTAAACAAATCACTCAGCCATCAAATACCTCATGAACAAACCTATAGTGAATGGTAGGATAATTAGGTGGTTGTTGCTTCTCTAGCTATTCAACATAACAATTATTGACAAACCAGGAAAGTTTAATGTAGTTACAGATTTCTTATCCCAAATTAAATAAGATGATGATGATTGTGCTCTGGTACAGGATGAATTCCCAAATGAGAATATGTTCGCCATCTCTACTAAAACTCCTTCATTTTTTGATATTGCCAACTACTTTTCCATCTCAAAAGTACCACCTAATTTTACATCAAAACAAAAGAAATGCCTTGTTAGAGAAAATCACCCCCTTCAAATGGATTAATGGGATCCTATTTCGATGTGGGCCTGATATGGTTCTACGATGATGTGTTAGGGTAGATGAGACCTATAGTATCCTGAGTGCTTTCCATGATGATCCTTCTAGAGGACACTATTTTGCTAAGATGAAATCCCATAAGATTTTAGGTGTAGGATATTATTGGCCCTCTATGCATAGGGATGTCAAGAAATATGTTCACCATTGTGATGAATGTCAAAGGGTAGGGAGACCAACTACATCTAATGAAATTCCCCTGCAACCCCAAGTAGTCCTTGAACCATTTGAGAAATGGGGATTGGATTTTATCGGTCCTATAGACCCTACTTCACAAGGAAAATAGTACATTCTGGTCTGTACTGATTATTTGACTAAGTGGGCAGAAGTTCAAGCTCTACAACTTGCCAAGGAGGAACGAGCAGCTGATTTCCTGTACAATAAATTTTTCTTCAGATTTGGAGCCCCTAGGATGATTGTCATAGATCAGGGTCCCCAGTTTATGTCTAAGTGTTTTTTAGCCTTCACCGATCATTTCCAGGTAAGTCATAAGAAATCGTCACCCTATCACCCTCAAGCAAATGGTCAGGTGGAAGTCACTAATAGGGAGCTAGAATTTTTTTTAACAAAAATAGTGTCATCAATAAGGAAAAATCGGGCTAGAAATCTCCCTAAAGCTATTTGGGCTTATAACACAACATGGAAATCAACCACTGGTTTTAGTCCATAAAAGCTAGTTTTTAGGAAAAAACCTCTCTTACCCATTGAATTCAAACTCCAAACTTTGAGAACTGCCATGGAGTTAGGTATAGATCTTAAACGAGCCTAGATAGAAAGAGTCTTACAACTTAGTGAGTTGGATGAACTCTGTTTGGATGATGTCCATCAAACTGAGCTATTGCAACAACAACACAAACTTTGGCATGACAAGCATATTAAGGAGAGAGAGTTCCATCATGGAGAAAACTCAGAACTCATTGTCTTGGACCATATGAAATTTTTGAGGTATTTTCAAATAGCGTGATACAACTCAAGCCAATTGATGGTGAAACTCGAACCCTCCTAGTCAATGGACATTAATTATGCATCTACCATAAACCTTTTAATAAGGAATAATTTACAAAAATGGTAAAAATGCAGGCAAAAATCCAATGCATTGAATCTGCTACGACAGAGTCAATATAGTTTTTATTTTTTCCCATTTTTGAAAAAAAATAAAAAATTCCATGTGTATGAATTTATTTTTCTTCAGAGTATTTCTTTTCAATTTTTCATCTTTTGGACTTTCCTAAATTTGTTTCCATTTTGCAAGACTTCATTATTATCAAACACAAATTCAATCACATCTTGCTGCGATGCTCCAAAACTTGTTGGTTTGGGTGTTGAGATGCTTTGGAACTTGTTGGCTCGGTTTTTGTAGTGCTCTAGAACTTGAATGACCAACTTGTGTCATTCCTTGCTTTGTTCCTATAGTATAGTGCATTGTTCAGCAGTGCTCTAGAAGGTCTAAGTCCAAAATTCCACATTCTTCTTCCTTCTTTCGGCGGAATCTTTCGACAATGCTCCAAAAAATTTCTTGTTCCATTATGGCTGCATCTTTCACCAATGCTCTAGAATTTTTCTATTTCTTTCTTCCAACAACATCTTTTGATGATGCTTTAGAACTTATTTTTGGTTTTTTCTCTGACTACATCTTTCGAAGATGCTCCAAAACAATTTGGTTGTTGCTCCGGCTACATCTTTCGATGATGCTTTGGAAATTTTTGGTTGCTGCTCTGGCTACATCTTTCGACAATGCTCTGGAAATTTTTGGTTGTTGTTCTAGCCGCATCTTTCAACAATGCTCTAGAAACTTTGTTGTTGTATTTCGATGGCATCTCTCAGTGATGCTCTGAAACTTTGCCAATTCACTTCTTCCATTTTGGGCACATCTTTCAGCTTTCTCCAAAACTCTTCATCCTTCACCCCAACTGCATCTTCCAGTGATGCTCCAGATTTTTGTAAATTCTTTTCTTTTCCCAATGCTTTGATTTTTTCTATGTCATACACATGTCCATTTTCAAAAAATTGTCATCACCTTGGAATCCACGCCCTATATTGTCATTCTGCCCTTTCACCTACATTATCATATCCTTTCATAATAATTAAAATTATTATGACAATTTTTTCTTCATAATAATATCACCATTTACTAATTGTCCCATCCACATCATAATAAATTTGCTGCCACCCTCGCCAAATCATGCAACTATTATGTTACGTCAGCAAAAGGTAAGTGATGTTCAAGTAATGACAAGATGTAAGGTATGTACAATTTTTGCTTAAAGTAAGTAATTATTTTGAATAAAGATTAATTAATTGGCACATGCCATTCTCTCTCCAAATTTAGTAAATTGTGCCATCGTGTGATTGCTTGAAGTGCGATAATATTTATGCATTTTCCCATGCAAAACCATCATGATCATACAACAAAGTTCATGTAAGACAATTGATTCCTCTCCAATAGGTGGTATCAAAATTATACTCTTCCATCTATGATTCAGTTGTTTAAACAAGGTTTCTTTGAGCATCACAACACTTCTACAAAATTGAGAAAAGGAGTAAGGGAAGAATAGAATGGGAGGAGCTAAAAATAATTCTGAACCAGCATCAGTAGATAAATTGTTGGTATTCGGCAGCATTGCTGGCTTGTTTCAAAATTTTGGGTGGCTAGAATTTATGAAGAAATTTGAGGGGCACAATGAGCAGTTAGTAAAGGAATTTGCAAAAAAAAATGGAGATGGACAAACTATAGTGCATGGCAAGCATTTCTGGGTAAGTCCTATAATTATTTCTTGTCTTTCTGGTCTTGAAAATAGAGGCATTAATTTGACAGAAACTACCAATATCACTTATCAAAGAATGGTAGAATTATTTCATAGAGAAGGAGAACCTCAACCTTTGATAACTATGAGTACTAGAGGATAGAATAAAGGTTTCCAAAGAATGTCTAGCTCAGAACCCTAGAGAATTGTTGCAGCTTGGATAATTAAGTATTTTACCTGTGAAGGACAAGTAGTAATGATAATAGGTCCCCCTTTTCGGCTTCTTACACATTTGCGCCATGGTGCCAAAGACCCTTCTCTTTAGGTTAATTTTCTAGCATTCTTGTGTGACTCTATCACTAGCATGACAGAAAAATATAAAATTTGAATAGGGCCACTCAAACACCATGGCCTTATTCAATTAAAGGGTACAAGATAATATGCCATCTCCAATAGAACAAGAAGAGGAAAGGGTACAATCACCACCTTATGTGGATATTGAGGATGATCCTATGGGACAATTCCACCCCTTGATTGATAGAGTTACTGAGATAGGTTCATTTGATGTATCTAATAAAGGAAATGTACTTAGTGCTGAGGAAAGTGTAATTAATGATTATGAAATTATCAATCTACCTTTTTTTGTTAATACAGGAGATGTAGAATTTGATCAAAGGGGAGTGGAATTAGAAAAATTAAAAACATAAATTTTTGAGTTAAGATGTCGGTTGCAAGGAAATGAGGAACAAATCAACCAACAACAAGAGGAAATAGAGGCACATACTACAATCATAAGGAAAAGAGATCAATAAATTGTGGATTTGAAAATGCAGATAGAACATAAAGACAAGATTATTGAGAAATTGCAATATCAGATACAACAGTAGAATCAAGAAAGCAAAAAGCATGTAGTTGATTTGACTGAAAAAGATAGGCAGATCAAAGGTTTAACAAGTAATTTTCTGCAATTTTTTACTACTACATTTGAAGAAGAAAGGAATAAATAGAAAACTAAACTTAATGCCTCTTTGAGTAGAATTGTTGAATTAGAACAAGATTTGCAAGAAAGTGATTCCAAGCCTATAATGGAGTCTAAAGGAACACAAACTTAACCAACTATAATGGAATGGTTCCAAGTATGTATACCTCCATTACTAATGAAATGGATGGAGATATGCTACTTTCTAAAGTAGGCAAGTATTGAAAATGCTCGATTGAAAAAGGAGTTAGTTTTGTTAAAAGAATAATTTGATAGGGTGTATAGAGCTAAACAAGATGCTTGCCAAATAGGTGAATTATTGTTGGCTTTCTGAAGACCATCTAGGATATATTCTATGTTCTTCAATGAGAAACTCCTAAGATGGAAATTACTTAGAATTTACAACAACCAACCGCATGATTCTGATAACAAAGAATTTGTCAAAATATTTATAGAATCAACCCCTGATCAATAAGACTTTTTGTGTGAATTCTATGTTCATAATTTGTTCTTGGAAAGATACACAACTTTTTATGTCAATTTATTTATTGGTGAAGTTCAATTGAGGTTATTTATATCCACCATGCGTAATCAAATTCAGTGGCAGGGACAGAAAAGAGAATATTTATAGGCAAAGAAAATTGTTGGACTACAAATGAGGTATTCTCACTGAAAGCATTCTTCTTTCAAAGCACAATTCATGAGTATTAACTTTAATGAGGATGTACAAAGTAAATACAACAATAACCTTCGGCTATGCTTTGACCATTTTTGAGATCAAGGGCCAAAATTGATAAAGAGATCTTGGCATGCATGTGAAGAGAGATATATTCATCTTCCTATGTATCTTAGGAGAAGAGAGGCAATTTAACCTCTTAACATTAGGTGGTCCTATAGAAGAGAAAAATCCTTGGTTGGTATCCTAAAGCAACTAAAAATTGATTGGATTGGCATGAGATACATACCTCCTCTACTTCTTTCACCACCCCTATAATACATGTCAACACAGATCAAAGCTCTAAAAATTTTGAAAGATGGAAAGCAAGGGTTAAGCTTCATCGGGGTTTTTTGAGAGAACCTAAGGATCTGGATACAAAAGTAGATGTTTTTTATGATCTCAATGCAAAGTATGAAGAGCTGAGTAGAAACAAGAGAAATAGAGGACAAGGGGCCAAACAAAGAGTAGGAGGACTTGCTCAAGCTTAGAAAGGGGAGGAAATGATGAGGTAAAAATAACCTAATCAATATAATGAAATAAATACCCTTCCTCATATCTTCCAGTCACCTTTAGCTTGCCAATTGATTTTCTTTTGGATTAGTAATTGTTTTCCTTTTGTGAAAAGTTGTATAATCTTTATTTCCTGAAATTAATTGAAATAAGCTAACCTGCATTAACATAATGGTTTAGTTTCAAAGTATTATACAGGCTATTAATCACAATTGGTCATCATGCTAGCCAAGTGGATTCAACACAAAATTCAACACAATTGAAGACAAGTGCCACAAGAATAGGCGCTAAAACTTTAGGGGAATGCATGGTGGATCGAGTTTTTGAAGTTTTATGTTATTTTCAGTTGGAAGACTTTATGGCTCATCTCAATCCCTTTAATGTTTTATGTAGTGAACTTAAGTCCGCTAGTTAGTTGAATTTTAGTTAAAGACTTTTTCAGTGGTAATCTTTACCAACTGAATTATAGGATTTTGTCAGCAGATTTTGTATAAGTATGTAATTGTCAAAAGCAATGAGAAAAGAGAGATATCGTTATGTTGTCACAATGTGTTCTTAAACTATGTTTTTGAGATATACTTTTAATATGAATAAAGAAATTTTTTCCCATATCATTCTGAGCTATTAGTATTTTGAATGTAATCTTCTTGAATGGAGTAATCTTGAAGTTGCAAACTTTATGTGATCTGAACTAAGCGTAAGAGCACCTGAGAGTTGGCCAATCGAAGAACTATAGAGTAGATAGATAAGTATTCCATTTTTAATTGTGTTATCTTAATTTTGTAAATGATAATTGTGAGTGAAATTTATTTTCATGTGTCAAGCTCTATTGAGTTAATCTTGCAGGTTGTAGACTTAATCTATAATATTTTAATTTTGTTAGTTGAATTTTTGGAGCACCTACTTTGTTAGTTGCAAGTTGTTAAGTTTTTTTCTATTAATTGTTAAGTTATATATCCGTTGTTAGTTAGATGTTTCATAGTTTCTTTACAATAATTTCCTCTTCATCAATTTGCATGCTTCTTAGTTTAATTATCTCCATGCTTTCTAGTTTAATTGTTATGCTTTTTAGATTAATCATTGAACTTTCTTTCTAGTTTAGTGGCTTCTTAGTTTAAGTTTCATTCCAATTGTTCCAATCACTTAGAAAATTTGAGAGAGATAGTCAAAATGTTTTCTATTGCATATAGCCTCCGAACACTACCCAATTGATATAATTGATGCATTTTTCAACTAAAGAGATAGGACCTAACGACAACCTATCAGTTATCACACAATTTCTCACACCTATAACATTCTTCAATGTAGTGGTAGAGAATATCTTGTTGAGAAACTTCGTCGTAATCTAACAAAAATATCCCTTTGGGATTTGATTCAAACATCACCTATATACAATAGGATGCTCCAAGAGATTTTATAGAATATTGATGTCCAATCTTCTGTTAAACTAAATGATGTAGCTACCTCATTTGATTACATATGCAAGTGACAAAGTCAGATATTATATTTCCTCAACATGAATTACCCTCGCTTGAGATCCAAAATAAATATGAGGCCTTAATAATAAAGGTGATCATTAATGAAACTACAGTTAGGCATAATCCTATAGACAATGGAGCGGGTCTTAATGTTTGTAGCATTGATCTCCTAGATAAAATTGGTGTGGAAAATAAGCTTATACAACCCAATGATGTTAATATTTGTGGATTTATCAATGTTAATAAACAACCATTAGGAATGATCACATTGCCCATTGAGGTTGGACCCGTGGTTTTGCCTACTCTTGTCCATATCATGTCAGGACCTCTTTCATACAACCTTCTCCTAGGTAGGTCATGGGTTCATGCCATGAAGGGAGTCTTGTATACTCTTCACCATGAGATGAAGTATGAATATAATGACAATACATACATAGTTGAAGTAGATGAACAAAGTTATAATGTACAAGCTCAACATGATCATAACACTTCCAAATCTCTTAATACTTTGAACTCAAATTCAAAGGTAGAACCTATACAAGTTGATGTTAATCATAATTGTCATTCACCTACAAGAAAACTCTTAGACAATTGTAGGGCATTAGATTCTACACCCTCCTTTATGGGAGTACAAAATCTCACAACCTAAACCAAAAAAATCTTTTGTCTCATTTTCTCAACTTCCAATTCTACATCAACATCACCCCATGATGATGATGGGGATTCTTCAACTCTTATATCTCATGAGAAGAAGATGTGTAACTTTAAATAACTTAAAAAGGATGTGCGTGCTAGAGAATAATCCAATATTTCTCAGAAGCATGTAGATAAAATATCTTCATCTAAGTTGGAAGCATGTTATGGTCTTGGATAAAAAATTCTTTCTAAACATAGATGTAATGAAAAAATGAAATAAAATGATAGGAATCAGGTGAAGTCTATTCCATACTTTTCCAAGCAAGGTCTAAATTTCCAACCTTCATCTCCATCTTCTTTTGATGCTTTATCATCTACTATATGTATGACATCTTTTGATAAGAAAGCAAGTTTTTCTTCACAAGAGAAAGAAATGTCCCCTACTATTGATCAAGAGAATATCTTGTCAAGGCTTCTCAAAGCCCACCTAATTACTCTTCCTCCAAGAACATGAAATAAATTTTACAACAAAAGCTAATTTTGTGCATATCATTGAGTGCATGGTCATTTTACCAATGAATGTCAGGCCTTGAGTAATAAAATACAACATATTATGGATTGTGGTTCTCTTCCTTGTGTTGATGCACCCAATTCCTCTAGTCAATAATTATTTTCATCCTATCATGTTTTTAATCACTATGTGGCATTTGTAGCTTTATGTGTCTTGCTTGTTGCCATTCATGGTGGTACAATCTTAGGTGCAACCATAATTTTTCATGGTAGAAACATGATGGACATTGGTGTGGTTGTCCTTGTATCTATGTTTGGGGGGAAAGGATAACTAGTTTTGGGAGGCATGCATTATTTTCAAGGATCCCCTCTTCCCCTCTTTCTCCTTAAAATACCAACATAGCAAGTATGTTGAAAATTTCAGGGGGGCATATATTACCCTTATCCATTTTGTCTTGTAATGTTTGACCTATTGACATACCCCCTTTGGTGGTGGTGTTGTTTGTAATGCCCCCTAAGGTGTGGTTATCAATTCATCCCCAAAGATGTTAAACTTTATGCACCCCCTAAGGTGAGTTTTTGCAAGATAGTTCATGGATTTAACATAATGGAGCTTGTTGGGTCATGAACTTGAGCACTTATTTTTAACATGGTCACCTAGCATAACACAACTTTCTTTCTAATGGTTCTGTGTGTTCATAAGTGATTTGGCATCCTTGTGAGAGCATAATTTTATCTTGACAATACATCTGATGGATGATGTTTGGTATTTGAGATAATTTAAGATTGAGGTCTCTTTACCTTACCGACTTGAATCCCCTTAGTACTAACCTTGTGTTTTTATGTGTTTTCTTCATGTTTACATTGTTTTTACATCGTGTTTGTTTTCATCTCATTAATAACTTTATGTAACATTGTTCCATGTGCTTTCATCATGTATGCTTTGTGTTTTCTGACATGTATGTTTGTGTATCTTATCGTGTTGCATATCATACATGTGTGTGTGTTTTGTTGTGCCTATCTTGCTTTACCATGGGATCTTGGATCCTGGGGGCTTGTACACTCCCCCTAGATCCTTTTTCATCCTATCTCTTCAATATTTGGACAATTAGACCCCTTTTGACATATTCTTCTACTTTAGTCTAAGTCTTAGCTTAAGTTCATACTCTCACTAAAGTGGGGGCTAAATGTAGTGTAGAAAATTATATACTTTAATAATTTCATAGTATGTTTTGCCCCCCTAAATTAATGAGCCTAATTGACCCTCTAATTTCCTAAAATTATGTATTTCAGAGCCCATTTACCCACTTTTCAATAAACACCAAGCATTGAATAAATGCATTTAGCTCATATGTTTCCCCCAAAATTGAGTGTGGGTCCCCCTTCTTAGCCAAGACCCATTTCTGGATATGTTATTGGCAACATTTTACCATTTAAAATTCAAGTTGCAAATGTCGATTTTTGGAATCTAATTTTCAAGAAATTGGATAAATGCCTATAAATACCTAGTCATTTCATCTTGTAAAATCTAAGTGAAAGAATCTGTCAAGAGGTGAACTTCAAGAACATTCAAGAGCAATTCAAGAACAAAATTTTAGAGTCTTATTATAACAATTCAAGATCTAAGCATCATGTCAAAGTGTATGTGAGTTTATGTGTTCATGTTATCATTGTTTTGTGAAGGCTAACCCTTGTTGTAGGTATCCAAAGCATTCAAGCATTTGAGCAAAGAAAGATCCAAATCCTTGAGGTGATGTGCATGAATTCAATCCTTTCAGGAAGTCATTGAAGGGTGGTGAGTTGCAAGATTTTGTGGTTTCATCATTCCTTCCTTTCAATTATCCATTTATCATCAACATTACCATTATGGAAGTGGAAACACATACATGGGGTTTGACTGAGGTGAGCCCCTAAATGGCCCAACATTTCCTCTCTTTGTGAATGTGTAAATCTCGGGTTGAAAAGGATTGAAGGAAATAATTTCATTGTTGCATTTGTTGTCATCAAAGTTGTCAAGCCACAAAAACTAAGTTACAAAAATATTCGATAGTGTTCCAATAGATTTCAAGGTGAGAATCTGAAGCTCAGATCTGACATTAGAGGACCCCAAAATTTGATCAAGACACCCCTACAACGACCCATTCGCCCAAGGGCGACCCAATCCTCTTACAATGCTTGAACCCAACTTTTTTGGGCAGGTACATGTCACTCTACACTTCTCAGATCCACTTGCAATTGACTATTTTCATTTATCAATTATCAGATTCTTGCAATTTTAGTATTATGGCACACTGTCTAAGTAGGGTAATCATTCTAAATCAATTCCAATCCATTCCCATCCTCAATTAGATATAAATATAGGTCTGATCAACTCACCTTCAGGGCTATAAATCAATTTAATCACCTCATTGATCTACATCTGGGTGATCCCACAATATAGGTTTACAATTTTTGGCCAAATTGGACACTGAAATATTTTTTTCTAACTAAATATTCACTTTCGGGCACTTATAGCGGTTAAACCGTGAGGAATTTGAAGATGATGCAAACTAGTAATTTGTGACATTTTGTCTGTAAATTCTAAATATATTTTTTTCAAATTTTTGGGAATCAGATTGCAATTCTTTTTCCATCTCCTTTGAAAACTAGTTTTTTTCAACAAACAACATTTTTAAGGAGTGACGCTCACCGTATACAACATAATTTTTTTTTTATGAAGGATAAAATTCCAATTCTTTCAAATTTAGATTTGTAACTCCAATATCTAGTGCTTCCAATTGGTCTCATATTTTTTTATTGAATATTTTTTCCTTAATCAAGTTTCGAAGTCAAACCAATAACAATTCAAACATAGGCAGATTGTATACAACGTAACTTTTTTGTATGTATCGAAATTCAATTTTTTTTTGTTGGATCAAAGACTTCGATATCTGGTGCACTCATATTTTTAAATTTTTTTTTTAATAATCTGTTATTTTTCCACATGTGCAGAACAAAGAGCTTGATTTTCGGTGAAAAACCTATGTTTAATAAAACTAAAAAAATGAATACATAATAAAACCAAAACATATTAAAATTATATTCGTTGGATAGCTCATTCCGAGGACCACCATCAACCAGTTGGGTCTGTGAATTCTCCTCCATTTTCATCCTCAACCCAAGCTTCGAAGCACAAAATTCTAGACTTTTTTGGTGCTTGAGGGGGAAAAGGGGGGAAAAGGGGGGTTCGAGCGACTTGAACCAGGGTTCATTCAAACCCCCTCTCCACAATTGGCTTTTTGTCGAGAAAGGTGGACCCCATCATTAAATGGGTTCGCTCAAACCCGGGTTCTAGTGAACCCTATTTTTGTTCGCTCAAACCAAATAGTTCATTCGAACTCCTAAAAACATTTTTTTGTTGCATGGGATCATTTTCTTCAACTTTTCTTTCTTCACTTGAATTGTAAACTACTTTTGTGGGTTTACCCATCTTAATGTAACTTGAAAAGAGACCCTTTGCATCTTAGGTTCTTTGCATATAGAACCTAAGATCCCTTTTTCTATGTTTTACTTATATATACATTAGTCATTACATTTAAGACAAACACATTAAATTGAGTCCAAAAGCAAAAAGAAAAACATCTACATCTATAAATTTTGATTAACCCTTAATAATACTAATATACTTTATTTTAATTATTTAAAAAAAAAATTAATCTCTATATATTTTTCCTCATAATAAATCATAAAATGTAATTTAAAACATTTTTCTGTTTTGAAATACGATTAAAAAAAAATCTTAGACACCTCTATTTTCAAAGTCCTCAAATTAAGGAATAATATTAAAACACAATGAATATTTTATAATCAAGGCCATTTTTAATGAGTCTTAGATTTAGATATTGATCTAGTATAGATTCTAAAGTCCTATATTGGTGAGCTCCATTTACTACTAGACCATAGTTAGTGGAAGATAGATAATTTTGGGATTGAGTATGTTTAACTTCTTATGTACTCGTAGATGTAAAACAACCATAATGAGAAACTAATAGGACATAAGCGGCCAATAATGACTACACTAGTGGTGATGGTGGTTGTCATCATCCTTCTTGTTGGGGAACATCTGTCTGACCGTTCTAAGGATAAACCATTCACAAAGACAATGCACAAAAATTGCAAATATAAATGTACTAAAGAAGCTTTCTTGAATTAGAGTGTTGACCTAAAATGTCTTCAATTCCAAACATGCAGCCTGCATTTCATGTCGATTTCATTCGGCCAAGACAAAAACAAATATAACATTGTCATTTTCTATTTCTTCTACCGTCCTTTGATATGACCAACAAGAAAAATTATCCAACTTGTTTAGAATGTGGGAACTATCTCCCATCGAAACAGGCTTTCTTCAAATTTGGAGCTATTTTATGTTATAATGAAGCCTTGACAAATCAATACGACATAGGGTCACCATTTTAAAAAGTAGAATCCAAAGTGTTGTCTTGTTGTAGGATTCTCTCTCTTTGTTGGTGCTTGCTGTACACTTTACTCCAAACCCCTTACTTTGTTCTTGTATTGAATGACGATGGCTAATGGAGTATGGCCATCAATCCTCTCTCTGATTGAATGGACAAATGGCAGGAAGATGGCCGACTCATCCTCCCTCTATCATCTCCTCTTCACTAAAGACTCATTATCACAATAACTGCAATAATCAATACAACCAGGAGCGCCATCATGGTCATCATAATCCTGATTGTTTTGGGTTATCCCGAAATGTGATCTGGTTTAGTAGAGTTCATAGAATTAATATTAAATGGAAGGAGGAGATTATGATTATTTGTTTAAAGTGATGTTTACAGGTGACTCAGGTGTAGGCAAATCAAATATCATATCCAGATTGACTAGAGATCGATTCTCCCATCAGTCCAGGCCTACTGTGGGTGTGGAGTTCGCCGTTTACACAATTCAGGTATTCATAAAATAATATACCCACTTTATGTAATAAAATATTACACCATTCCCTAGCTTTTTCAGCTTACCCAATTCTATCATATGCCTCTGCTTGGGTTCTCTACATTGAAATTTGTAATGCAAATGTGTTATTGAATTTCCAAGCAACATAACTCTTGTTCTTGTCGATGGTTGCGATTCAAATGACCTTGAAGCCTTCTGAGGAGAAGAAATAATTGTACAGCAACATATGTCAATGCAGTAAGTGCTGGGTGACCTAAAAACCCCTAATCTCTTAACTCGATTCAAAATCATAGAAGTTTCCCTTTTTGGAAATTTGCTGACTTGGATGTATTGAATGACCATCACTGTTTTTTTGAACTTTTTTATATTGGAGGTAAAGCTAAAACATCTAAGCCCATAAGAAGCACTGAGGATACTCATACCAGTCTGAACCCAATAACCCAAATCAAGCGTCCTAAGAAATATGTTGCAAGCTTAGCTGATATCGTCCAAGATTATTACAATGCATTCTGTCAATTTAGAGGGCAACTATTGTAATTACTCAGTCATGATCAGAACTTGAAATCGAAACTATGATGCTTAGGAGGGTCTCGAACCAGCTGTGATTTAACAACACCACCCTTGTTTTTAACGTCTGCAATGCCCTACGGTAATAACAGCTACCACAAGGGTGTCCATGGCTTCATTGCTTGTAGATTGAATCACAATAGAAATATTAAGAGAGGAACCAGTTACACGGTTTTGAAACACTCTGTGGTCCGTATGATATATTTAAGCAGTAATGTTGTACCTGAACAAATACTATTGAATTCCTTTGGATGATGCCCAAATTACTTCGACAACAAGAGGAAACAAGAAACCGTATTTAATTTTATACAGGCGAAGAAAATGGGCATGGTGACAACTTAGTGACATTTGTAAGGAAGCCTGTATCTTTACAACCCCCAATGAGGGGATACCAACTTTAATCATTCCCCTGTCCCTTCATATAAATCACTTGTTCACTGGGGGTTAGGGTATGAGGTATGAAGGATGAAAGTCAGGAAAGGAGATTCCAGCTCAATGCTAGGCACTAATTTTCTGTTGCAATTTTGTGCTGTTTGTTTCTGCCATTTCTGGCTGAGCTGTATCTGCTTCTGATACTTCCATTTCTGAAGATTTTAAATGCCCTATTTGGTGCAGTACAACTTCTTGTACTTAAATGAGCAGAAATGCCGCATCTATGTTACCAGCTTTTTCATGGTACTAAGGAAACATCTGATTGTCTGGAAAGGTTGTTCTTTTGTCCCCTTTTATTCTAATTTTGCTGGGGAGTTTTAGGGCTCAAATGCTACCCTGCACTCAATCTGATTTCCAGGTTTAAAGCTCAGCTGTTGAGAATTTTTTCAATAGCAATCACGTCTTGTTGAAGAAACAAGTATAGCCCTTTGCGTGGGTGCAATTTTTCTTTCTTACATAACACAATGTGCCTAAACCTGTTAAATGTGAGCCACCAATTACAGTAATAGCAGAAGTATTACATCTGTCCTTTATAAACTTTGGCAAGTTGATACTGAAAACATCAGATGATACTTTTTAAAATATATTGATTCATCAGCAATAGTTATTTGAGAATCAGATTTTCCCTACGAAGCATGACCAAGTTGGTTCCTAGCTTAATGCGAGGCATGAATTTGTTGATGCAAGTAATCCATTTCCTTGAAACGTTATACTTAGTAGGATTCATAGAACCATTTTTCAAGTTTAGAAATTCATTTCTGGCTTTCTGACATGTTTCCTCCTCTCTGGGAACTTCTAGAAAGGGACTGGAAACATCTGAAAATGTTTTTGGCAAAATTAAATGTTTTTGGAAGCTCCCAGCCATTGTCCACAAGTTTCTAAAACTTTCTTATGCTTTAACTCAGTTTCCAGGATATATCTTGTGTTTCCATTACCATTTCCAAGAGTTTCCAGAAGTTTCTGCCATTTCTGGTCTAGCCATACCTGCTTTTGATACTCCATTTTTTAAGTTTATTAGTACCCTAATGTACATGGTTTTTCTACTTAAAAGGGGCAGAAATGCCCCAAATATCTTATTAGCTTTTTCATTGTAATAAGAAAACATCTGTTGGTGTGAAAAGATAAATATTTTTTACATTTCTTTAATTATAACTATAAGAAAACATCTGATCGTCTGATAAGATAGATATTTTTCCCATTTCCATAGTTATAAGAAACACTGTATCTCTTGGAAAGTAGATTGTTTTTCCCCATTTTTTGCATTTTGAATCGGAAGGCACAGGGCTCAACTGTCACCCTGCACTAATTGCTATGCACGACTTCAAATCTCAGCTACAGGAAATTTCTGCAACAGTAATTCCCCCATTCTAGAAAAAAGTAGCATAGCTCTTTGGGAAGGTCCAAAGTTTCATTATTACAAAACATTTTGATTTTAAACTGTTCTTAATCTGAGCCATCAATTGCAGTTCTGTTTATAAATAAAGAAAGAACATCTTTGTAAGCTTTTCCAATTTGATACAGAAAACATCAGACGATCTCCAAAAGATCCTGGTTCATCAATGATAGTTGATCAAGTCATGAACAACACATTTGTTGTCTAGTAAGCATTAGTGAGTTGTGGAGAAAATAGTAGATGTTTTCTCTGGTAAACATTCATGAATGAAGAAAGCATTAGTTATGCACTCCAAAGATGAAACCATGCATGTGAGGTATGCTGGCAGACTCAATCCTCACCACTGAAGAGTAGCACTATTAAATTTTGTAAGTAACCAGGAGTCAGAGCTGCCTTATACCTTGATTCCAATATGAACTATCCAAGTTACAGGACTGCATGAGTGGACTTCTGTTTTCTTGTCCCTTCTGTAGTTACAACTATTGCCGCTTCCTCCAATCTCAGATTCTCAATGGGGAATCCAGTATTCTCACTTCAACCAATAGTTGAGCTATTGGTCATCTTTAGGATCACAAACGTAGTTTAACCTGTTCCCCCAACTTATTATCACTAGCATAACAAAATGCTTGTAACCTGTACCGCTTTAAAAGGTTCAGAAAGTGTGCAGTGAACTGTCTTTAAGAGAGGAAATTTGTTTTGACAATTGCATGAAGATATCAGAGTGCATGCAATATTTATGACATATAGAATTGAGCCAAACAATCATCCTACTTTTTGAAAAAGGTTTCTAAAAAATGGTATGTGCAGATTTGGGGTATGTTTTATGTAATAACTTATGACAATATCTATTGACATCCTAATTGAGAGAACTTTTCCCAGTTGATATAATCTACAACCTACAGGTCTTTCCAGGCAATCATCCTAGTTAAATAATGACTTAACTCACAGAATACCTATTAGAATATTAGCTAACTCATGAAGTATCTATCTGTTTACTTATAAATTTTAGCTCATTAAACATTGTCTATGAGATTACAACATTTTTAAAAGAAATTCTTATCACACAGACAATATCATCAAGCTCTTTTACCAAAGTTGGATTCTTTTTTATTATTGTCTCTGTTGATCCTTGTTTCGAAGTTTGGATTTCCTCCTCTACGGTAGTTGACTCCAATTTGAAATTAGATCAAATTGAGATGAGTTAAAATGAAGGTTCAAGATTATCTAATGTGAACTTTGAATTTTCTTCTCTTTACTCCAATTTCGTATTCTAAATAATACTATCTTGGAAGAGTTATATTATAGAAAATTAACACCTAGTACAGTGGTTGATGTTTGTTTTACTATAATGGTTGTCTTTGATTCTAAGCTTTTGCTTCTCTGCAATTTAAGGTCTTGTAATATAATTCGGTCTTTGCCACTGACTTTCATGTATTACTTTTTATTAGGAAAAATTGGAAGACATCAAAGCAAAATGAATAGGCTGCATCAGTGTAATGACATGTTCCTGGAATTGAAATTGTAAAGCTTTCCAACATTGCAGATTCAAATTTTAGTACTTATTTTCATGTTTAATATTTCTTGTAGGACAAAGAGAAGACAATACGAGCTCAAATATGGGATACATGTGGTCTAGAACGCTATGCTTCATTTACAAAATCTTGCTATCGTGGGGTTGCTGGGGCTTTGATAGTTTATGATATCACCAGGCCTCGTACCTTTGAAAATGTTGGAAAATGGCTCAAAGAGCTTAGAGATCAGGTTAATTCCAATCCAGTAATTATGTTAGTAGGCAACAAATCTGATCTACAACATCTACGAGGTGTATCAACAGAAGATGCTCAAAACTATGCTGCGCAGGAAGGTCTGCTTTTCATGGAGACTTCAGCACTTAAACCTACAAATGTTGATAAAGCCTTACAAATAGTCCTGCAAGAATTACATAAAATAGTCAGTGAGAAGGAACCCGATTCTGACGAATCAAATGTTGTGCAAACCAAGGATGGGAAACGCATTTCTGTGGCAAAGGTGAGGACGGATACCCAGAGGAAGGGCTGTTGTTCATAGTACTGATTGATGCAGAAATCCTTTTGAGTCCTAGCAAGAAAGGATTTTTTTCCTTTTAATTGTGAAGAGCTGGCTGCAAATTAGAAACGTTCTAATGTCAGAAGATGACACAAATGCTTAGAAATGTAATTGTTTATACTGCAACATACAGAGCTAAAAAGTCAATGTGATTCTTTTGATGCCATCTGCAAGGCTCTTCCTTTGTTGGCTTGCATATTTTGCCCATTCTTATTGGTAGCTGGAAGTCGGCACTTTTATGTATCTTTTTGACGTATGCTATCTTCTATTATAAGCTATGTGAAATGATTCAAAAGTGTTTTCATTTCATATTGTTGATTTTGATGGTACATTCAATGTCAACGCTATGAAGAATTTACGCATGGAGTGTAATTTGTAACAGTGATTGAAATTTGGATTAATCTGTATAGTACTTAAGAGCTTTCTTTGGCAGCAAATGTTAAAATAAAGCAGTTTTATTTGTAACTAGCAGTGTTTTAAGAAAATTTTGACCAACAAGAACTTGAAACAAGATCCATAGACTATATCAATTAAAGATTTTTTATGAGAATTCGACCATGTATTTGATCCTTTCTAGTAATATCTAAATTATTGGCTCAGATGTCTCTGATAAGATTTGTTTCTTTCCAAATTGCATAAGGTGCTCCTTCCATGGTATTGCTAATGAAACTGAAGATTTAGCAAGCTATCTTTCTTTTTCCTTTATGCACAAGGTCTTTTATTCTGCCCGTTACTTACTGACAGTTTGAATACCCTGTCAACCAGATATAATATCAATAGTTTTAGGGCCCCTAGTTAGTTGTGTATGCAGTATATATTTCTCTCTGTCTCACAATGACCTATAGGCTTCATTTACGAGAGTGTAACATGTGTTTGTGTGTAGACCAAAGCTACCCCCAAGTGCTTTCGAGTAGGAACAGCTGAACACAAGAATGATTTTTCACATATAAATAATAAATATAAATAGTTGAATGAGAAATTAGATTCACATATCATCTCTGGTCGAATATGGACACTTCATGCCTCCTGTGTGCAGTCTACTAGAATCGGGGCATTGGAGATGACCCCAGACTGCAATCCATAATATAGAGGAAGGCCAGGGAATTGGAACTATATTGCCTATTCTCTACATGTTAAGTAGAACACCAGGGGGTATTTCCCAGCTGTCCCCCATTACTGTTTCCTTTGAGGCTGCAGAAACTTGTCCAAATTCCAAGATATGCATTCCAAGAAACACTAATCTCATACAATTTACTTCCATCTATCAACACGTACATGCCTCTCTGCGAAATCTACATCTTGGGGTGCTTGACAGGATGGGTTATAATCAGAATTCTCACCAAGTTGCTCCAGGCATGATGAGATATATAATATAGTAGAAGTATGAAGTTGTATTATTTTAATTTCTTCTCTTCAACCGTTTGTTTAAGCTTAATCTTTCATGCAGAATAATTTTTTATCCCTTTCTGTTATATTGGTAATTTTTTTCATTTTAAAAATTGTGAGTAATGGACTATACTGAGTGTACCTATAGATCTATGCATGTTGAGAAGTTTACTACAATCATTGTCTGTGAAGGTTTCCTTGTGCATGTTGAGAAGTTTACCACGATCATTGTCTATGAAGGTTTCCATGTTTCTGATTTTCATCAAATATGTTAATCTTCTAGATGGATTATTATACTCTCTCCATTAAGTATGGTGAAGTAGAGAACCTTTTGTTTCCATTTGCTTTAGATTATTCTGTGTAAATTTTAGTTCATTTCAGTGCCACAGGACTATTAAATGTAGATCTTGCTGAATTTTTGTTTATTTAAATTCTTTTTAATGTGAGTGATGTATAATATCAAGTGCACCTATAGATCTATGCACATTGAGTATTATACAACCACCCATCCATACCATTCACTGTGATGCTTTCCTTGTCGTAACAACCCATCCATGTCATTTCCAATTTCAATGAAGTTTCCATGAAATTTGTTTTGTCTTCCAGATGGGTTATTGAATAAATTGTCTCCGTAGAAGTGTGGTGAAGTAGAGAACCTTTTGTTTCCAAATGCTCTAGATTATGTTCTATGGATTTTACTCGATTATATGCCATAGGATTATGAAATGTAGATCTTGCTGAATCATCTTTGATTATTCTGTTGTCAATGTCACTTGCTTTGGACCTCTAGGCTCCAAGGTAGGCTATATACCTACAAAAAGGGTCATGAATCTAGCTGTGGTAAATCATAATATCATGTGATATAATCTGTGTTACCAGATCTGCATGGTGACCAGCTGGATTCAAGTCTGGTTCGAAAAGGATTTGTAATCCAATCTGGTTCCCCTATGGATTTTGGTAGGGGATGGCCATGGAGACTTGGGTTTCATTCAAGACAAACCTAGGTGACCTGAGGAGGATTCAAATGGATCCCAGTGAACCCACAAAGAATCCATCACATTTTTGACAAAATTGTAATCTTAAATAAAAAAATAAAAAAAATCACCTTAAACTTTGACTTGATCACCCTAAAATGAATTTTTAACCCTAATAGTGCCAACTAAAGCATTTCAAACACTAAATTAAACTCATTTTAGTTCATTTTGATTGAAAAAACAAATACCATTGCAAAAGGCTGAACTTTCATTCTTGCTTGTCATTCAACAAAATGAGCTGAAAATTGATTATTAAAGGTGTTCCATATTAGTTGTATTGTTATTACTATGCATGCGCAAGTGTTCATTAGTTTTTGATATTCATAAAAATGAGATTTGAAAGGATCTTGTCTCATGTACAATAGATTAGCCATTAGGCAAACAAAACAAGTACCATGAGATATGGGACAAGCCAAACAACCCATTGAAACAAATCTGAGAAAGGTACAACTATAGCCTAGCTGCCATACACAACAAGAATCAAAAAGTAAGAAATTATAGGGTACCTTGGGGTTCAACCTAGACGATCCAAATGTCTATTAGTTGCCAAGAAGATCATTGAAGATTTTTTTTGAAAAGAGGTAAGTTTTTCTAATTTTCTTTCTACACTTTTGTTTTACAAACATGAAACAAACTCATTTACTATGTTTTTCTTTCATTTTTCAATGAATGCAAAGGTTGGATGAAAGGGAAGCAAATTTTATGGCTTGCTTCACAAATATCTTAGAGCTAAGAGTTAATTAGCACTTATCCAATCCTGCAGCTGAAAATAATTAATTTAGGTGGATTAATGCCTCTGTGTTGGCATCTATATTTATTTAAGGCTTTTGTTAAGTAGTTTGTGTCTTATGGTTGCTTTCAATTTCCTTAAGAAAAATTAAGTTAAACAGTTCCCTTTCTTGTGTATGACTTATCATTTTGTATTATGTGTATTTGGGTAGTTTTTTCTATTGAAAGAGGGGTTAAGTTCCCCTCTCTACATACTTAGGGTAATCTATATGAAAAAATATGAAAGTCTAGGCAAGGGTTGTGAATTGTTTAAAAGATGGTAGACATAATGTGACTTTGGGAAATGCCTTTCGTAGCAGGTTATGTTCAAAATAGGTTTGTTGGAAAGTTTCATTAAAATTTCAATTATATTAGAACAACATTCTATTTGACTACACTCAAATTGGTGATTGAAAAGAAGGCATGGATGCCCATCAAAGCATGATTGAAGAAAAAATCCTATTAGATGTTAACAAAACTTGTACACATAATCTAATAAAGAATTTATGGATGAACTCTCTTGAATTATTTCAAATCATGATTAATGCTCCTCATAGCAAATATTGAATGAATAAGATATGAAGTTTTGTTTAATAAGTACGAGCATAAGATTAGTGGATGAGTTTGAAATATGAATTCCCTATATTTAATAATTATATAATTTTTTTTTTATGATATTGATATCCTAGTATATTGGTCTACAATTACAAGAAGCATTTAGTCATAAGTGTCAAGTGCAAAAATTATTTAGTTTGAAAACTAAGATATTACAAGAATAATGGGCTACACAATAAGGAAAATGAACCATACTGAATAATTCAAGAATATTATTGCCGTTAATATTATGGAGCATTTATCTTTATATGAAGATAGGATGAGCATAAATCGTGCTTAGTGCAATTTTTTAAACATTGGCAGCATATGTCTTTCGAGGTACAAATGTTGTTTTATTAGGATGATGCATATAATTTTATGAAATACATAATTGAACCATACTGAAGTGGGACCCCATTGAGAGCCTTATCTAGGCTTTTGCATTATTGTTACATCATATTACTATTATGATTACACAATGTTTATTGACCTCTTAAGTACAATAATCCCAATAAGGTAAATATTACAAGAACTAAGAAAAGAGTACTATGGTTGTGTTGGTCCAATGGATATAATGTTGACAAATTTTTAAAGTATAATTGTAATCCTCCAAAAGTAGTCTATTGTGGGCAAAAGCACAAACCTCTGTCACACTTTATAAAAGAATTGACCAACAACAATTTTTGTTTTAACTTCGACCACATAAAAGTGGTCTTTATGTTTTGAATTTCAAAATGGTGTAAACTAATGAAATGTAGAACTGTTGATGAAGTTTATTCTCGTAATTTTTAAATTTAAAAAATAAATTGTTTTCATTATGTTTTTTTCAATTTAAGGACAAATTTGGGAATGCTGAAAATTTCAGAAAAGAGTGACTTCATAGGCCATCAAGAAAAAATTTAAAGAAACTTCATTTCTCCCTAATTTTTTTTTCTCCAAATAGGTAACTTCAATATCTACTATATGGAAAAAAAATTCAAATTTTGATGTATATTTTTCTCGTAATAATGTTTTAAAGTCAAACATGCCAGAATTTGACAGTTTTCACGGGCCGTCAACTATTTTCAATTTTTTTAATCATTTTCAAAAAATAAATTGTACCCTTTTGAAGAAGACTATCTCCTCTACTGGACCATATAAGTTTTATTTTTTTTTAATATGTTTTACTAATTATTTTTTAATTTCTAATCAGCCTCTTTTTTAATTTTAACAACCTACTTGCATTATTTTAAAAATAATATATATTAAAACTAATCAAATTATTAAAATATATATATTTGGATTCCCCACTCCGAGCTCTACAAAAGGGTATTTTTCTTTTTTTGAAGAAAAATCATTCTGACTGCAGAAATGCTTTGTTAAAGTTGAAAGTTTCAGAAAATTCTGAAAAATGTTGAGTTGGTTGCCAAATAGGATGCCACCTAGACAGTTTCGACCGATAGAAACCCCGCACATATAATAAGCCAAATTGCAAGCTGATTGTAAAGTTTGAAGGGAAAATTTTAATTTTTTTGGTTTCAACCGAAACCATGTGTGCCACGTATACGCCACATGGTTTCGGTCGAAACATACTCGGCCCAAACTTTTTCGGTCGAAATTAGTTCACTCGAAACTATTTATTTGGCCGAAAGTGTGACACAGGTTTATGCTTTTACCCTTGTATGTTCTTCCTACAACCTAAATACTTTTAGATTATGAAGAAAATAATTCAAATAGGGATTTTGGTCTTGTTGAATATGCATTCACAACCCTACTCAAGCATGATATTGCTAGGATATGTGACATTATAATTTATATCCTCAGTTGATTTATGCGTCTCCATGTTCTTTGGAAAGTGTTCTAGAGGACATGAGGGAAAAATTATTTATTATTTATTTTCTTATGACAAATTGTAATTGCATTCAAAGAGGTGGATCCATTATGGTGATTGTTATAGAGCATCCCAGGAGAATATTCCCTTTGGGTGCCCAACTTCTGGGTGGGGACCACTTTGCAATGCATGTCCTTGCATGTTATGCATGCTCTGCATGATGGGTCACCAAAGTTTGCATGAAGCCATTAGAGATGTTGGAGAGTTACAAAGCACTTAGTATTGACCAATTTTCATTGGCTATGGGTTAGGCGCCCATGTGAAGGCCATGTGATCATTTAATAATTTTCACCGTGTTTTTGGGTTGTCCACTAAGGGGGCGTGATTTTTTCCAAGTGGTTTTGCTTGTTTCTTTGGGATACCATTTGTGGTATTCTCTCCCACAAACTTCTATATATTGGAGCATTGAGATGGTGGTTTGTAATAGCTTGTTTGCAAGTTTTAGAGTAATGAAGTGCTACCAGAATTCAGAGAGGAGTGCTGTATTGGTGTATCTCATTTGAAGATTAATACAAACATTGGATCTCTTTGGGTGTGGAGGTTTTTCGACATGGGTTTCTCCACATATATCTTGTGTCACT
This sequence comes from Sequoiadendron giganteum, assembly GCA_007115665.2. Taxonomy (NCBI): domain Eukaryota; kingdom Viridiplantae; phylum Streptophyta; class Pinopsida; order Cupressales; family Cupressaceae; genus Sequoiadendron; species Sequoiadendron giganteum. The sequence continues at coordinate 485,048,691 of CM021106.1, forward strand.
TGATATTCTCTACTTGTCGTATTGTTGTTTTCCTTTCATGTTTGGAATTGTTAATCACATTATCACTTTATGGTAATCTTGGATACATAATTTCAGATTTGCAAACACATTATTAAGTTCTATTGCTACAAGTTTCACCTTAAATTTCCAACATTTCGTATCAGAGCCAACATTTTTGCTAAGAGAGGGACACCTTTTTTTGAGTGTTGAAGGTTTTTTGGCTGTAGTGGGAGCTTATGCATTGTGGATTTTGTAGATTTGTGAAGAAGATTGAAAACCATGGCTTCTACCTCCCATTTACATATTGAGAAGTTCAATGGCACTGGTTACAAGATGTGGAAGTTGAAGATGGAGGATATCCTTGAAGAGAGATCATTTATTGGCAGTTTATAGTGAAAAGAAACCAAAATCAACATTTGATAAAGATTGGAATAAAATGGACAAGAAGGCATGGGGAACCATTCGGTTGTGTCTTACAAATTTTGTCCTCCTGAATGTTTCAGAAGAATCTACCACAAACAAGTTGTGGAGGAGGATAGGTGAAATCTATCAAACTAAAAGTTGTAGTGTCAAAAAATTTCACCCTTGATGATTTCACACTATGGTTTTCTCCCCGTAAATTTATGAGCCTAATTGACCACATAATTTCCTAAAATTATGCATTCCATAACCCATAACCCATTTGTACAACTTTTCAATAAATTGCAAGCATTGAATAAATGCGTCCAACTCATATGTTGCCCTCAACACTTAGTATCTTGAAAATTAGAGCCACGACCCATACACCCTTGGGCGTAAAGGCCCCCCTTCTTAGCCATGGCCCAATTTTGGGCATCTTGGTGTCAACATTTTAACATTCAAAATTCAAAATTCAAATGGCAGCTTTTAGGATCTAATTTTTAGGAAATTGAATAAATGCTTATAAATACCTAGTCGTTTCACCATTTTGAAACTAGAAGGAAAGAAGGGGAATTTATGAGCAAAGATTATTGTCAAGATCAAGTCAAGAGTAGAATTTCTGTGATTTATTGTAGAAATTCAAGATCCAAGGATCATGTCAAAGTGTATGTGAGTTCATTTTGTCATGTTATAATTATTTTGTGAAGGCTAACCCTTTTTGTAGGTCTCCAAAGCATTCAAGTAATCAAGGCAGCAAGATCCAAGATCTTGAGGTGATGCACATGACTTCAATCCTAGAAGCCATTGAAGGGTGGTAAGTTGTAACACTTAGTAATTTCATTATTCCTTCCTTTCAATTATCCATTTATCATTGACATTTGGCATTGTGGAAGTGGAAACACTTACATGGGGTTTAACTGAGGCAAGCCCCTAAATGGCCCAACATCTTCCCTCTCTTTGAATGTGCAGGTTATAGGTTTGAAGAGGATTGAAGGAAGATTGAAGACAAGTTTTCCATTGTTGCATTAAAACCCCCAAATTTTGTCAAGCCACGAAGATTCACCTACAAAATTATCCGACAACGTTCTGACAACTTTGGAAGAGAAAATAGGAGTTTCGGATTTTCCATTAGAGAATCCCAAAAGTTGAACAGGACACCCTTACAAGGAATTATATGCCCCTTGGAAACTATGTCCTCCTATAGTGGCTAAATCCTATTTTTTAGTGCAAGTACACAGTCCTTTGCACTTCCCAAATCTACCTACAAACTATTGTTTCAATCTATGCATTGTCAGGATCTTGCAATTTATATATTAGGGCATGTAGCTCAATTAGTTTTGTTAAGGAAAATCAATTCCATTCCATTTCCAAGGCCCTAAGAATGCAAATCTAGGTCTGATTGACTCACTTTTATGGTTGAAAGTCAATCTATTCACCTTGTTGATTTTCATCCTAATGTATCTTTGAAAAAGGAAGAAATTGATCTTAGGGTTTATACATTGAACTTTAGGATCACCTTTTTTATGTTACATTTTGGTGAACCCAAGGTTTTGACATTATAAACCTTTTGAAATTGAAAGTCTTTCAAACCCTAGATCTAGGTTTTTGCATTGCATTGTTTGTATTTCTCATTTAGGGTCTCATTTTTGCATCATAATAGTATACAAATTTATTTATTTTGCATCACAAAGTGTATCATAGCTTGCATTAGGGTTTATTTCAGTCATTTAGGTCAAATATGCATTCAAATTGCATTCATCAAGTCACTAATTGTTCATTGCATTCTAACATGCTCCCCCATCTAGGATTGAACATGTGAGAGCATCTATCTGGAACAAGTGCGCCCATAATAATATTGAAAAGAATAAGAGTGGCATTATTAGTAGGTTGACATAAGCTCAAAGGCCCACCTAACCCTCAATCAAATCAATTTGTTCCACCCTCAATACTCAAAGAAGGTTTTGACCACCTTAGGGAGTATCATAGATAACCTGTGGTCCATGAATGAGCACCCTAAGGATGTGCCATAAATCCTCTAAGGTGATGGTGGCCTCACTAGTAGGAAAAAAAAATGAAGATGTCTTAGAATTCCATCACTCCATGACAACAGTGATCAAGGCATAATGGGCTCAAATCTCTGGCATGTACAAAACATGGAACATGCCCAAATCATGGAAAAAGATAATCTCCTTTAGATTGAAAGAATACATCCACTTTAAGATGGCCAGTCTATGCTCTCAAGAGCTAAGTGGCTCTAAGTCAGCCTACATGCACAAAGCACACAACACCAAGTTTCAAAAATCTAGCAGAACAACCTAAGTCAAAAGGCAAAAAAAAACAAAAGTGCCCAATTGTCAGGGTACAAAAGCACAATCTTATTGATAAAGTACAACTTTAATGAAAAAGCATACACTATAAGGAAAGCACAAAAGAACTGGGTTTTTACAAAAGTGAAAGACAATAGCGCTAATATTTACAATAGTGCGGACAAGGTTCAAGAAAACTGCACCTTTGCAAAGAATCCCCTCTTTGGTATAAAAGTGTGGTGTTAGTTACAAAGTGCACTAAAACAAAGTTCAACACTTTTGTTTTCCTAAATTCTAAGCTAAATTTTATACATGAAAATACATGCCAAGAAGGTTTTCAAAGTATGTACTTGACCACCTAAACTAGGAGGGCACTGGAAGTCACAAACTCGATCAGCTCAGTGTTTGGTGCGAATAACAAACTCCATCATCACAAGGTCTCCACAACAACTCAACAAGGGAATCTCTCAAGAGGTCAAGTTTTCTCAAGCAATGTGTGCAAATGAGATGAGAATTTCTTCAAATGATCATATATACCCTCCTAAACCTAGGGTTTTGACCCTAAAACTCATTTTTCTAGCCTTTTATGCACCCAAGTCAGTAAGTGAGCCTTTCTAGGACTTATTTTTATCCTCTATGCAACAAAACCACTCCCGTCACCATATTGTGATATCGACCCGAAAGTTGTTTTGCTCGATCTCTCAAGGGGGAAACATACCAACATTCCTTCATTCACTAGGACATAGTGGGGCATAAAAAAATTAGTTTTTTTTTTAAATTTTGATCTAAGAAGTATCAATTCTTTGAAGTAACATAGAAGGTACCTTGCTTCAAAGAGGGGCAAAACGTAGACACTTGAAAATGTCTTGAGTATATCACACATCCTGATTCCACTTACTAACACCATTTCTAGCATAATTCGCCTAATTCCTCTATTTAATTAGATAATATCCAATTATATATTCAAATTCATTTTATTCTCCTATTAATTGAATAATTAAGGTTATTTGATTAATTCATCATAACTCATCATTTTCTTCCATTTTGATTAAATAATGCAACATTATTTAATTAAATGCTAAGAATCCCACTTGATTAAATAATTCCTAATTATGAGGTGAGGGGTCTAGCTCGATTGGGTAAAGCATCCTATTGCAGACAAGAGGCCATGAGGTCTAGTCTCCCCCCAAACTCATGGTACTAGGGGGCGTGTCACACCAACATCATCGATCACATGAAATTTTTTTACCACGTGCACTGTAGTTTATAGGGGGCTACTCGATACTTGTAGTCTAAAAAAAATCCTTATTATTTAATTAAAGGTCTTATCCAACTTGCACAATTAAATGATTTTTGAATTAATTGTTTAATTAACTCATTTTCTTCCAACCCTCCAACTTGCATAAATAATTTTTCACATGGAATATTCCCTTTTCGAATTTGAATTCTTCCCTCCAACTCAAAATGTCTCCAATATGATTCCTAAAATCAAGGGATATTGTTGAGTCTCTCATGTATTGTGAACCCTTGATCTAATCCTTGATCCATGCCTCATGGATTTTATCAACCACTGATCAGTCATTGATCCATGTATTCATCCTCAATTCAATTCCATCCATCAATTAGTATTTTGAATCATGGCCATTGATCAATATCTCAAAAATCTATAAATACCAAGCCAATTTCATATCAATTCAACACATATCCTTATGCAAAGTTACTCTCTCAAATCTATAACTCATCTTTGAGAAATTTGAGAGATTTTTGTGTGAATCAACCTTCATCAATCATCTTCAAGATTTTGCAAACAACATGGATTAGGCAAATTTGCACAATCCACATCCCATATTGGATTGGAGGTTTGCTAGTTATTTGTTTCGATTGTCTAAGAATTTAGATTGTTTTAATGATATTTGGATGTTAACTAAATTTTATTAGAGTATTGATTTCAATTGATCTATATCTTGTTTGATTGGTTTCATTTCATGTTATTTGATCAACTAAATTCATATACTTACAATTACTAACATTATAATTTATGATTAATGATAAGCTTAATATTAATCTCACTCGATATTAATTTTAATATTACATTTAACAATGTCATTAAACATATTAATATTAATACTTTTCTTAATATCACTATTATTTTATTCTTATTCTTATTATTATTATTAATATTAATATTACTCTTATTGTTATTAAATTTACAAGCATCCATATTTATATTAAATTTACAAGCATTCATATTTATATTATTGTTAACCATATTTCCTAGTATAATTCTAAATTTATTCTCTTGATATAAAATTATCAATGTAAAACTTAAGATTAATGCCTAAGATGACATTACTATTAACTTAAATTAGAAATATGTATTTATATATTTTTTATTATATATATTTTTTTAAAAAATTGATAAATCAAAAGTTTCTACTCTTACTCCCAAATGTTATAATAGCATACTACCCAATCATTATTAAGCAAAGAAAACAATATCCCTAACCACACAAACTAGGCTTCAAATGCATATATCCTCGAACATATCCACATCTACTTTTATTTTGCATATGCATAACATGACCACCATGACCATCTAGTTTATTAGATAAACTAGGGAGGTTTATCAGATTTACTAGTTTATCTATTTATTTATTTTCTAAGCCACTCTATGACTTACAAGAGTCATTAAGTTTAGATTTAATTCCAACCAACTTCACAAGGATAATGAATTTTGTAACAAGGATATATCGAATGAATTCATAGTTAGTTTTGTGTATATTCCATAAACTACTTGCATGACATATTTGATCGCATTCCCATATTTTTGATATTAAAAGAACCAAAACTAGGGTGTTATCCCTTTTAAAACAAATCCCACAGGCTTACCAACAATAGAGTAACAGTGACAACAAATACACAGCCGACAAAATGAACTATGCTCCCAAACCACCAGTATCAAAAACCACAGTTATAGCCAAAACAAAGCCAATATGTTGTATTCCCATGTTAATGTTAGTAAAAGGCATAATGCTCATCTTAAACTAAGGTAGAATAGATTTATGCCATTCAAATTTTATTTATTTCTATCTACTAACAATAAAGGAGACTTATATTTCTCTTTCAAAATTATATATATCTATAAGCTTAGTGAACCAAAATACTTACATATTTACAAATAGATTTATATTTCCCTCAAACATCAATATATAGAGTTTAATAAATGGAATGCATGAACAAAATGTATTTTGAACAAACATACTCACAACCTATATAAAAAAAACAATATATCCCTCTAACACACAAATGCATAAAATTTATAGGGAGGTTGCATAAAACTTGAAAACAAAATATTATATCCCATTTAACGAAACAATACATGGAGCTTTATAACAATATAATATTTTCTCTTTTCAACCACAAATACATATTTTCTTCTCTTTTTTTAAACAATAAAACCAATACATAAAGCTTTTAAAAATCTCAATACAAGATGCAATAATTCACTACTATGGTATCTTGTTGGTATATAGTTGTCATTGATGTCAAAAGTGCAAATCATGCAAGGGAGATTGTTGGCTTGATGACAAAGGATAAATGTGAGAGTAGTGGATTTGATGGCAAATCAGGGGGCAGATTTGATATGAGTTTTTTGAGAGCATTCAATGTGCTTCGCAAGTCCAAAAAGTGAAGGATGCATCCAAGAATGCATTATTTTTCTCTTGGGTGATATTAGGGTTTACAGATACACCGTAATGCATTTGTAGTCATGGAATCTTCAAAATGTTCTATTTCGACGGTGACTTGTGTTTGGCAAAAAATGGGTTTTTACTTAAGTCGTTGGCTTCCAAGTTTTTCTAACTTATGTTGTGGGGTTCTAGAGTTTCATAACCTCTTGACTTAGCAACTTAGTGAATGGAGTGATAAGGCATAAGAAGGGATTTATCGGCGAGAGTGAATGGTGTCAATGAGTCATAGGTTTCCAAAACTTCATAACCCCCGACTTGTGGTTCTAATGTTCTAGTCTTTCATGATTGTGCGATGTTGTAAGAAGGGATTTATCGGCAAGAGTGAAGTCAATGACGTTGGTGGACAATGATGTTTGGTGACATCAGAAGGTGTATACGCGACAATTTCTCGCATACCCCGCTAAGAATTCAGTCGGGCTTGATCAAGACCCACGAGGCTAGCGGGGAACGGTGGAGATCAATCCATGATGGATAAATGATGATCATTGATGTAGATGGTGGGACCAGATGAAGCATGAAGCTACAAAAGAAGGTGTATGATCAACAAGTATAATCAAGAAGAATTGGTAGTGCCTGCTAAGCCCGTGGCACTTATGGTGGGACCTGTTCATGCCCAGTAGGGAGAGCGGGGAAAGAATTAGATTGTCTGATAGGCAATCCAACAGAGATCACTGAATATCATCAGAGCATGACGATTGTGGATTGTGACGAAGGCCAACAAGTGGCAAAGAGCGATTGCTTGATAGAACAACTCAACCCATTGTTGTGAGTTGTGTGGGGATGATGTGGATGACAAATGGCAACAACTCGCCAGCCCCACAAAGTTTGTGTGGGCCCATTGTTAGAGCTCGCAGGGATAGTGGGATTTGGATGTGTGTCTTGGCAGACCCCACGTATGGAAAGCAGTGTATGAAGGAGATCGGTGATGCATGATTAAAGGTGACTAATCTAATGGTGATGTTTTAAACATGTCAAGATGAATGGAGGATCATAGGAATCAGGGCGTGAAAGAAAATATTGATGACCAAAATTCAAAAGAAGAGATCTACAATGGCTCGACATTGTGAATGAGGGTTTTAATTGGTAATCGACTTAGATGAAAGAATTAGTTGGTCCAACTGCATTGATGATCTATGTTGGTGAAGATTTGATCGACAATGCGACGACACATCCTACAAAGGAGATGAAGATTAGAATCAGATCGAATTGACAGAATAATACATTTAATACATATCTAATTCTAGGGTTCCATGGGTTGCCATTCTTAGAAAATTCTCTTTATCCAAATTAAATTTTGTGAGGATTTATGCAAAGGTTATGTAATGAATGTTTTTGGAAAACCCTAATAGGTGATTGAAATTGAATCCAATCATATTGACAAGAAAATGCAAATAATGCATTCAGCTCTGGCGCCCAACAGAATAGCCAATTTGGGAAAAATTCTTTGCACCCAAATTTAATGTTGTAGGGCTCAAGATGGATTCATAACTTGCTGAAGAAGATAGCAAGAGTGAAAAACCCTAACTAAGATTTCAATATAAAAGAGTTGGAAAAGAGAAAAATAACATTGAGAGAGGGTGAATGTGAGAAGATAAAGGGGACTACAAGTTGAAGTAGGTTACTATAACATAAAGTAGAAAATTTTAATATACATGAATCTAATTACAGTGGTGTGAGAGTGAATAGAGAGAGATGTGTAATGTATTGAATTGATGCATTATAGGTTTTGCAGAACCAATTTTATGCATACTTAAAAGTGTAAATCTTTAGAGGTTGTAGCCTCATTGTACTGAGTTGGAGCTCCTAAAATAGGGTGTAGCAACATCCTTGAAGTTGTAGCTTCTAAACAAGAAGTTGAAGCTTCCTTAGAGTTGTAGCTCTTAAAATTATAACTGAAATTCATTTCTTGCGAGGCTCAATTAGGATAGTAGATCCTAGCAACATTTCTCATTGTGGTTTTTCCCATCTTGGGTTTTCCATGTACATATGGTGTTATGTGTTGATATCTTTTGTGCTTGTGAGTATTATATCTATTCATGCTTTGAACTACACATTTGAGTTTTAAGTTTAAATATGTGAAAGGTCTTTTTGAATTAAAAGTTTTAGTATCTAGTGATTCACCCCCCCTCTCAGTAGATCATTGTGTTCTAACAATAGGTATCAGATCCCTAGGTACCCTAGGAGAAGCTTAATCAACTCAGGTAGATATTGGATAGGTGAACACAATGACATGTTAGGAAGGCTCAAGCAAGCCACCTAGATTTGATGGAACAAACTATGCTAAGTAGATCTCATTATTTGAAGGATACTTAGGTTTTCTAGGAACTAAAGTTTGGATGTCTATCAAGGTTAAATGTACTATTCCTACTGATCCTGTAGGAAAGAAGGATTATGAGAGAAATAAGAAAGCTTGGTTTGCCATTATGAACAATTTTTCTGACTTTGTGCATGGAAAAGTTATGCATTGTAAAACTGCTTATGATGTCTAGGAAAAATTGAAGAAGATTTGTGAAGGTGACACTAAAGTGAAGTTGGAAAAGTTACAAGTGTTGAGAGAAAAATTTGAAGGCTTGAAGATGAATGAAGAAGAGAAGATTGCATACTATCTTCAGAGAGTTGATGATGTGGTAAATGCCATTAAAGGATATGGTGTAGAACTGAAAGAAGAAGATGACATGCTGAAAGTTCTCAGGTTTATGACAACTAAATATGGTTCCAAGATTTCTACTATCAAGGAAGGAAGAGAAATCAATAAACTTTCTCTTAATGAGGTGCATGGCATAATTACAACATATGAGATGAGAATGCTATATGTTGAGCCATCTAGGAGAGAAGCTACATTTAAGGTTGTCAAGAAAGAAAAGGATAAAGCAAAAAAGAAGGACAAAGTTGCAATCACTACTTCTGACATTGAAGAAACTGATGATGAAGAAGAAAAATTTATAAGGAGACTAAGGAGAGGATCCAGAAAATATAAAGGTAAGCTGCCCTTCAAATGCTTTAATTGTGGTAGAGTAGGCCATTTTGCCTCTAAATGTCTATATGATAAAGTGGATAAATCTAAACAAGAAGGAGATGGTAAAAAGAAGAAAGAGTTTTATCCTAAAAGAAGGAATTATGGGAAGAAGAAGAAGAGTCTATACATTCAAGAAGATAGTGATTCTTATGATGCTAGTGATAGTAGATGAGGATCAAGATCAAGCTTTAGTTGTGAGAGAAAGTGATAAATAATTTCTCTTCATGGAAATTGCAAATCAGGATCAAAAGGATGAACAAGTTAAGGACTCATGTGAAGAAGAGGAAGTGGTTGTTGATCTTGAGGGAGAATTAATTAGTGCTCTTGAAGACCTTGATAAGTTAAGAGATACATATGCTGATCTTAAGATAGAAAACAATAAATTGAAAAAGAATTCTCAAAAGGAGAATGTTAAGCTAACTCAAGAACTTGAGGAATCAAATAAACTGGTGGTAAATCTGAAATTGCAAGTGGAGGAAGCTAAAAGAGGTGAAGTAATGAAGTCTAAACTAGAATTTGAAATGGAGAGATGCATGAAGTTAGAAGCAAAAGTAGTTGCTCTTAGAAAATAATTGGAGAAAGCTAAGGAGTAGATCAATAAGGGTTTGAAACTAAAAGGGGGTACTAATCAATAAGGATAAATCAAGCTTGGGTTTGAAACTAGCCAATAAGGAGAAATCAAGCTTGGGATTAGAAAAAGGGAAAAGTTCTTTTGTTGACGCCTCTGCTAAGCTCTATGAAATATTTAGAGAAGAAGAAAAATCAGTCCTTAGTGGTGAAAAATTTGACAAAGGAGGAGCCTTTGAAAGTGAAAAGAAGTCAGCTATGGTTGAGAAATCTGAAAGAGAAGAAGTTAGGTGAAGACAAGAAAGTTAACATGAGACTCCCTGATCAACAAAAGAAGAAGTAAAATACTAAGAAAACAAACAATGATGGATTCACAAGAGTGCACTATCCAAGGAGGCTTAAACAAAGAAGATCTCCTCATGCAACCACAAGAAACACCATGACCAGGTACTCATCATAATTTAATGGGAATTGCTGTACTTGTAACAATTTTGGTCATAGGGCTAGAGAATGTAAAGTCATTCCAAGGAGGAACACAAATTTTGTAAGATAAAATTTATTTGCTCCTTTGATTGACATGAATGTAGTATGTTATAATTGCAAAAAAATTGGTCATATAGCTAGAAATTATAGAACAAAATTTGTAAGACAAAATTCTCATTCTGAGAAGAAGAAAAACATACTCCCAAAGTTGAAAAGGAAAATGAAGTCTCTGAAAAAAAGGAAGAAAAAGTTGAAAATAAGCCTAAGAAGGTATGGAAGGAGAAAGAGCATATTTCTGCTCAATCCATGATTGCTCAAACAACACTACATGTAAAGGAACACGATTTATGGGTAATTGATAGTGGCTACTCCAAGCACATGACTGGAGATAAAAATAAATTCATTAAAATTGAAATGAGAAAAGGAGGATCAATAAGTCTAGGTGATAATACTGCTATCAAGATTTGTGGTAAAGGAATTTTGAGCATATGCGGGAAGAACAAAACTAAAGATGTGCTCTATGTTGAAGGTGTGAAACATAATATTCTTAGTGTCATCCAGAAGTGTGATACTGGATACAAAGTATTTAATTCCAAAGGCTGCAAGATAAGAAAGAATGGTAAAACAATTGCTCAAGGTGTGAGGACCGATAGTGATCTATACAATCTCAGTGATGTACAAGGCCAAACATGTATAATTAGCCAAGCATATGAGAGTTGGTTGTGGAATGGAAGACTGATACATGTAAAATTTGACAATTTAGTAAAGAGAAGCTCAAAAGGTCTAGTAAGGAATATGCCTAAGATTACAAAGCTTGAAAATACAATCTGCCAAGGATGCCAGTAGGGAAAGTAAAAAAAGTTTAAGTTTCCTACAAAGGATTATTCAACTACAAAGCCCTTGGAGATAATTCATACTAATTTGTGTGGTCCTACAAGGACAAGAGAGCCACTTGGTGAGAGGTACTTTATGCTGTAAATTGATGACTACACTATAATGGTATGGGTCACATTTCTAAAGGAGAAAGCAAAAGCATTTGAGAAGTTCAAGCTTTTTAGAAAATTGGTAGAAAAGGAGTCTAGAAGGAAAATTAAATGTCTCAGGTCAGAGAGAGGTGGAGAATTTACGTCGTGAATTCAAGGAGTATTGTGAAGATCATAGAATCAAGCGACAATATTCTGCCCCAAGAACTTCACAACATAATGGTGTGGTGGAACGAAGAAATAGAATTGTGAAAGATATGACTAGAGCAATTTTAAATAAGGCCAATGTAGTAGATAATTTTTGGAAGGAAGTTGTACATACAATACATATTCAGAATAAAGTTCTTATAAGACCTAATAGTGGCATGACTCCATATGAATTATGGTTTGGAAGGCCTATATCTATCAAGAATTTTAAGGTGTTTGGTAGAAAATGCTACATTAAGCGTGAAGATGACAACTTGGGAAGATTTGACTCAAGATGTGATGAAGGGATATTCTTAGGATACTCCAATCAAAGCAAAGCCTACATGTGTTATAATAAGATATTGCACAAGATTGTGGAGAGTATAAATGTCAAGGTGGATGAAAATGCAAATCAAGATAAGTCTAACAAAAATAACCTTGAAATTGAATCAGAAGATGATGACATAGGTGCAGTAGCTAAAGAAGAAGATGAAAAAGAAGAGAAGATTGAAGAAGTGGTTGAATGAGCACCTGCAAAATATGTGCAAAAAGATCATCCTACATATAAAATAATTGGTGATAAGAATAAAGGTGTGCAAACTAGAAGAATACTTGCAAAGAACAAGGAACAACTGAACTTTTCACTCTTATCCTAGATTGAACCAAAAAGTTTTGATGAGGATAGTAAGGATGAGATATGGATACAAGCAATGGAAGAGGAACTTGATCATATTGATAAGAACAAAACATGGGAATCGGTTCCTAGACCATCAAGCAAGAATATAATTGGCACCAAATGGGTATTTAGAAATAAGCCGAATGAAGATGAAGCTGTGGTAAAAAAAAAGCAAGGTTAGTGTGCAAAGGATATGCACAAGTAGAAGGGATTGATTTTGAAGAAACATTTTCCCCTATTGTAATGTTAGAAGCAATAAGAATGTTCCTTGCATTCTTAGTCTACAAAGGATTTAAATTTTATCAAATGGATGTCAAATCTACATTCTTGAATGGAAACCTAGAAGAGGAAGTATACATTGAGCAACTAGAAGGCTTTCAGCTATCAGAAGATGATGGTTATGTCTACAGATTGAGAAAATCATTGTATGGTCTAAAGCAATCCCTAAGGGAATGGTATTCAAGACTAGATCAATATCTACAACAACAAGGATTCAAGAAAGGTTGTGCTGATAACAATCTGTATCTCAATATGAAGGTAAACATACGATCATTGTTGTAGTATATGTAGATATTATATTTGGTGCTAGCAGTGATAAAATGTGCAAAATATTTACTACAAACATGCAAGATGAGTTTGAAATGTCCATGCTAGGAGAACTCAGATTTTTTCTTGTTTTGCAAATTACACAAACTGATAAAGGTATATTCATATCTCAAACCAAGTATGCAAAAGAAATGATTAATAAGTTTGGCATGGAGGATTGTAGACCAGTTAGTACTCCCATGATTATTGGCTGCAAGTTGAGAAAATCAAATGAATCACCTGATGCAAATCAGACTTTGTATAGATCAATGATTGGATGTCTGTTATGCTTGACTACATCCAGGTTAGATATAATGCAAGCAATTTGTATGGTAGCAAGGTTTCAGGCTGCCCCAAAGGAATCTCACATCCATGTAGTGAATTTTTTTTTTAAATACATCAAAAGAACTGCTAACTATGAGCTATGGTATCCTAAGTGCAAATATTTCTCATTGGTATCATATACAGATGCAGATTGGGTAGGAAGTGTAGATGACAAGAAGTGTACCAGTGGTGGAGCATTCTTTTTGGGGAATAAATTGGTTTCCTAGATGCGCAAAAAGCAAGATTCCGTCACTCTTTCTACTATAAAAGCGGAATATGTTGTTGCAGCTGCATTTTGTATGTATAGGTCTTGTGGATGAAACAAACGTTAAAACACATCAAAGTGGAATACAAAGAGCCTATCTCTATTCTTTGTGATAATTATAGTGCCATTAACATATCAAAGAATCCAATGATGCACTCCAAAACCAAGCATATATCAATCAAGTATCACTTCATTAGAGAGAAGGTTGCAAATAAAGAAGTCAGCATGGAGTATGCTCCAACAAAGGAACAAGTGGTTGACATGTTTACAAAGCCTCTTCCTATAGAGAAGTTTGAATACTTGAGGCAAAAGTTGGGAGTAGTTTCTCCCACCTCTTATCACTAACCATTAGTGATAGGGCATATATCCAGGGAGAGCTTCATCGATCATTTATTTAACCCTGGTTATGCATAATGTGATCAAGTCAGGTAAAATCTTGTTTTGTAAATTTCTAATGACTTGATGGTTGCATAAATTGTCAAATTTCAGCATTTCCTCAGGGGGAGTGTACCCTTTTCCATTGATGTCAAAGGGGGAGAAAATCTAAATGTGGAGAAATGTGAAGCACGCTAAGAAGAGAAGAGATATATGTCATAGGGGGAGTTGTTATGTTGTTGTGTGAATAATCAATTTGGTACAAAATGTTTGTGTCATATCTTGTATGAGCTTTGAGTTTTTCCATCAATGACAAAGGGGGAGATTGTTGGTATATAATTTTCATTGATGTCAAAAGTGAAAATCATGTAAGGGAGATTGTTGGCATGATGACAAAGGATAAATGTGAGATCAATGGATTTGATGGAAAATCAAGTGATAGATTTGATATGGGTTTTTCGAGAGCATTCTAGTGATGTGCTCTATAGGTCCAGAAAGTGAAGGATGCATCTAAGAATGCATTATTTCTAATCTCGAGTGATATTAGGGTTTATAGATAAACCCTAATGCTTTTGCAGTCATGGTATCCATAAAATGTTTTATTTCAATGCTGACTTATGTTTGGCAAAAACTGGTTTGTTACTTAAGTCATTGGGTTCCAAGTTTTTCTAACTTATATCACGAGGTTCTAGAGTTTCATAACCTCATGACTTAGCAACTTAGTGAATGGAGCGATAAGGTGTAAGAAGGGCTTTATCGATGAGAGTGAATGGTGTCGACAAGTTGCGGGTTTCCAAAACTTCATAACTCCCAACTTGGGGTTCTAATGTTCTAGTCTTCCATGATTGTGTGATGTTGTAAGTAGGGAATTATCAACTAGAGTGAATTCAATGGTGTTGGTGAACAATGATGTTTGGTGACATCAGAAGGTGTATATGTGGCAATTTCTCGCATACCCCACTGAGAATTCAGTGGGGTTCGATCAAGACCCATGGGGCTAGTGGGGAAGGGTGGAGATTAATCCACAGTGGATAAATGATGATTGTTGATGTAGATGGTGGGGCCAGATGAAGAATGAAGCTACATAAGAAGGTATATGATTAATGGCTGCGATCAAGAATATTTGACGGTGCCCACTAAGTTCATGACACTTGTGGTGGGACCCGTTCATACCCAGTGGGGAGAGCGGGGAATGACTTAGATTATCAGATAGGCAATCCAACAGAGATCATTGAATATCATTAGAGGATGATGATTATGGATCATGAAAAAGGCCAATAGGTGGCAAAGAGCGGTTGCTTGACATACCAAATCACATAATTGTTGTGAGTTGTGTGGGGATGATGTGGACAAAAAAATGCAGTATCCCACTAGCCCCATAAAGTTTGTGTGGGCCCGTTGTTAGAGCTTATAGGGATAGCGGGCTTTGGATGCGTGTCTTGGTGGACCCCGTGTATGGTAAGTGGTGTATGAAGGATATTGACAATGCATGATTAAAGGTGACTAATTTGACGGTGATGTTTTAAACATGCCAAGATGAATGGAGGATCATGGGATCAGGGCATGAAAGAAAAGATCAACGACCAGAATTCAAAAGTAGAGATCTGTAATGGATCGACAGTGTGAATGAGGGTTTTGACTGGTAATTGACATAGAGGAAATAATTAATTGTTCCAACTGCATCTGTGGCCTATGTTGGTGAATATTTGAGTGGAAATGTGGTGACATAGTTTTCAAAGGAGATGAAGATCAAAATCAGATCGAATGGATAGAAGACCGAATTTAATACATATCTAATTCTAGGGTTTGATGGGTTGCTATTCTTAGTAAATTATTTGTATTTGAATTAAATTTTGTGAGGCTCAATGTAGGGGTTGTGTAATGAAGGTTTCTAGAAAACCCTAACAAGTGATGGAAATTGAATCTGATCATATTGACAAGAAAATGTAGTTAATGCATTTAGCTATGGTGCCTGACGAAAGAGCCAATTTGGGAAAAATTCTCTACACCCAAATTTAATGTTGTAGGGCTCGAGATGGATTCGTAACTTGCTAAAGAAGACAAAAAGAGTAAAAAATCCTAACTGAGATTTTGATATAAAAGAGCTAGAAAAGAGAAAATAAACAGTGAGATAGGGTGAATGTGAGAAGATAAGGGGTCTTCAAGTTGAAGCAAGTCACTATAACAGAAAGTAGAAAATTTGAATATACATGAATTTGATTACAATGGTGTGAGAGTGAATAGAGAGAGAAGTGTAATGTACTGAATTGATGCATTATAGGTTTTTCAAAACCATTTTTATGCATACTTGAAAGTGTAAATCTTTAGAGTTTGTAGCCTTATTGTACTAATTTGTAGTTCACATTAGTGATAGTTATCTCCTTGGAGTTGTAGCTCCTAAAATAGGGTGTAGCAACATCCTTGAAGTTGTAGCTTCTAAATAGGAAGTTGAAGCTTCCTTAGAGTTGTAGCTTAAAATTGTAATTGGAATTCATTGCTTGTGAGGCTGGATTAGGATAGTAGATCCTAAAATAATTTCTCATTGTGGTTTTTCCCATATTGGGTTTTCCAAGTACATATGGTGTTATGTATTGATATCTTTTGTGCTTGTGAGTATTATATCTATTCATGCTTTGAACTGCACATTTGAGTTTTAAGTTTAAATTTGCGAAAATTCTTTTTGAATTATAGTATCTAATGATTCACCCCCCTCTCAGAAGATCATTGTGTTCTAACATGTCTAAGGTAGGAAAATCTAGAATTCTCTTAGAACACATTTTATTTAGCTGCACATGTATATCTCTAATATATGTTTCTCTATTTTTTTTAGTTAGATCAATAAGAATATATATATATATATATATATATATATATGCAACATAAATTTCTACCTAAATAACAAGATATAATTTTTACAAGGGGTTTCTCACCCATTACATCAATAGAAACCCAAAATCCATTAAAAGTGGGTTTGTACATTTATCTCCCAAACCAATATGCATCAAGTGGAGATGAATAAGACTAATTCTACATGCTCCAAAATTATTCTAAAAAACTTGTGCAACAAAATATGATTATCCCATGGCCTAGGTAAAGCTCATCACCTAACCTAGAGTTGAAGAAATCCACTTCTAAGCTATAAGATATCCAATGAAACTAGGTATAAACAAGAAGTCTGCACAACATGAAACAAGGAATAAATTCTCACACACATGTAGAAAACCCAACCCAAGGGTTTAAAAACAAATGAACCTTCACAAGGTCCTCATAGGGAGTGACTAGGGGACACTCAACAAAGGGGTATTATTAGAGTAATAAACATAAAAATCTCCATTCACATGCTCCTCTATAAAAATCCATGTCACAACAACTCCAATTCACCCATACACCAAATTTCATAACATATTGGGCATTCATACCCATACTACTCTCCATGAAAGAGGCTACCCTAATGAAGATTCTCCCTTTCTCTATCCCTTTGAATAGCTCTCAAATTGTGAGAAAATATTTCCAACACAATTCATCCCACGTAACAACTCAAACAAATATCAAGAATAATATTTCAAAAAATATTCACATACATTTAACACCATTTTTAAATGACAAAAGGGCTTGAAGCCTACCTTATTAAGAAATTTTTCAAAGCAATAGTTGTTGTGGGAGAGAACCGAGATTTTTTCTCCAACTCCTCCAAATATCCCAAAATATAAAATCCCCACAATCCTTACAAAGGTGTCTCACACATGTGTGAACACATTGTGGGCTTACATGAAAACCTCATAAATGATCTTGGAGGAGTGGGAATGGGATGCGGCAAGTCTCCATCCTATTTCCCAAAAACACTCATTAATACTTATTAAGTCCTCCAAAAAGGTGCCATATCTAGGGATCTTATCAAGTTTTTAGGCTAAAAAGGTACCCAACTCATAGGTACCTATCCTAGGACCCTAGAATCCATGAAAATATTTAAAAAAGTTATTTTTCAACTCCTTAAAAAGACCAAAAAGGGTAAATATGAGTTTGGCCATCAAGGATACCAACTCACATCCTAGTGGATAAAGACAAAATAAAAATTACATAAATAAACATCCACAATACCACATCACAAAATTACACTTTACATTTACAAGACTATAGTCCATCAAAATGGGCTATAGTCTAGTTTGACATAGTAATTTATTTTGGGTTCCTATGAATTCCTTTGATTCCATTTTCCATGGAAAATGTGCTTGCACACTTCATTCACATGTTAATCCATCTAATTACGATATATAACCAAATAAACTAAATAAAATACTCACATTTGTTGGAGTTGATAGTGAATCCCACATCTCCTAGAAATCACTTGCAACCAAAACACCTATCACAAATGAGAGATCAAAGCAACTAATTTTCTATG
The DNA here is from genome assembly GCA_007115665.2 of Sequoiadendron giganteum. Lineage (NCBI taxonomy): Eukaryota > Viridiplantae > Streptophyta > Pinopsida > Cupressales > Cupressaceae > Sequoiadendron > Sequoiadendron giganteum. Next base: position 485,067,004 of record CM021106.1, read on the forward strand.
CAACCAGGAGAGAAAATATTGATCCATAAAAGCATTAGATATGATTTCTATATTGAATAATGAATACCTACAACTAATTACAATGAAGGACCAGTCTTCAAAAAATGAAAAGATAAAATTTAGATGAGAATTTGATTAGATTGTGACAATTTTCTTAATCTCATACAACGAGACAAATTAACTTATAAATAGACCAATATAATAATAAAAAAACACTCCTAATTTTAGCTTAAGTGAATAAATTAATAAGGGACCTAATAATTAATTAATGATTAATTAATTATCAAGTGATGTCCTAATTACTCCAACACCCCTGTTAAGATCAACTTAGGGAGAAGCTAAAAAACTCTGATGAAGAATGTAATGATGGATGCATGGATGGGTTCTAGTTATAAGGCTTGATGAGGTACCCATGTAAAAACAAATGAAATATTTCATAACCAGAGAAAAGGAAAATCTCACATGGTAAAAACTCCTCTCTAAAGGAGAGAAAATGAAGTAACTACATTAATGAAGGAAGGATAGAAGGAGAAATTAATGTGACCCCTCAAGGACTTCTTCTATCACACAAGTGCAATAGATGTCTCCCTAGTAGGAGAGAGAAAATAAGGATAAGAATACCCCCATAAAGAAGTAGCTCATGTACCAATGATGAATGTTTAAAGATAGAACACAATCCATTGCTTGCAAACAACATTTTTCCCCTTAGAAAGAAATAGATCCAGTGATGATTGAAGAATCCAATCCAATAAGATGGGTGAATTAGGAATCCAAATCAAAATGATGTGCAGCTCTAAAAATTTCTCAAGTGTCCACATGTTGAAAAGAGATGATGCCAATCTATATTAAACCTATGAAGATTGATGTAGAACAAGCTCCAAAGATGATGAAGATGATGGTTCGCTAACAATGATGATGTAGTTATCAAAAAAGAGGAGATGAATTTCCTCATAGTAATCCTCCAAATCTATATTTTGAGACACTAAAAACAAGGATGATATGTATGCAAGATACGTATCCCAAGTAGCTATGTTTGGAAGAAGATGGATGTCCTGCTACATTGAACCAATAGGGGAAAAATATATGGTGATGCCAAGATGATCCTAAACAATATAAGATGGTGATGTAGTCTCGATTTGAAAGTGGGAACACAAAGAAAAGTCACTAAACAATCAAAACATGTAATACTTGTGATATAATCGAGCTCCTCTAAAGTATCATCATCAAAGGGTAGACAATCTACATCTACAAGAGGAATGATAAAATATGTATCAAGGTCCTCTAGGTATGGAGAGATATGAGGGTCTCCATGGATCTCCTAAAGTTGAGTCCAAAGTGTGTGGGGACAATCAATATTTGATACAACATACATAGTGGACCATGATCACCACTATACCATGATCACCACTTGTGGGCCAACAATGAAGATGTAGCTATCAAAAAAGAGGAGATTAATTTCCTTAAACTAATCCTCTAAATCTATAATATGAGACACTAAAAACAAGGATGATATGTATGCAAGATGTGTATCCCAAGTAGTTGTGTTTGGCACATTGAACCAATAGGGGAAAAATATATGGCGATTCCAAGATGATCCTAAACAATTGAATATGGTGATGTAGTCTTGATCTGAAAGTGGGAACATGAAGAAATTTCACTAAACCATTAGAACATGCAAGACCTATGATATACTCAAGCTCCTCTAAAGTATCATCATCAAAGGGTAGGTAATCTACATCTACAAGAGGAATTAGAAAATATGTATCAAGATCCTCTAGGTATGGAGAGATATGAGGGTCTCCATGGATCTCCCAAATTTGAGTACAAAGTGTGTGGGGAAAATAAATCTCTGATACAACACAAATAATGGACCATTATCACCACTATACCATGATCAGCACTAGTGGGCCAACAATGATGATGTAGCTATCAAAAAATAGGAGATGAATTTCCTCAAAGTAATCCTCTAAATCTATAATATGAGACACTAAAAACAAGGATGATATGTATGAAAGATATGTATCCCAAGTAGCTATGTTTGGAAGAAGATGAAAGTCCTGCTACATTGAACCAATAGGGGAAAAAGATGTTGTGATGCCAAGATAATTCTAAAAAATTGAAGATGGTGATGTAGTCTCGATTTGAAAGTGGGAACATGAAAATTCACTGAACCATCAGAACATGCAAGACCTATGATATACTCAAGCTCCTCTAAAGTATCATCATCAAAGGGTAGGCAATCTGCATCTACAAGAGGAATGAGAAAATATGTATTAGGATCCTCTAGGTATGGAGAGATATGAGGGTCTCCATGGATCTCCCAAAGTTGAGTCCAAAGTGTGTGGGAAAAATCAATCTCTGATACAACACACATAGTGGACCATGATCACCACTAAAAGATATGACCCTTACAACATAATTGCTGATAATAACCCATGCTCAATAACTCCCTAGTGTGGTTGGTGTAGGTATGCTCCCATAAAGATAAGAAAAAAGATCAAGCCACCTAAGATGTGTCAGGATTTCATTTCACCAAGACTCATAGTTATCCTTTTCCAAGATGACCATAAAAGGATGAATAGAAAAACCCATGATAATTCCTCAAATTATAAAATTAGAGATTGATATCCTCAATACATATAAATTAGATCAAATAAATTCATCGCATGCAAATAAACCCTTTCTAGGTACCAACACATCTAAGTAATTGACATAAATGTGAAATCACAAAAAATGAATAAAATGCACCTAGGGAAGATTCTAAAAGAGTGCATGAATGGATTTGAAGATCTCTAAAATAACTTTCCAATGCCACTGGAATTGTGAAAATCAAAGATACAAGTGAATTTTTTGAGCTCGAGAGAAAAAATGAAGATCTAACTTTAATTGATGATAAAATTAACCAACAAAAAATTGATGATGAGACCTACATCACTAGAAAGTTCTTAGAATTGGATTTCTGATGATATATCATTTTCCCAATTTTGACATCGTATTTCCAACTTATGGCAAAAAGAAAAAATCACACCTTTTGGCCAAATGGGGGCTAGGAGGGGGCTGATTTTTTTTTGTACAATGTTGAAATCAGACTAACACTAACAAAAAATTATCAGAATATACTCTTTATCGTTAATTTTTTTTAGATTTTGTAGACTTATACAATATTCTTTATTTTACTTGATATTCTTTTATCAAAATTATCAACCTTGCAAGAATATTCTATTAGAATCATTAAAGATTTCATTCCTCTTTCAAAATTTTGCTAGGTGTTGGAAATTGACTTGTCAGTGAAGAGGGTTATGCAACCGGGTGTGGTTGTCAATGACCAAGAATGTCGTTGGTGACCTTTTGTGGGCCGAAGGGCGACTAGTGGGCCTGTTGCATGGGCTTTAAAGCTTGTGATTGGTGCAAGGTATTATGTACCCTATCTAATCGAAGATTTCTGACATTTGATATTTTTTTTTGCTTTTTTAAACTTCTACAAAAAATTGTATTCGATTTTTTTTAAGTCGAGATTTTTATTTTTAAAACCCAGTACTTGCGAATAGACCTATGCATGCTCATCGATAGAGAGTCAAGACTATACAGAGTCATTCAAAATTTTGGCTCTATTTTTTTTCTTTTTACAATTTTGTTAAATTAAAAAAAATAAAAGGCAACCTTTAGGTTTTTGGCTATTTTGGACTCAACGATGATGCCCATTTTACTCTAGGATGAGCCGATTTATATCTCAACGATGGATCTCTTAGAATTTAGACTTGAGAAGTAAAAAATTTTATGCTTTGATACCATGTTGGAGTTGATAGCTAACCCCATAGCTCCTAGAAATCACTTGCAACCAAAATGCCTATCACAAATGAGATATTAAAGCAATTAATTTTCTATGCAACCAAGATAGAAAATATTGATCCACAAAAGCATATGATATACTTTTCTATATTGAATATTGAATATCTAGATCTGATTACAATGAAAGATCAATCCTTATAAAATGAAAAAGTAAACCCTATATGAGGATTTGATTAGATTGTGACAAATGTCTTTATCTCATGTAATGAGACAACTTAACCTATAAATAGCCCAATCTAATAATAAAAAAATACTCCTAAGTTTAGCTTAAGTGAATAAAGTAATAAGGGACCTAATAATTAATTAATTATCAAGTGATGTCCTAATTACTCCAACAATTCACACAATTTTTCACAATTAAAATGTCATAGATATTTCACTAGGTATCCTCAAAAATAAATTAATAATCCAATTATCTATTGGCATAAATCTAAATTCATGTTCATATAAATTGCATAATAATTCATTCAAGCATCACACTTTATCTATTCATCATTAAATTGCAAAAATTGGATTAAACATCATTTGTCAAATAATGTGCAATTTAAATCAAATATCATCAACTAATTAAGCATGTAGTATAAAACATATATAAATAATCATGTAGAGTCAAATTTCTAAATCATCATATCATCAACGAATAAAATCAAGATAGTCTAAATAATGGGTCTATCATAAGAGTGGGCCTCAAACAAGGGCACCCAAAAAGAAGAATAATAAACATGAGTAACCACTAATAATTTAGAACAAACCTTAATATTTGTTGCAAAATAAAGAGGTTTGGTTTCCCTAATGAAAGGAGGTCCAAAAATAAATCTTAAAAGCTTCTCAAGATTTTTATAAAAGGTTTTGAGGCAACCTAGAAAGAATAATAATAAACATGTGTGGTCACTAAAAATTTAGAGCAAGCCTAAAATTTTCTTGCCAAAGAAAGAGGTTTTGTCCCAATTAAAGGAATCCCATAAAAATCTCTTAAAATCCATTCAAAGGGAACCAAATAAGAAGAATAATAAACATGGGTAGTCAAGAAAACTTTAGAACAAATCTAATTTTTTTTACAAAATTAAGAGGTTTGGTGATCCAATAATCCAACTTCTTATCAACATGGGAAATGAACATTAGTTTAAATATGTTTATTTCATATCTAGTTAGCATATCACCCTTTCTACGTTGACCTATTTTCACTAGTTAAGTCTCCAATGAGGTACTTTTATATATTTTTGACTTCATGTGGTTGAGACACATGTACTCACCTTTTAAGATACCTATTTCGTGCACATCTTACACATGCTCAAACACTTATCAAATGAGAATACATGTGTTGCACCTTTAGAGGGGTAGTCCATTGTTCAATCGTACCTTCCTAACTCCTCTATCTTGCCTATATATGCAAGTCTCTCATTGTATAATTACACACTCTCATAATATATGATAGACATGATTTTGTGTTCAATATTTCAATAGAGGAAGATATCAAGCGATTGTGCTTTCAGATCTTGGATTCTCCAACATGGTATTAGAGCCATGATCGTATGTTCCTTCCTAAATCAAAGTTTATCTAGCACTTATCCCTATCATGAAGCATCATGGAGCCAAATGAACATTACCATTGAGTCTAGAAAGCCTAAGAAATGTAGAATAACCTTTTGTTTGGAAATTGTATGGTACAAATTTTGTACAAATCCATATGGAACTATACAATTTTGTATTGTATGGATTTTTTATAAAAATATATAATTTTTTTTGTAGAGTGTTGAAACACCCTCTTGGCATTTTCCATTTTAGGTTGAAATTTTTTTTTTGTAGGTTTATGTGACCTATTCATCTTGTTTGTAGATTAAAATCTATATTTGAAGGGTTTTGTGGAACTTTTTGATCAATTTTTTTGTAGGTTTTAAAAAAAATTCAAGTTTTTATTTATTCTATAGTTTTGGGTGACTTTTCCTTATTATTGTAAATAATCAATTCCATGGCACCTACTTGGGCATCTTAAATGCAAAGGTGAAGCATTTGTTTTATTGTTGGTGTTGTAACTCATAATTACTATAAAATTCATATGATGTGAAAGCCTTATCTTTGCACTGTAGAAGTCCAAACGTAATTAAATTTTTATTATGAAGGTATTTTCACACAACACAACCTACTCCACATGCACATGGCCTCCTTATTCTTGCTTAAGCATTGCTTCATTTTTTGATTCTATGATCACATGATCATGAGCAATCTAATAGTTGTAGGTTTGAGTCTCTATCATCTTTCCCATGTAGTAGATATTTCCATTGGTAGAGTGAGGGAGAACCCTCACCAATGCTAACTCCATCTATTAGTTTTTTTGTATTGGTGGATTTACCACCACATTTCATCAATAATACTTTGCACTTGACTTAGGCTGAAAATCCACATGGCCCATAATTTGACTACATGTGTCTTCCACACAATATGTGGTCTCTACCTTCTTTCAATGGTCATCTCCAGGAAAACTAGGTCCACCTCCAATTGTTTTAGTAATGTGGTCTACTTACTAACAATTAGTAGCTTACTCCTTGATTGTAGTTTCATCTTTCCAATTCAACTTCTCTAGACCTATTCACAATATTTAGAACACCCCATCATGGTTAATAAATTACTAGCCACTTAGAAACTTCTAGAGGTCTCTTAACCACCACATCAAATCTAAACCACTAGTGCAAACTGCTAGGTCAACATCCTAGCTGCCAACTCACATAAGAGTTTGTAAAATGATGGTTCTTTTTTATTTTGTAATATCTTGCAAATGGGGAGTTAAGTTTTTTCATTCAAATAGTCAATAAAATTCTAGTTCCATAAAGAATGTAGTGGTGTCATTAATTTTATAAAATTATGCTATTTTGATTAGTCTTTTTGCCTCTAAAGTCAACTTTATATGCATATTTCAATGGGCCATATCTTTTGAACCCTAGTTATAAAAATTTTACAAATTCTTTTTGACACTAAAATTTCATAAGGAAATCACTTGTGTATGTAATTTTAAGGTTTGAATAGTCCATTTTATAAACATTTGTAAAAATCACCATGCATTATAAACAGTGAATTTAGGTATCTAAACTTTACAACATTGTAATTTCTCTTGCACTTCCTTTTGTGGGGGGAAACTTACATTTCTATGTTGATCTTTCTCATCATTAGACCATGTCTAAAACTTATAAACTAAAATAAACATATTGTGGGAGAAATTAGCATGGGGGTGCATTTTTTTCATGTCTCGCAACATCTCCTCAAATTCTTGATTAAAATCAATTCTTGTCCATCATCTGATGCTACATTTGAATCTAGAGTTGATATCTCCATGTCTTCTAGTTATTCTATTCACCAGGACATAGATATCATGTTTATAGATCTACCACATTGGGATGCATTTCTACCACACATAACATCATTGTTTGTAGAATCCCACATTGTACATTTGAATGAAATTGTTGAGGATACTAGTATTTTATTTGATGATAGTCAAATAAACACTATTGTCTCTCAATATTTAGATCTTTCTCTTACTTTTTGTACACCTTTTATAGTGAAAAATTCTATAAATATTTAGGAGTTCACATATTTGACCTAGTTATCATTTATTTTTGGCATCCTCTACATCACTATTAGATTCTCATTGGTCCAATTGTCACCATACATCCATGATTCTTTTACTTGAATCCTAAATGGTACTTGATTAATCCTATCAACATTTTTCATAGTTTAACATTGGCTTGGAGATCTTTGAGAACCATTCAAAGAAATTATCATTATCTTTGGATGATGTTTATAATTCAAAGACATTCATCCTTCTTCCTACATATTCCTATCAAAAATGGGAAGTCATATTGCATATATTTATGGTGTTGTTTCTTCATAAGAAGAGAAATGCTCAACATTCATGGATCATATTCAACATCTAATGTCAAGCATCTACCAACGCTAACTATATTTTGTTGGGAATTCTGCCTCAACTTTCTGGTGACCCCCTTTGAAGACTTAGGTGAATTCTCTTGTTTCCTTGGAAAAGTCTTTTGTTTTGGCGGATGTGGAACCGGGATGGAACTTGGCATTGTTCCGTTTGCCTTGTTCCGAGTTTGTTCCCGTTCCATCTCCAACTCTGCTCCCCGCTTTCTTGGTTCTTCGAGTTTTGTTCTGGCGGAGGCGGAACCGGATTGGAACCTGGAATTGTTACTTTTGTCATGTTTCGGGTTTGGCTCTAGATCCGGCTCTGGCTCCGGCAGTTTGTTTCTCTCCGCTTGGTTCTGACGGAGGCGGAACCAGTTTTGGAAGTTGGCAATGTTTGTTTGCCATGTTTCTGTTTCAGTTCCTGTTCCGACTCCGGGTCTGACTCCTGCTTTTGCGATCCAGTTCTTCTGGATGTTTGGATTCTCCTTGGGGTGTTTTCCTCCGCCTTGTCTTGGTTCTGGATTGTTGTTTCTTGCAGTTGGCGGAGGTGGAACCGGAACCGGTTTGGTTCCTGATCTTGGACTTCTGGTAAAGTCTTGTTTCTGTTCCTGTTCCGTCCCCAACTCTGACCCTGGTCCTTTGTGTTCCCGTCTTGGTTTGACCCCGAGTTGACTTTACCCAGTCAGTTTTGTTTCCGATGAGTTCCCCTTTGCCGCGGGCGGACGCGGAACCGAAATGGTTCCTGAACTTGAAATTTCGGTAGGGTCATGTTTTGACTCCAGTTCTGTCTCCGACTCCAGCATTGTGTATTTTCGGTGGAGTCCTATTTCGACTCCTGTTCTGACTCCGGCTCCGGCAGTGTTAGAAATGACTTGAAGTCTTAGACGCGCCCGATGTCTGTTTGACCGTTTTGGTTGCTCTATCAGCTGCGATTGCTGATGGGTCTTGGACGCGTGGCACCTGGCTGGTTTGTGATTGGACGGATGCCATGATAGTTATTGTGGCAGTTGCATTTGTCAACGAAGGGTGGCAAGCTCAACCGTTTTGGTGTTGGCATTGAATGCATGGATGACTCGTTGCAGGGAGATCTGTCAGATCCGACCAGTTGCGTGATTTATGGATGGTCTTCTTTGCTCTTGTTGAGTCAATTACATATGGATGAGAGATGTGTTATTTCTCATGATGGTGAAGGAGAAGAGCTAGACATGGGTTTGTGAGTCAAGGGTTGAGTCATGTATTGCAGAGCAAGTGTGAGATGCGCGACCATGAGGTTGCAAGCATAATGCATGATGCATGATGTGAGATTGCAGCAGTTGGACTTGCAAGTTGGAGAGCCGAAGGTGCGAAGAGATTTGTAGAGAGATGGAGAGGGTGTTCGAGCAGTTTGCTTAGGCAATGTAACTGTGAACACTCTATCTCTCAGATCTGGGCATCGGAATCATTGGAGGCTGAATGACTGGGCTGGCCATGAGGCTGGCTGTGATAGTCATCTAAGGAGCTGAAAGGAATCTTGCTGGTACCTGTTACTTCTCTAGTAGAACAAGATGAAACTCCTATATTGGCTTTGAGCTTGACATTGTATTGTAACTGGTTTTTGTTGCTGAATAATACAATGGCTCAAAATTTTGGAGTGTGGGGTTTTTACCTGAAAGGGTTTTCACCACGTATATCTTTGTGTCTTCTTTTTGTCTTTTATGGTATCTGTTTATGTTGAATTTGTTTCTTGTTGCATTCACTTCTCTCAAAGGATCAATGGGGGATCAACTGTGCTTGTTTCCGCTTTATAGCATAGTTGGTTGTGTCTTTGTTGTGATTTTGAATTGAAATCACTAAGGCACTAGTATCTTAGATGCCTATCTTGACGACAGTCCAAATCCGTATCCCCAACAAGTGGTATTAGAGCTAGTTTGGAGGAGGTCGAGGCTTGATGATACCAACAAGTGGTATCAGTGCCTTCTCTTGGTTGCTGAAGTTCTGGGTTTTCTCCTATGGTGATTTCTTAGCCTGGGACATTTGAGGAAGTCTGGAGAAATCAGTTGGTGATTGGTCCTTCGGTGAGTGGAAGTGTGTGTTTCATTGATTCAACATACAGTTTGAAAGATTCTGGAAAAGTATGGAGTGGGTCATGTTGTGGCAAGATGATCTGAAGCTCCTGACTGGTAACATTGTTCCTGATGCAAAGGGCATAAGATGTGTTCATGGTTGTGTTGTAGCAAAGCGTGGTGTTCATACTGGGCGTCTATGTGAGAGGCTCCTTGGTGGTATGGACTAGCTTGTGTCGTTGTTCAGCTATGGATTGTTGTGCTTGTACTGGGTGTTTCTGACTTAGCACAGAAGGCATTTTCTCTGGTGCTCTGATTGCATGGAGGCTATGAGGTGACCTTGGTGGTCTGCAACTTCTGGATAGCCTAGCTCTTCCTTGTGCTTGTGCATGAATGTGGCATTGGAACTGGTCTGAAACGGACCTGTTGTTCCTGTGTGCCTCTTTCTTGCACTTGCATGGTTCATATTCATGTCTTTGGCTCTGAGGGTTTTGTGTAGATTTTCCGAAAAAGTCTATGGTGCATTCTCTTGTTCTTTCATTGTTCTGGTTTACTGTGATGGTTGTGTGCAGACTCCTGAGTTGTCCAGATGAGCAGTGAATATGGAGGTGCGTGGGTGTTTTGGAAACACTGTGGTTTTTTGCAGGTTTAGCACGGTCAAGGAAAACTTGTGTTTTGTGGAACTGCTGTTTGTTATTTTTCTAGATCCTGGTTTCTGGGGTGTGACTGGATGAGATAGCTGCAGTTCGACTGGTTTTGAGGAGTGTTGTCTTCTCTGCATGGGAGTGTTGGTATGTTTCTCCTTCAACATTCTTGTGGTATGCTTTGATGGTTTTCTAGACTTTGGTGCTTGGGTTGTGGACGTGACTGGCAAATCAGATCTTGTTGTTGATCTGGTGTTTGAGTCATGATTGTCTGCTTTGGCTGTTCTCTTTGATTATCTCAGTTTTGCAGTTTCCAGTGCAATGATAGATTTGCAGGTTTACTTTTGGTTGCATCCACGGGTTGTGCAATATTGTAGGCTGTCCTTACCTACATGCTTGTTGTGAGACAACTCGGAAGTGGACTGTCTATATCCACGAGGGTGTAACCGTGTTGTGCAGATCTATTAGCTGACCTTGTCTGTGGTCACTTGTGCATTGGTGTGGTTGTTTTGAGATGAGAGGAGGAATGGCGTTTGAGTACCTGAATAGTCAGTGATGGGGACCTGAAGCATGTGGATCACGATGTCATGGAGAGCTGGGTACACTGGCATAGTGTAAGCTTTTGACAGTGATGGTGTGGTTAGTCATGGTGCTTGGAAAGCTCAGTGTCACATTTCAGTGGGAGCTTTAGCAATGACTGGTGTCTTCTTTGGTGTTGCAGAATTTGCATCTGCATGTTCACTATTTGAAGATGTGTAGCATTTTGGAGCCATGAAGGACCTTGGTAGTCTTTGGCTGAGTTGCTGGTGGTGCTTGACAGGTGATGTTGGTTTAGAGTTGTTTGCTTTATGTCATGGTATACTCTTGCTTGTGCATTAGAGTTTTGGCATGTTGTTTTGCTCTTGAAGACCATGGACAGTTCACTTGAAGCATGGTATCTCCCTTGGAGATGTGTAGATCATGGTGTCATGATAAGTTCCTGTTCTAGGTTATGGAACTTTGACAGTGGTCTGGGGGTTCTCTTTACTTTGAGTACATTGGTCATGTGCTGGAGGACTTCATGGTTATTGCAGTGTTGCAGTTTGGAGTTAGCATGAGATGACAAGTGCTGATACTCATGGATGCATGAAGAATAAAGGTGAGGCTTGAATTCTTAAGTGAATGTTGTTGTTACAACTGAAAGTCAGAGAAGCTTGCACTTTGGTTGAATGTAAATTCAACAGAGATCTTGAAGGAGAATGCTCTTAGGTTAGCCATGATGGCTTGTATATCTTGGATGAGCATGTTTATCTTTTCTTCTTGATCTGCTCGGCAGTGGTGTCATTGTGAAAGGTATTTACCCATTATACTTTTAAAGTGTTTTATGTTTTATCTTTCATGTTATGAATCTTGAGTTGGTTTAGATTCTGGAGGATTCATAATGAAAGGTTGGACAACATAGTTTATCTCCCTGTGCTTTTGAGGACTAACAGGAGATGGTTATATGGGTAGTTCTGATTTTCTTTGAGGAGCTTACATCGATGTTTTGTTGGATGTTGTCAAGGCTTTTCCCTTTGGGATGTAAATAAGATCATTCTTGACACAGCTGGCATTTAGAAGTGTTTGTAGAAGGGCATTTTTCTTGTTGATTTGCAGTTTCTCTCTTATCTGATCTTGTTCTTCCTGATTGCTCTTATGATTTTAGATGTGAGTTGCCCTTGTGGTACTGGGTTGGTCACTATTTGTGGTCATGTGTTGTCACCTGGGTGATGACACGAAGGTTCCTGTGCTTTTTTCTTCAGTCAATTTTGGAGGTGTTTGGAAAAACTGTGGAAGACAGTTGAGAGAAATTTTTCTTGCAGCAGGTGGTTGCAGATGTTGCAGATCAGTGTGGATGTTCCTTGGAACTACATGGTTACATTTCTTTATGCTAGGTTTGGTGGACTTGGTATGCCTGGATCACTTGTGATGGTGTTTTGTTTGCACTCATCTGGACAGTGCCCTTGTAGTGAGAGTACTTGGATGTGTTTGGTCTATGACTGGTTAACACAGGGTGCTTGTTTGCTACTGAGATGGGTGGGTTTTCTTTTGATGGCATGAGTTCACTTTTAGGTCATACCTTTAAGGTATGGGTGGTTGGATGTTTCAACATGAGCTGTGGGTGTTGGTTTTCAGTCACGTGGGTTTGATCAGTTGGATGAGGGCAATCAGTTCATGGTTGCCTTTCTAGCTAGTCAGTTTTTCTTGTTCTGGAGGTGGTTGGAGTGGTGCTTTGTTGTTTTTTGCCTTTGTCGTCAGGAGGATCATTTGCTTTCGTTCCTGAGACTTTTGTTGTTTCACCTTGGTGTGTTCCTGTGTTTGGAGTTGTTGCTTAAGGTGGTGGACATCTTTCTGATGTTGTTGCCGTGGTCTTGATTGGTGTGTGAGAGCATGTGTTGGTCCTTGTTCGGGCTTGTTTAGAGGATGCCTGAAAGTCTTCCGCAAGTGGGAGATTGTTGGGAATTCTGCCTCAACTTTCTGGTGACCCCCTTTGAAGGCTTCGGCGAATTCTCTTGTTTCCTTGGAAAAGTCTTTTGTTCTGGCGAACACGGAACCGGGATGGAACTTGGCATTGTTCTATTTGCCTTGTTCTGAGTTTGTTCCCGTTCCGTCTCCAACTCCGCTCCCCACTTTCTTGGTTCTTAGAGTTTTGTTCTGGCAGAGGCAGAACCGGATTGGAACCTGGCATTGTTACTTTTGTCATGTTTCGGGTTTGGCTCTGGATCCGGCTCCGGCTCCGGCTCCGGTAGTCTGTTTCTCTCCGCTTGAATCTGGCGGAGGTGGAACCAGTTTTGGAAGTTGGCAATGTTTGTTTGCCATGTTCCTATTTTAGTTCCTGTTCCGACTCTGGGTTCAACTCCTACTTTTGCGATCCAGTTCTTCTGGATGTTTGGATTCTCCTTGGGGTGTTTTCCTCCGCCTTGTCCTGGTTCTGGATTGTTGTTTCTTGCAGTTGGCGGAGGCGGAACCAGAACAGGTTTGGTTCCTAATCTTAGACTTTTGGTAAAGTCCTGTTTCTGTTCATGTTCCGTCCCTAACTCCGACTCCGATCCTTTGTGTTCCTGTCTTGGTTTGACCCCTGGTTGACTTTACCCGGTCAGTTCTATTTCTGATGAGTTCCCCTTTGCCGCGGGTGGACGCGGAACTGAAATGGTTCCTAAACCTAAAATTTTGGTACGGTCATGTTTTGACTCCAGTTCCGTCTCCGACTCCGACTCCGACTCTGGCAGTGTGTATTTTCGGTGGAGTCATGTTTCGACTCCTGTTCCGACTCCAGCTCCGGTAGTGTTAGAAATGACTTGAAGTCTTGGACGTGCCCGATGTCTGTTTGACCATTTTGGTTGCTCTGTCAGCTGCGATTGCTGATGGGTCTTGGACGTGTGGCACCTAGTTGGTTTGTGATTGGATGAATGCCATGATAGTTATTGTGGTAGTTGCATTTGTCAACGAAGGGTGGCGAGCTCAACCATTTTGGTGTTGGCATTGAATGCATGGACGACTCGTTGCAGAGAGATCTGTCAGATCCAACCAGTTGCATGATTTGTGGATGGTCATCTTTGCTCTTGTTGAGTCGGTTACATATGGATGAGAGATGTGTTATTTCTCATGATGGTGAAGGAGAAGAGCTAGACACGGGTTTGCGAGTCAAGGGTTGAGTCGTGTATTGCAGAACAAGTGCAAGATGCGTGACCATGAGGCTGCAAGCATAATGCATGATGCGAGATTGCAGCAGTTGGACTTGCAGGTTGGAGAGCCGAAGGTGCGAAGAGATTTGTAGAGAGATGGAGAGGGTGTTCGAGCAGTTTGCTTAGGCAATGTAACTATGAACACTCTATCTCTCGGATCTGGGCATGGGAGTAATTGGAGGCCGAATCACTGGGTTGGCCATGAGGCTGGCTGTGACAGTCATCTAAGGAGCTGAAAGGAATCTTGCTGGTACCTGTTACTTCTCTAGTACAACAAGATGAAACTCCTGTATTGGCTTTGAGCCTGACATTGTATTGTAACTGGTTTTTGTTGCTGAATAATACAATGGCTCAAAATTTTGGAGTGTGGGGTTTTTACCTGAAAGGGTTTTCACCACGTATATCTTTGTGTCTTCTTTTTGTCTTTTATGGTATCTGTTTATGTTGAATATGTTTCTTGTTGCATTCAATTCTCTCAGAGGATCAATGGGGGATCAACTGTGCTTGTTTCCACTTTATAGCATAGTTGGTTGTGTCTTTGTTGTGATTTTGAATTGAAATCACTAAGGCACTGTTGTCTTAGATGCCTATCTTGACGACAGTCCAAATCCGTATCCCCAACATATTTTGATGGGAGGTTTATGGTTTCTCTTCTCATCTCAATTTTGGGAGGGAGAATTTCCTCACATGGAGCTATTTCCTTCTCACCTTTTGAGGGACTCACATAGACCTTCTTTATTTTCTCTCTTAGTAGGTGTCCCTTCGAGGACTGAGGCCCGTACTCTACAAGGCGAGGTGGATAAAACTAGATCTACCCTTTCTTTCATTATTGACAGAAGGCGCGATGGTATTGTCAAAATTGTGCTTTGATTTTTTGAAGTTAATTTTCTCCAGACAAAAAATGAGAGGAAACAAATGAAACAATTTAAGAGCTAGGGCCTTGGTAATAATTTTTTAGGAGACATTGTGTAAAGTGATTGGCCTCTAATTGTATATATCCTCAAGATTTCTAGATTTAAGTATGCACTTGATATTACCTTCATTGATAATATTACCTAAAAGCTTAAATGATAAACTTCCAAATAGACATTGAAAAAATAATTGCCATATATAACCAATAATAATTTTAGTATAAAAAATATATCATATCCTAAAACTTTGTCATTAACCATAATAAACATTCTCACAAAATCTCCCTACTCCCTCTCTATACATATTCACACAAACTTTTAAAAAATACTAATTAAAAATATTATTCTCTTACTTTCATTTTTATCAATGATATATATATATATATATATAATGAATTATTTTAATATTTATATATTATGAATATGAGATATATATATAACACATAAACCTTAAAATAGTCCATTTTTCTTAAGATAAAATCAATATACATAATCCTTGAATTGGACGGATGCTCCCTACCAACCATGTATAAAAGCTCATCGAGATATTTGAACACACACCTATCAAGTGGTGCAGAAAATTAGGTGGCATAAATTTATTTATTGCCTTGGTTTTATTAAAAACTTTTATAGGTGAGGGACATCAACTCAAAAATAAATTAATATCTTTCCCTTTTTGCTCTCATCTTATCCGAATCTCAAATTATATATTATTTAATTAAATTTGGTTCCACTCAAAGGAATGATATTAATATCCTATTCTAGAGCTGAATAATGTAATATTTTCTATCTTTTTCTTTACTTTTTTATGTTATTTTCAATGTTTCATCGATTTGAACTCATCACCTACCTTCATCAATTTCTATATATTTCCATTTTGTATTGTCTCTATATTTATGGCGTATTAATTCTCTTAAAAATTAATTTTTATTTCACATGTTGTCCAATTGACAACTGGAAGGATTATTTAAAATTGATATATATATTTGTCATAATTTGCTTCACTAGTAGAAATGATTAAATGATAAACAGCTAATGAGTCATTTGTTTTGGAGATGTATTTTTTTATTAGGATTTGATTTTATAGTTTTTAAATTTGATTAAAAATTAAGTAGTTAAATCTTATTATATTATTATTTATTAATATTATTACTATTATAATTATAATGTTATATTATTATAATCTTATATTTTATTATTATTAATATGATAATATATTATATTATTGATATTATTGCATTATTAAAAATGTACTATTATTAAAATAATTTTAATTGTTTTATTGTTTTTTAAATTATTATATTATATTATTACTATTATAATGTTATATTATTATTATTATTATTATTATTATCTTATATTATTATTAATATGGTATTATATTATATTATTGTTATTATTGCATTATTAAAAATCTACTATCATTAAAACGATTTTTATTATTTTTTAAATGTTTATTTTATTTTATTTTTTAAATGTGTTTGTTTTTATGTTAATGTATTATTATTAAAATGATTTTTATTTTTTTATTTTTTAAATGTGTTTGTTTTTGTGTTTTATTTGTGAAGATTGTGCTAACACATACTCTCTACCATATAAACATACATATAGTTTTCTATGAATGTAATCTTTGAACCTCCTTTAAAGACGAATCTCTTATTTTTTATATAATAAAAAAATTACATATCTTATTAATAACTCATTTCAATTATATTTATCTAAATTCCAATTAAAATATTAACTAAACTTAATTTCTCTAAATATTTATGTTTTTAAAAAATATTTTATTACACTCTAATTAATTAAATAATTATTTATTATTATGTATGTATGTTTATATGGTAGAGAGTATGTGTGTGCATGCAAATTCTAGTTGTATGTGGGTGGATTAAATAATTAATAATAAATACTAAATAATGGAATGAAATAAACTTAGACAAATCTAGATTTTTTCCTTAAAGAAATTAAGTATTATTTGATTATGAAATATTTGCATACAAATTTAAAACATAAAGCAATGCAAATGAGAAAAAAAAGTTGCCATCAAATTGACAAAAAAACACTACAAATGAAAATAAAATGTTCCCATCCAATTGTCAAATCAATATTTATCCGGCCTTTATGTGATAAGTGAGATTTTGGAGGCTTTTACCTAATATTTTGGAGGATTTTACCATTAAATGGTAGCTGGTTTACCATTAAAAAATAACTGAAACTTGTTTTCTGACAACTCAATAGTGGTTTGTAGGTGTGAGACTTGTTTTAGGCTCAAATCTCACACTATATGTAGCCTATCAGCTAATTAATTAATATTTTGATTATAATTTATACAAATATAATTGAATTGAGTTATTAATAAGATGTAAATTCTTTATTAAATAAAAAATAAGATTTGTCTAGTTCTTTAATAACAATAAATGTAATTGAATTAGACTATTAATACATTATTAAACCACTTTTTGATTGCAAACTTAAATCTTAAATGCTATTTTTGAAGTAGATGAATTTTGTTAGAGTTGGCTATGTAGATACCCAAGATCTAGAGGCCAAATGGAAAGCACAAAGAGATCAATATGCAATGCTCAAGATTGCAATAGAATTAAGTATCCTAAAATTCAATATAATTTATATATGAGACCACTTGGTTATATAGCCAAGGTGAGACATATAAGATTATGGCAAGTGTATTAATCTTATGATATGAGACAACTTATCATAGCTACCTAGGAGAAGATAAAATCTAGACATGACAACTAAGTCTTCTAGAAAGAATCTTAGGACATAAGTAAACTTAACATGTGAACATGTCCCCTAAGTCCCTAGTGAGTGAATTAACTCGGTACAAGATATTTATGCGCACTAACACCCCCCTTAAGTGCAACTTAGGGAGAAGATTATTATGCAAATATGAGTCCTGACTAATAGGACATGTTAGGTACCCATGTACAATTGCAATACAATCTCTCACAAACAGAGAAAAGGAGAAAACCCAGTGGGAAAAAACTCCTCCCCAAAAGAGAGATAAAAATAAAATACTCTCAATGAAGAATGAGAAGGACAAAACCCAATGTGAGTAAAAAGACCCCCCATACCTAAGAGAAGAAGAGAGAACAAGAAATCTCCTCTCAATGGTGAGTCTCCTACAATGGTTGAAGCTCCACATTGAATGTTGAAGATGTTCCAATCTGGCCGAACAACGTTCCTCCCCTTAAGAAGAAAAAAAACCAAGATAGTATGAAAGATTTCTTCCTATTCCTAAAATGAAGATGCAAGAAGAGGGATGATATGTGATGTCTATTGGGAAATGGACAGACACTGAGAGGGGGGGTGAATCAATGTCTGAAAGACAAACTTAAAACTTAAACCTTTTAAACTTTGACAAAGACTTTTAATTTAGATCTATCCTTTCTATTGATAACAGAGCAGAGTAATCACTTTGAGAGAATTCATGAAAAGGGGTAAATAAAAATATGACAACATTAACTCAGTCCATTAGACAAATTATGCCAATATGATTTGTGTGAGATATCTTGCACTTGCAAAAAAAATTATGACTGACATTATTTAACAATCAAAGCATGATGACAGTACAGGTGCAACCCATAAGACTGTGTCAATTAAGACCAACATCATTGAATCACTTTTTAACCAACTAATTTCAATGCAACTTTATGAGACACTACAACAACTATGCAACTGAATGACACATGATAAGTATTGAGACAACAAAAGGCTTTAGCACATTATGATAGATTGAAACATAAAAAAATATTGAACTATGAATTCATGCATGAACATGTGATGTGATAGAATAAATCCTTTTTCATCATAGCATGCAAAACATGTTTGGTTAAACAAAAAATTTAAACCAGTTTGCAACATACGACTATGAAAGTACTTTAACATTGTAACAACAGATCACATTAACATTGCAGAAATAAGAACTGATAATAGACATAAATGCATCTGATAACTTATGAAAAATAGATAGACATGAAAATCACACCAAGAATCATCACATAACACATTATCACATCAAAGAAATGAGACCATAAAACAAAGAATTTGATGAGTGGAAAACCCTCTAGTGGTAGAAAAACCACTCTAGAAATGATGCCTTACTAGCTTAAACTCAAAAAACTCACTGTTTATAATGCCTCACTAGCATAATTCAGAGCACCCACTCTAGGAGCACCAACCCCTTACAACCTTTAGGAGCATAAACCCTTATACATTTAGGAATACCCATTCCAAGGAGCACCAACCCCTTACACAAAACTCAGAACAATTATATATCAGAGGATTTCTCTGTTTCAATTCAACTCACATATTCCTTTCATTCTAATACACCTAATATCCTAAAGATTCATTCTAGAATCTCTAAAATACAAGACATATCAGTTATATACTTTGCATCATATTTGCAAGATTTCCCATTATAGAATCTGTGCAGTAACCCTTTTACAAAATACCCATATGTTGTCATGTATATTCATCGAATCTTTCAGACAACTTTTATAACTGATTGCAATCACTGAAAACCAACTCGGATTAGGGTTAATAAACCCTAAATTCTATTACACTTGATAGATACCCAAAAACCCTAAAGAGGTTTCAAATATAATCATCACAAGATTAAACACTTTACAAATCTTAACAACATAACCCATAAGGGTTTGTAGTAGTTATGGCCAACTGTCGAATAACTGAGAAAATGTTATCATCTTGTGCATAAAATAGTTTCCTTTTTTTGTTTCAAACAAAAAATAATATAAGATCCTTTTAATACCCTTAACAACTGTTTTAACAAGAAAATCTCAAGGCAAAATCAAAAGTATTCAGAGGGTTTTTCTTTTACCTATTCACTGTGGAAGAAAAAGAAACAAATACCATAAAATTATGTTGAAGACCATCATAACTGCCCAGCTGGAAGTCAAGTTCAACTTCCATTGTCACACACACACTAGCTCATAGCTAGTATTCTAAACACAAAACCAAAATGACAAAAATGTCGAGCCATTCTTACTCCCAGCAAGCTCAAGGAAACCAAAAACATATAACCTCAATGTGTCGGCTGAGTGAAGACACTAAACCTATAAACTATCATGCTATCCATGGCGGCTAGGGTTTCATACTTAGCCATGATGAATGAACCATCAATTTTTTTTCCCTAAAAAAACTTTTGCCAAAGTGAAGAATTTACCAAATATGATAGCATTTGAGATCTGATGCTATTAATCAAAACATCATAATGTTTTAGAATCTATTACCAAAGACAACAAAATAATGCCGACAACATAATGGTGTAAAGAAACATCATAATGAGTTGTCGATGCTACCTAAGCTGCCAATGACGACTGTCGGTCATCACAAATAAAGTGTGAGGATTGTTAACCAGAAAATCCCGATACCTTAGTGCAAACCAAATGATATTTCTACACCATATGACTTTTAAATAAAGTCACCTTCCTTGGACAATAAAAATTCAAAGAGACCTGGTATCACATGTTCAATGTGACCTCTTTTCTTTTAACAAAGCCATCAACCCTTACAAATGTGAAATATATGAAACCAGATAAAGTCTTCATAAGCCATGTATATCAATCAATGTGTCATAACCATTGTCACCAAGGAAATATGAGTAAGCCGTGAAGATCAAGGAAATGAAATATGCTATGAAGATATAATCAAATGAACCATGTACTGTGTACCAATGTCAATGATGCCAAGATCAAGCTGATAAATATCAATGAAGCCAAAATCAAACTAAGAATGATCAACTGAAATAATATACCTATGACGTGCAATAATGAAGTATCATCCTGAAAAGAAAACCATCCTGTCAAAATGAAACCATATGCCAAAATCCAGAAACCATCATATATTTTTGACATCAAGGACAAACAAAAAACAACTGAGATCCAACAAACTCCCCTTTTGTCCTTGATGGAAAAACACATACATTCTCTCCCCCTTTTTTTGCCTCAATGACAAAGGATGAAATAGGAGAATGTGAGATGCCACGAAAACAATTGAGAAGCCAACCAATTATCCAGCACAAAAACCAGTTGCAAGTAGAGCAATAAAGCAGCAAATTGAATATGCATGAAACAAGGAAAGCATAAAGATACTAGTAATAAATATTACCACACTATGATCAAGCTTACCAACTGCCCTGAGCCTATATGCAATGCAATCAAGATACCAAATACCAAATATGCAAAAGAAAATTACCAAGTCAACAAAACAAGGACCAATTGTGTGAACTGTTCAAATATTGTTACCAACATGAATAACCAAGTACCAAGGCATCAACTATGCACTTCTCAAGACTCTCACTGCAAAGCTCTTTCAAGCACCGTTTAATTAGCCTTGATCCCCCTGCAAGTAACATTTGGTCAAAGCCACAATCATGTTCAAGTAAACTTCCTTAGATCATCATTAAGACCATATCTAACAACTGAACCCTTCTCATCTTTTGACAATAATGTCAAAGAAGTTACAAGGAAGGATCATTATCACTAGGCAACAATATATTCATTGACTACAAGTAACATTTGAAAGTTCTGCAAGAATCTTGTGCTACTGTTTTCATGCAAATACACCCAACATCTATACCAACCAGGTTTGATACATTATCATCAAACAAATTTCCAAGGACCACCCTAGAGAAAGGTTCCAAATACCATTTCACTGTGTATAGAAAAAAACATCACTATGAAGCCACTGCTCAAGTCACAAAACATAAACAAAACATGCTTGATATACTTTTTCAATAACATGGAAGTCCAAATGGTCAAGCACATCATTGTAATGCTTGAGATTCATTGATTCAAAAACCATAACTTACTGCAAATGATAAGCACGACTGCCACAATTTAATTAAAAACAACATTGTCCATTTTTATGCAAGATAACTATATACTCAACATAACACTTCACTGACTCCATAGTCTTTCCATTAGATATCACTTACCAAATCAAATATTTTTGAAAGATAGACTTGGGAAAGCATTGGAATGATCAAACATAGCATTATTGAACCCAAGGAAGTAGCTAGTAACAAGAAATTGCATTGTTAAATTGACTGTTAACAAAATAATTATATTTGTTATCATGAACCTAAATACAATGTAGTCTATCCCCAATGCAAAGTGTCTTCTCTTCAATACTTGTGTGCCTCACACACATCTCCATTTCCATGCTTATGTAGTTTCATAACATCAAACATTGAAACCATTGGATAATATACCAACAACATGTTGTTATTAGAATAGATTACTTAACAGAGTATCTAGAGAGTGCAGTGATAAGTCTGAATGTAGATGCTTGTGATATAAATTTTTTGTTCCAATATGAATGTAAAAGTCTCGGCATCTCATGAACTCATAAAGATCATCAGCATTAGTGTCCATAATAATGACTTGTTTTGACAACACTATGACCATTACTACAATAGTTACTCAACACATACCACTTGTAGTTTACAAAATTTTGAACTCCTGTCAAACTCATACCTGCACCTTATGAATTGAGCCATCAAAGCATCAAACTCACCAAAGAATTGTCAATATACTTTTAAACTTGAATTCCTGCAATGAATGTGTCAGTGGAAACACATAAAATATGGTGAGAACAACTTTAGAAGATCATGATACAAGAATATTCAATAGCTTAATCCTTCCCATTGCCTGGATGATAGGAAATGAAAGGCTCCAACAAACCAGCACATAAACCTTAACAACATGTAATAGCAAATATGTTATGCATAGTACAATAATCATGATGATCTCTGTTATATCCAAAATTGTCAATATTTGAGACCTCTTATTTAACAAGTTGGCTATTTACTTCTTTTGAATTTGTCAGCATCATATACCTCCAATATCATATGCATACCTTCATAATCAATTCAATCAAAATAAACATAATGAAATATTGGCATTTACAAACCTTTTCTTTACTTCTTATACCACCAATAGCAGATGCATGTTGTCATACCTCATTCTTGACTTCAAAGGGGTAAAATATTTTATCATAATAGACTCCCCCTGAGTCTTTGCTTCTTCTCTGGACCTGGATGGCATCACATGTGCAAGGAGTGCACAAGGAGTTTTCAAAAATTCATCTTTATTGCTCTTCTTGTCATCTTGATTGCTCTTTCTTCTCCACACCAACGTAAAAAATTTCATTTGTTTGTCTAAAGTGCTTATCTTTCTATTAAATCTACATTGTTGTACTTTATGCCCAATGTTATTACATCTGAAACAAATGATCTTATAATTTAACTGAGGAACGAAAGACTTCCTATAGACATTTCCAACTTTGTTCCCTTCATAATTATCGCTTGTATTCATTCTACAATCTCTTCTTAAATGATCAAAGTTGTTACAATTGTAGCACACCACATTCTCATTTCTAGAGACATTAGAATGACTCTTATTTGACCATCTCATGCAATCAATTGCCTTATGACCAAAGTCATTACAAACATAACAATATCCTTGAAAAGAATGATTGTACCAAAATTATTGATCATGCCAAGGATGTGAAGATTTGAAAACATTTCTCCTTTCTCTGTGAATTCCTTTAAATTATCTTCTAGCATCAATGTTATCCTTCGGTGCAGCAATATGGTAACCAAGATCAACCTTCATTCTTGGTGTTTTCTTGGCTGTAAACCTCTTTCCATCTGCAATAGAAAACATTGTCTCATGTTTAGATTCTTCTGCAAAGCTTTGTCCAACCTCATATCCCACTCTTGTAGGATCCTTAGAATGCTTTTGGCTACCCAACATCTCATCCAATAGATAAGTACTACGATCAAATTTCTGATTTTTACCTGAATGAACCTTGACACTTTCAAGCTCTTTTCTAATGCAACTAATTCTCCTTCAAGTTCTAGACATTCAATCTTTTTAACCTCCATATCAGACCTTACAACATCTGCTATCCTCTTACATTCTTCAATTTCACTTTTCTGACTTATAATCATGTTGTCTTTAAGAGTTAGTTATTTTAACAAGGAATCATTATCTGAACTTTTCTTCAATGAAGCAACCTCATTTTCTAGTTTATTACACAATTCATCCTTATCTTTTAACTTGACTTCCAATCCCTCTTCAGTCCTTTTTCTATTAGTTGTTTGAGTTTTCAGAAATTCAATAATCTTTTTATCATCATTATGATTTTGTATTACAACTTTATTGACATCAACACTTTCTTGTAAGCGACCCTTGAGATCCTGATTTTCCTTTCTAAGCCTCTTAAGTTCATCTAAGGCAACAAGAAGCTCTTCCAAATCAACCTCAAACTCATCATATTCACATTCCTTTTCACCAAATTCTTGTTCAAAGTCACTTACTAGGTGATCTCCTTCTTCTCCAACTATAAGATCACTTTTAGTATCAACTAGTAGGGGTTTTTCTTGAGACAAAACTTCACTAGAATTGATAGGAGTTGGTTGATCAACTTTTTGCTTGACACTAGTGGTCTTATTTTGACCTTTGTTTCTTTTGCACTTATCCATAAAGAATACTCCATGACCAGGAAACCCTAAGTTGGTTAGACTTACGCATGGGTATGGCTCTGATACCACTTGTTGGAGTATGGACAGACACTGAGAGGTGGGGGTGGGGTTGAATCAATGTCTAAAAGATAGACTTAAAATTTAAACCTTTTAAACTTTGACAAAGAATTTTAATTCAAATATCCTTTCTATTGATAACAGAGCAGAGTAATCAATTTGAGAGAATTCATAAAAGGGGGTAAATAAAGATATGACAACATTAACTCAGTCCATTAGACAAATTATGCCAATATGATTTGTGTGAGATATCTTGCACTTGCAAAAAAAATTATGACTGACATTGTTTAACAATCAAAGCATGATGACAGTATAGGTGCAACCCACAAGACTGTGTAAATGAAGACCAACGTCATTGAATCACTTCTTAACCAACTAATTTCAATGCAACTTTATGAGACACTGTAACAACTGTGCAACTGAATGACACATGATAAATATTGAGACAACAAAAGGCTTTAGCACATTATGCCAAATTGAAACATAACAATCTTGAACTATGAATTCATGAATGAACATATTATGTGATAGACTAAATCCTTTTTCATCACAACATGCAATACATATTTGGTTAAATAGAACTTTTAAACTAGTTTACAACATATTACTATGAAAGTGCTTATAACATTGTAACAATAGATCACATTAACATTGCAGAAATAAGAAATGATAATAGACATTAATGTATCTGATAACTTATGAAAAATAGATAAAAATGAAAATCACACCAAGACTCATCACATAACACACTATCACATCAAAGCAATGAAACCATAAAACAAAGAATTTGATGAGTGGAAAACCCTCTAGGGGTAGAAAAACACTCCAAAAATGATGCCTTATTGGCTTAAACTCAAAAACTCATTGTTTACAATGCCTCACTAGCATAATTCAGAGCACCCACTCTAGGAGCACCAACCCCTTACAACCTTTAGGAGCATCAACCCTTATACATTTAGGAACACCCATTCCAAGGAGCACCAACCCCTTATACAAAAATCATAACAATAATATATCAGTGGATTTCTCTGTTTCAATTCAACTCACATATTCCTTTCATTCTAATACACCTAATATCCTAAAGATTCATTATGGAATCTCTAAAATACAAGACATATCAATTATATACTTTGCATCATATTTGCAAGATTTCCCATTACAGAATTTGTGCACTAACCCCTTTACAAAATACCCATATGTTGTCATGTATATTCATCTAATCTTTCAGACATAACTTTTAAAACTGATTGCAATCACTGAAAACCAACTCGGATTAGGGTTAAGAAACCCTACATTCTATTACATCCGATAGATACCTAGAAACCCTAAAGAGGTTTCAAATATAATCATCACAAGATTAAACACTTTACAAATCTTAACATAACCCATAAGGGTTTGTAGCAGTTATGGCCAATTGTTGAATAACTGAGAAAATTTTATCATCTTGTGCATAAAACAATTTCCTTTCTTTATTTCAAAGAAAAAAATAATATAAGATCCTTTTAATACCCTTAACAACTGTTTTAACAAGAAAATCTCAAGGCAAAATTGAAAGTATTGAGAGGTTTTTTCTCTTACCTGTTCACGGTGGAAGAAAAAGAAAAGAATTCCATAAAATTATGTTGAAGACCATCATAACTGCCCAGATGGAAGTTAAGTTCAACTTCCACAGTCGCACACACACTAGCTCAAAGCTAGTATTCCAAACACAAAACCAAAATGACAAAAATTCCGAGCCATTCTTACTCCCAACAAGCTCAAGGAAACCAAAAACATAAAACCTCAATGTGTCAGCTGAGTGAAGACACCAAACCTGCAAACTATAATGCTATCCATGGTGGCTAGGGTTTCATACTTAGCCACGATGAATGAACCATCAAAATTTTTTTGCCCTAAACAATTTTTTTCCAAAGCGAAGACTTTACCAAATATGATAGCATTTGAGATCCGATGATATTAATCAAAACATCATAATGTTTTAGAATCCACTACCAAAGACAACACAATAATGCCGACAATATAATGGTGTAAAGAAACATCATAATGAGTTGTCGATGCCACCTAAGCTGCCAACGATGACTGTCGATCATCACAAATAAAGTGTGAGGACTATTAATAAAAAATCCTAATACCTTAGTGAAAACCAAATGATATTTTCATCACCATATAACTTTTAAATAAAGTCACCTTCGTTGGACAATAAAAATGCAAAGAGACCCAGTATCACATGTTCAATGTGACCTCTTTTCTTTTAACAAAGCCATCAACCCTTACAAATGTGAAATATATGAAACCGGATAAAGTCTTCATAAGCCATGTATATCAATCAATGTGTCATAACCATTGTCACCAAGGAAATATGAGTAAGACATGAGGATCAAGGAAATGAAAATATTCCATGAAGATATAATCAAATGAACCATGTATTGTGTACCAATGTCAATGATGCCAAGCTCAAGCTGATAAATATCAATGAAGCCAAAATCAAACTAATAATGATCAACTGAAATAATATACCTATAATGTGCAATAATGAAGGATCATCCTAAAAAGAAAACCATCCTGTCAAAATGAAACCATATGCCAAAATCCAAAAACCATCATATAGTGTTGACATCAAGTACAAACAAAAAACAATTGAGAGCCAACAATTTCTTTGAACTAAACTCAAGTGTCTCCATATTGATGTTGAAAGCTATCACACTCCAAATAGGCATTCTAGGCCACACAACTAAAGATGTCAATCCAAAATCTAGTTCATATGAATGTAGAGCACAATCGAAAGACAAAGATACCTCATGTAAAGAAAAAGAATCCTCCTCCAAATGTTGTCTAAAAGTATCCACACTCATGCCAAATTATGAATAATGATCATGTAGAGAATGAACAAGAGGGTCAGAGTGTTCCCTTGTAACAACTAAAGAAGGATCATCTCCATCAAAGAGAAGATGCATGTAATCAATGATGTCTCCCAAATCTGAAATATGTGACTCAACAAACAACCCACCAATGGATGCCAAGTATGCATCCCAAGTAGATTTAGCTTGAAGACTATGAAGATCCGGTTGCATTGAATCAAACGAAGCCAACACTGTAGTAACAAAAGCATCATCAATTGCAACAGAATATGGAGGAGATGAAATGCAAGGCTCAAGAACTGGATCTGATGTGATAACACCCAAGTTCAAGTAGCCAAAAGTCTCCTCAAAGTCATGGTTCACACTAGAAGTATGATCAATAGTCAAAGGAACAATGTCATCATCAAAAGAATTTTTTTTAAAGGTGTACAACCAAGATGAATGATCAACCATCCCAATAACAATAATCTCTCTACTCTCCAAGTCTCTAATGATAACTGAATGATGAGTGAATTCCATATTCTTCCCATCTCCACCATGTGTAATCTGATAGATGGAAAGAAGATTGTTTGATAAATGAGGTACACACAAAACATCATTGAAAGTTCCCTCCCTAATATCAATAGATCCCTTCCCAATTACACTCTTATATGTATTATTTCCCATTAAAATAAGAGACATAGTACAAGGCTCAAAAGAAGAGAATATAGATTGTGAAGATGCCATATGATGAGATGTTCCTGAATCTAGAAATCATCTTCCCGATCCAAGACCTGTAAAAGCACAAAGGGATTTCCCTTTATTACCTGATGTAGAAGCCAAAATAGCATAACCTTTGTCCTTTTTAGACTGTTTTGAAGAAGAAGAAGGTGACTTAGACATTCTAGAAGGAAAATCAATATGATTCTTTTTGAAAATATGTTTCAACTCATCAATATCCTTCTTATAACAAGAGTTTTCATCATGTCCAAGATTCTTGCAATATGAACAAGTTATCTTCTCCTTGTTAGATGAATTATCTTTGGAAGAAAATTTATTCTTTCCTTTATTTGAATGTAGATTATTCTTTTCTTTCTTCTATTTCTTATCTAATTCTAATTCTTTCACTTGACTAACCAACAATTCCTGAGATTTAGAAGTCTTGATGAGACCCATTGATATAAGCTTTTGTTGCTCATGTATTAACATCTCAAAAATGATGTAAATGAAGGTGTAGTATATGTAGACCCCGTAGTCAACCTATGAGTATGAAAGCTAGAAATAAAAGAAGCATAATTAGGACCAAGTTTGTTCAATGTATTGTAGATCGACTAAATGTCCTTATCAATTTCACATGATTTGCATTGCTCTCTTAGATCATTAACCTTAGTGATGTAGTCCTAGATGTTGTCAAAGTTCTTAGGATCAAGGCTCATTATTTCATTATCAATTTGGTAGCCTCTTACTTCATCTATAGTACCATACAACATTTTCAATTTGTTCCATACTTCATGATAATTCTTACATGATTTAGTTTGAAATAATAGATCTTGAGAAACTAGTCTACGAAGACATCCAAGAGCTTTAGTATGTTCAATCCTTCATTTTATCTTTTAATCTACATCTGTAGGTTTAGGTACCTTATTTACAACATATAGTGAGTGGCCTTCAGTCATTATAATATTGCATGCATTTTGATGCCATATTGAGTAGTTATATGATGTGAGCAAAGGAACCTTAGAATGATCCATGAAAAGAAGAGAAAAAGAAAACAAATCAAAATAATGAACCAAGAGACCCCTCAAAATCACTTAGTCAAGAATCCTCCTAGAAATATATGATTTGGCACTTTATATTTAGCGCATTTACAATTGCTAGATGCCAAAAACAACAAACTAGACTTGATCTTAGTGCTTACAGATACCAAAATTGGCCACAAGCTCAAAGTGAAATTTTCACATAAAATGAGATCAATCTGATCATACCACTAGAAAGTACATGAAACCAAACATTTTATTGTAGGAGTAAACACAAAGCTCTGAAAATTCCCAAAACAAGAACAATGTAGCAACACCTATGAGAATCTACAATTTGTAGAAAATCTAGTTACCAAAATAAATTTTTTATTATACTACTATAAAGAGCACAAAATTCTACCCCAAACAAAAAAAATTACATTGAAAAATGAGGTGGTATGCCCGAGATATGGTTGTTTGAAAATCACACTCCAAACTGAAAATGCAAATGGTGAGGGGACCTTAAAATTTCAAAAACGGTGTTGACACCTTGCTGATGTCAACAATTCACAAGGTTAAATTTGATGGATTGATAGCTGTCATAGTAGAATATACCCCAACCGTCAGAATATGCTATTGAGGGAATATTTTCTCTGTCGGCATAGCTAGGAAAAGTATTTTCAAAAGTGGAATATTCTCTATTCTAGGCCACTATTTTTAACAATTGTTACCAATTTTTTGAAAAGAATGCCAAATTTTTAAAACCTGATCGTCGGTTTTGAAAAAACAGTCACCACATATTATTGTGGAGCCACGAGGGCCATAACCTATAGGCCACATGGACTCCACTGGTCATTACATACTTGTGCAGGTAGGTATTATTTATAGTACCCTGCCTACACAAGGTACCCTCTCTCCCTCTCTCTCCCTCTCTCTCCCAATCTCCTTCCCTCCCTCCCTTCTCTCTCTCTCTCTCTCTCTCTCTCTCTCTCTCTCTCTCTCTCTCTCCT